>CM038794.1:227412107-227657107 GCA_021764765.1 Vicia sativa
TGCATTTGTCTAGGTTGGAGCATATTGAACTTCGCATGCCAGAAGGTTTCACGATGTCTATCACATGATCCGCTTGATGTGTTTTGATCACCATGTCGTCTCGTATACCTCAATATTCCGTCGATCGAGGAAACACCATATCCATCGACCTCTGGTAGGTTCGCATGACATTTTTAAACCAAGCGGCATAACCATAATAAAAATTCTTCGCTATGTCATGAAGGCGGTCTTTGGTACATCCATGGGTTCATCCGGATCGATTGTATCAGGATGCGCATCAAAAACTCGGGGCGAGCCGGAGGCTGTAGATCGATCGATCAATGTGAGGGTAAGGATCCTTTGGGCATGCTTTGTTCGGGGTTAGTGAAGTCTACACGTTCTCCACTTGCCGTTCTTCTTTTTCACCATAACCACGTTGGATAGCCAGGTGGGGTGTTGTACCTCATGACGGCAAACTTTCAACGACTTTCCTACCTCCTACGAGCGGCTTATCCCTTTCTTCTCCCATCTTCCGTTTCCTCTGTGATCTGCATTTGGACCCGGATCAATTGACAAATGGTGGCACATGATCTGCGGGTCTATGCAGACATATCCGATGGCTTCAGCGAAAAGGTCTAGATTACGCCTTAACTGGACTATCTGTCTCCTCCTCCTTTGTCATCTGAGTCCCCATATGGGTGACTGCGAGGATGACCCGATCTGGACATCCTGACTTCCTCTGAGGTGTGAGTCCATCCTCTCTCGACCCTTCTCTCGGATCGTGTCGACCATGCCGACTTCGTGTTTTGAGGCCTACACCCGACTTCTCTTGGCCTTGGACTATCTTTAGCATCTTGGGCGGGCCACAGTGTCTCCACGGACTACCCAGCCCGCTGCTGCAGGGATACTTCATGGTCGGGAACAACGTTGATAAATCTTGCCTCAAGTGCATTAAACGATGGACGTCCGATGATAATATTATGGGGTGATGGCGCAACCACCGTGTACCTAACTGACGGTTTGGCACTTTCTCCCTCTCAAAGTAGTTAGCGGGAGATACCGAATCGCACTGTGAGAACAAACAAGGGTCCCGCTAAAGGTAACAACTCGTTCGGCTCAAAGCCCATTCCTTGAAGGCTTCCAGTAGAGGGGCGTCCCGGAACTTCCGGATCGATCAACACGCTTAACACCCTGGTCCGTTTTACCTCAATCACCATGGGATCATTTTCATGTGGCAGAACCTTTGATGCCTTCACCAGAAGGTTATCACCGGGATCAAACCTCGAGGTTCGGTCTGAGTCACGCGAGACCAGGAGCATACCTTTCTGGTGAACCGTGGAACCGCCTCCGCAAAGCCTCTGAGATAGTGTTGAGAGTGTTCCGGTTGATCTCGCCTTCACTTCTTTCCAGCCTTCTTTTTTCTTGGATCGGGAATCGAGGTCGAGTCCTCCTCGGGGCGAATCCGCTTTCTTGGTCCGCCCGGATCTTCCTACGATGTTGACAACTTACCTCTTGTACTAACTCTTTATCTCTCTTACGTTGGACTGTGGTGGTTCCCTTCAAACGATGAAACTAGCACATGCTCCGGGCCTCCCAAAAGCATGTAATCCACTTATTGCTATAAGGAGGGTAGCGGTTCAAATGATTAATATCTCGAGGATGTCTTCCCTTCGGTGTTAAGGGGAACAACGCCTACGGGCCTGAAGTCGACTGCACGATCCGGGCTCGTTCACAGTTGTGGCACATTCAGATCGGGTGCTCACCCCACATCTTTAGAATCCGAGCACGCCTCCATGTTGCTTTCTTCCCCTTCACCTTTTCGGCCCGAGTAATGATCTAAATCCATGCTCTTGGCGAGCTTTGGGCTAAAGACTCATTGAGCCCGACTTTAAGGCCATGTTGGAATGCGGCCACATATTCTCTGATTGGGTGTGAGACTTTATGGTTTCGTTGAACCTAGCCATGAGTCCCTAGCGACTCGTATGCACTTCACGTTAAAGAGAGGTGTTGGCCACTTGCGATGTCGATTAGCAGAAGCTGGCGAATGATCTTCGGTTGAAATCTTGATAGCTTACCACAGAATAGCAAGCCCCATATACCGGTAAGGCCGATTCTCTAAAGGTCCGGCCATTAACTTGCACTTAAGGAATCAGTTGCCCCAATAAAGCTATTGTGTTGTTAACCGCTATGATGTGTTCTTGAGGATCATCTTGCCATACGATGCGATGCCGCACAGGGTTTGAAATTATCTGAACGACATCCTCCCACTGCTGAGACAAAGGTTGCGGCTCCAAGGTTACGCTTCATGTTCTTACACCTGTCCAAACTCTTATTTGAAGGGCTTGAGCGTTGTCCTAAAGTTTCATTATCTTGGCAGGTCATCGATCATGGCCAGATTGAGGATTAGATCCGTGGATCCTGTAAGATTTGAGACATTGTCGTCGTATGTGTTCACGTGTTTGTGCGGCCTGGGATTGATTTCACGAGGCCCCATGGTGGGAACCAATGTTCTTGGAAAAACCTCGTTAAAGATATTTTAGGATTTGGAAGCTCAATGTAACTCAAGTTCAAGCTTATGATTGTCTTGCTTATCCATTGGGAAACCTATTATATCAGTCTCCCATGGACTATTTCTTCCCTTCCATAGCGCCTTAGCGCATTAACCATGGCTTGAAAGCGGAGTTAGGCATTACGACTTAATGATTCGTTCGATGAACGTCTCATAAAGACTCTTGGAACTCTTCATCTTCATAGTTGATAACGTCTCCCTCTACTCAAACCTCCATCGACAACGACGAGCTGCACCTCGGATCGGACCGACCTCATGCCCTTCCAGGATCCATGTCGACAGAGGGCCTCGTCCTTGAGTCGAGACCTACCGGACCCCCCAGTCTCCCCCAGACATCCATCTCGGCTGAGGATTTTATGCATGATCACGCGTAACTAACTCCCTTACCTAGATTCTCTTGATCTCACGGTCATAGGACCGCGATTTCTCCCCTCAGGTTTACTCGATGTTTTCCTTTCTCCCTCGTGAGATAAAAGACGTTCGATGGCGACTCTATTTGATACCTAGTTATCATGTCGGAGGTTCCGCCGGTGTCTTCAGCTGGCGACTCTGCTGGGGATCGTACAGACCTCTTGCTGGTCCGATTAGGAGTTGATCCTAGCTTTCTTTTTCATGTTTATTGGGTGTTTATCTGCTTTATCGCTTTATCATCCTTTGTATACCTTGCATTGCATTCTATGTGGCATATTTACTGCTTTCATATAGCTTTATCGACTTTCTTGTCTTTGGTTTATCTCTTGATCTGGGTAGGTGTTACTTGAGGTAAAAGGCCAACTACCCCGACCAGTGACACATAGGTTAGATGGATGTCCATGTCGAATCACGCATCCCGTGGTGCGTGTGAGGAGGCATGAAATCAAATTCGCGATTCGATTAGATTGTTTCGCCTACACCTTGTGTAGTCAAGTACTTTCGATAAAGGATTGTCGACTCGACTATCATTAGGGACCCTTGTTGAGTCTAGAATCACCACAGTGAGTTGGGCGGGATATCATTACTCACATCTTGTTGGCTGTTGGTGACTCGTTCTTGTTGGTGACTTTGTTATTGCGGTGACTTGGTATTTCGGTATTTTCTATAGGATTCCGGTTTGATGCGGACCTTTGAACCTGTGACATTCAGCTCCAGTTCTGTATGATACTTGTCTGAGAGTTCAGTACAATAGTGGTTTCGATATACAGGATACATGATTCAAAAACATTACATTCATGAAAATTTTCATTTTCTAACATGCATATTTGTCTGTTTCCAAGATTTCTAACCTTTGAGTCTAGTTGTCGGGTTGTTTTGGAAGATGGATACTGAAAAGAAGAGCAATCAGAGACGTCATTCAGTGTACAAATTTCCCACTCCTGTTCTTGAGAATCTTCTCCTGATGGCCAATAAGTCTCCACCAGAGAATGTCGTTGCATTTACCCGGGATTATGGAAGGATTCTGACATGGTTGAAATCTCCTTTGACCGATTATCAGAAGGACGGGCTCCAGGCCCTTTTCCAGTTTTATGACCGTGAGTTGAGGTGCTTTGTATTTCCTAATTATTTGTTGATGCCTACATTGGAAGAGTATTCTAGTATCCTAAACATTCCTATCTTGCATCAGGTGCCTTTTCATGCCTCTATGGAGAGATCGACCGATGATCAGATTGCTAAGGCTCTTCATTTGCAAAAATCTGTGGTATCCGCCAATGTCGCAAGCAAGGGTGCCGTGAAAGGCTTTCATTTGGGTTTTCTTCTTCGGGAAGGTAATGCCAAATTTGTCAAGGAGGATTGGAAGGGTTTCAATGCCATTTTGGCTTGTTGTATCTACGGGATGTGTTTGTTCCCGAATGAGCCCAGATTTGTTGACATGAACGCCATCTCCATTTTCATCCAACGGAATCCTGTTCCGACTTTGTTGGGAGATGTTTATCATTCCATTCAATCCAGAAGCTTCAAAGGCAAGGGTGGAGTCGTAAATTGCTGTGCGCCATTGTTATACCATTGGTTTCAAGGTTTTCTTCCTCGAAACGGTGCTTTTGTTGACACTCGACATACCATGAGGTGGATTCCTAGATTGATGGGTCTCACATCTCGCGATATCAATAGAGTCGTGCGAGATGTCCAAGGCAGTGTGAGAAAATTATCGTCTGTTGGAGACTTTCCTAATGTCCCTCTCATAGGCATAAGGGAGGTATCATTACAATCAATTTCTCTTGCATGAGACAGTTGGGTTATGCTTTGGTTGGACCTCCTGACGCGAGTTTGTGCGAGAGACTTTGTATTATGATGTGCCTGACGTTACCGGAATGATGGCTAGAGTTGTTCAAGCATGGAAAAGCATCCGTCTTGAAGGAGGTCGATTTTGCAGAAGGATCCACGGCCTATGCTTCTTACATTCGATGGATCAAAGACAAGAATAGTGATCGCGGTGGCCCTCCATCTTAGACAACAACTTTTATCCTCAGTCAATTCGGATGTTGTTTATAAAGGAGACTATGAGCGGTGATTGCTCGATTGCCTTTTGCTTGAAGAAAAAGAGCGTCGCGATGAATTATCTTGTTGCACTCGGACAAAGAATCAATTGGCACATGAGCTCGAAGTATTTCAAAGGAAAGCTGATTCAACCAAGAAGAGATCAGTGAAGATTTCTCCATTCCCATGGAGGAACACAAAAGGTTGTCATCGACTTGGAGAAGTACAAGGCTCAAATCGAAGACTTGAAGAAGCAAATGCATAATCAGAAGCTGGCATATGAATCCCGTATCCAAGAGAAAGAAGTTCAACTATCCCTTGTTGTCGGAGAGTTGGAACGTCTCAAGGTTCAGATGGATGCGCCAGAGGCAGAAGGATTTCCTATGTCTAATGTCTAGTTTTATGCTCTATTTTGTGCGGAAATCACCATCAGGCTTGTTGATGGGATTACTCCTTTTTCTATGATTTGCAAAAAACAGTGTTCATTTGCTTGTAATCTTCTTTGATTCAATGATAATTAGACTTCTTCAGTATTCATTATCTTGCTAAATCCTGAAACTTGAGTCAAAGTGTTAAGAGTCATGGAAATGTTCAAATACGTCATTACATGCATAACATGCATATCATTCATATATACACATACCATGCATAACAGGTTTTGTCCGGAGTTCTCATCGTCGTCTTCTGCTTTTATTTAGCCGAAAGATTGCAAATTTCCACCGTTACCTGACTCGAAGCAACGAGAATGGACAGATGGAACAACTTCAGGCAGATATGGCCGCGATGAAAGCGCAGATGGAGGCGCAGATGGCTCAATTCATGGAAGTCATTACCAATATGAATCAGGGTCAGCAAGTGCTGAGGGATTTGGTTGAGAGGTCTCGTTCAGAGGATGGTCGACGCAATCCTTTTGATGACGCTTTTGTGGGTCAACCTCGTGTTGAAGTCAACAATGCTGATGTGGGTGTCAATGACCACCCTCGTGGTCCAGGTGTACACATCACTGGTCGGTTTCCGCCTCCTCCACCTACTCCACCTCAAGGACAATTCTTCTTTGATGAAGGGATGCAAGAGCATCGTGTTCGGGGTCGTCCTCGTTCCTAGGGCGCAGATTTTGATCAGAATGATGAAGCGTATTCTGTAAATGGTAGCGAGGTTGACTTTCCCACAGATGATCACAGATATCGTTTGCTTGAAGAGCGGTTGAAGGCTGTGGAGGGTCAGAAATTGTCTGGGCTGGATTTATCTAATTTGGGATTGGCACCTCGAGTGAGGCTTCCTCCAAAGTTCAAAGTGCCAGTGTTTGACAAGTACAATGGGGAAACTTGTCCCAAAACTCACATCACTGCATATTTCCGCAAGATGGCGGTTTACACGGAAGATGAGAGGCTGTTGATGCACTTCTTTCAAGAGAGTTTGACCGGGGCATCTCTAGAGTGGTATATGCATCTGGAGCGAGGCCATATCAAGACATGGCGTGATCTTGTGAATGCTTTCCTTCAGCAGTATCAGTTTAACATTGATATGGCTCTGAATCGCACACAACTGTTGGGTTTGTCTCAAAAGTCGAGGCAAACATTCAAAGAGTATGCTCAGAAGTGGAGAGAGCTTGCTGCTAGAGTTCAACCACCCATGGTCGAGCGGGAGATGATTGATATGTTTACCAGCACGCTTTCTGGACATTACTATGTTGCATGCAGTACTTCCGCTAACTTCGTCGAGATGGTTCGCTACGGGGAGCGGATCGAGAGTGGGTTGAAATCTGGTATAATCCAATAGGTTGAGGGAAGTTCCTCTCGTACTAAGAAAACCTACAGTGGTTATCCCAAGAAGGAAAAGGGAGAAGCCAGTGTTGTATATGGTGGTAGAAGTAAGGCTCAGGTCAATGCAGTGACCATATCTGCTTCTCAACCTCAAACTCAGCAAGCGCCTCGTCAACAGAACCAAAGGCAACAAGATAATCGTACTCCTAGGAGGTTTTATGCTATTCCTATGAGTTATTCAGATTTGTTTGTCCACTTGAATGATCTTAAGCTGGTTATTCCCAAGCCTGCATTTGCACCTCCTCCTCTGGATAAACGGCCCAGAAAATATGATGCCAATGCTAGTTGTGAGTTTCATTCCGAAACCTTGGGGCATAGAATTGAGAATTGTTACGCATTCAAATGCAAGGTGCAAGACCTCATTGATTCAAAGACCATTGAATTAGAGGCTCGACCGCAAGTTGCTGGACCAAATGTCACCCAGAATCCGATGCTGCGTCATGGGGCCGTCCAAGTTGTGATGGAAGATGGGGAGGTCCTTAATCTGGTCATGGATGTTGATCTGGTGAAAACATCGCTGCCTTTTGTCAAGAAGTATTTGATTGAAAGAGGTGTCTTTCCCGGTTGCAAAGCTGTTTGTGATAGGTGTGAACATTGCTCAAATGGGTGTGCAAATCTGAGGGTTGGTATTCAGAGTTTGATTAATGATGGTCAGTTGCAATTTGATCGGGTCCGAAAAGACAGGAAGGTTGAGATGCTTGGTGTATCTGTGATTACCATTCCTTATTCTCCGATTGTTATCTCTGCACCAACAAAGCCTATTCCCCTAGCAGTTACCAAGCCTGGTCCGTTGCCATATGAAAGTGACAAAGTTGTGCCATAGCATTACGGATCGAATGTTTATTACCATGGTGTGAAACAGGAAGATGTCTCCTCTCCAACAGAGAAAGACAATGTTCCAGATGTTGCTAATACTAATGGTATTGCTGGAAGTGGTGGTATGACCAAGCGGTCGAATTTTCTCTGATCCAGCAATACAACTCAAGGCAGAAGCTGTTGCCAAAGCCAAGGGCAAGCAGCCCATGAAGCAGCCAGAATTGCAAAGTGCCAACCCTGACCTGGAGAAGGATATAGAGGAGATCATGAAGTTTATCCGCAAGAGTGATTTCCGGGTGATGCTTGCTCAGACGCCTGCAAAAAAAATTATTCTCTCATTGCTTCGAAATTCTGAAGTGCATCGAAATGCCTTGATGAAGCTGTTGAGCACCGCTTTTGTGCCACATGAGATCTCTATTGGACAATTTGAGAATGTGTGTGCAAGCATATCGGCCAACAATGGATTGGGTTTTACTGATTGTGATCTGCCGCTAGAGGGTCAGAACCATAACAAAGCTTTGCATATTTCCATGGAATATAGGGGCACTACTTTGTCTCGAGTGTTGGTTGATATTGGTTCCTCACTCAATGTGATCCCCAAATCCGCACTGATGAAGATTGACTATGGAGGTCTTGAACTTCGTCCTAGTGATCTGATTGTAAAAACATTTGATGGTTCGAGACGGTCTGTTTTTGGAGAAGTGGATCTCCCCATCAAAGTTGGCCCTTAGATTTTCGTTACAACTTTCTTTGTCATGGACATTCAACCTGCCTACTGTTGCCTCTTGGGCCGTCCATGAATCCATAAAGCTAGAGCGGTCACATCAACTCTTCACCAAAAGTTGAAATATCCCGTTGAAGGGAAAACTATCACAGTCTGTGCTGAAGAAGAGTATATCGTGAGCCATCTTACTTCTTTTCGCTATGTCGAGGTCTATGAGGGAGATTCATGAGACCCTGTTTCAAGGCTTTGAGACGGTGCACATGTTGAAGACTCCTCAGCAGAAGGAGGTTAAGAAAGGTAAACCAGAATCTTCCACGGCATCTTTGAAAGATGCGAAAGTTGTGGTTGAGGCTGGACGCCCTGAAGGTTGGGGCCGTGTGGTGGAGGTAGCACCCAAGTTCAACAAGTTCGGGTTAGGTTTTGACCCTGTTCTGCGCCGTCAGATTCTGAAAGCACCCAACTTGGCTACTCCTGTGAGGTTCTCTAGTGCTGGCATCGGTTTCGGGCAAGCAAACACCGTGGATGATTCTGACAACGAGTTCGACATTGATAAGTGGATCCGTCCCAGTGTTCCTGGCATGGAGCTCAACAATCGACCTCCGGAAGAGCTGGTCCGACCACGATGGCCGAAGAGTAATTTTCTTTTGTTTATGTTATCATGCAATAATTCTTGTGTTCGCTCACACGTTGAATCATACGTAGGCCACCTTGTTTGCATATGCAACATTTTTATCATGAAATAAGAACGTCTTTTTCATTCAAATGTTTTGTTCCTTTTCCTTCAATTTTACATCACAATTTTAAAACGCAAAATGGCAATGCTTTGTTTTTCTTTTATCATCTAGAAAAACTAAAATAGGCATTAAAATCAATCATGCAGATATAATCCCACACTTCTAATGGATCCCTTTGATAACGACTCTGCTATCACTCTTTATGACTTCGATAATTCGATCAACCAAGCCGAAAAAGAAGGTGAGGAAGATTGTGAACTCCCTAAGGAGATAGCAAGAATGTTAGAGCAAGAGGAGAAGGCCATCCAACCGCATCAGGAAGAGATTGAGAAAGTGAATCTGGGCAATTCTGATGTGATCAGAGAGGTTAAAATTGGGGCCACTTTGGAAGACAGCGTGAAATGGAGATTGATTGAACTACTCCGAGAGTATTCTGATATCTTCGCCTGGTCTTATGAAGACATGCCTGGGTTGGATACCGATATTATAGTGCATAAGCTGCCTTTGAAAGAGGAATGCCCTCCGGTCAAGCAGAAACTTCGAAGAACTCATCCTGAGATGTCTAAGAAGATCAAAGAGGAAGTCCAGAAACAGCTTGATGTAGGCTTTTTGAAAGTCATTTCTTATCCCCCATGGGTCGCTAACATTGTTCCTGTGCCCAAGAAAGACGGCAAGGTTAGAATGTGTGTGGATTACAAGGATCTGAATAGAGCAAGTCCGAAAGATGAGTTTCCTCTTCCCCATATTGACATATTGGTGGACATTACGGCTCATGCAAAAGTGTTTTCGTTCATGGATGGCTTTTTCGGGTATAATCAGATCAAGATGGCACCGGAAGACATGGCTAAAACAACTTTCATTACCCCATGGGGAACTTTCTGTTACAAGGTGATGCCTTTCGGATTGAAGAATGTTGGGGCAACTTACCAGCGTGCGATGGTAACTCTTTTTCATGATATTATCCACAAAGAGATTGAAGTATATGTCGACGACATGATTGCTAAATCTCAGAATGAAGAAGAACACCTGGTACACCTACAGAAACTGTTTGATAGATTGAGGAAATTGAGACTAAGGCTGAAGCCGAACAAGTGTACGTTCGGTGTACGATCTGGCAAGTTGTTAGGCTTTGTTGTAAGCGAAATAGGTATTGAGGTTGATCCTGCTAAAGTAAAAGCAATTCAAGAAATGCCTGAACCAAGAACTGAGAAAGAGGTCTGTGGCTTTCTAGGGAGGTTAAACTACATCTCTAGATTCATCTCTCACATGACTGCCACATGCAAACCTATATTCAAGTTGCTAAGAAAGGATCAGATGGTCAGGTGGAATGACGATTGTCAAGTCGCATTCGATAAGATAAAAGAGTATCTACGGGAACCTCCGATTCTCATGCCTCCCGTGGAGGGTAGGCCGTTGATCATGTATTTGACAGTGCTTGAAAGCTCGATGGGGTGCGTGTTGGGCCAACATGACGAGTCTGGTCGAAAAGAGCATGCAATATACTACCTAAGCAAAAAGTTTACCGACTGTGAAACAAAATATTCACTGCTCGAGAAAACTTGTTGTGCTTTAGCGTGGGTTGCTCGCCGACTAAGGCGGTATATGTTGACCCACACAACTTTGTTGATATCCAAGATGGATCCGATCAAGTACATATTCAAAAAGCCAGCGTTGACAGGCCGGATCGCCAGATGGCAAATGATCTTAACAGAGTATGACATCCATTATACTACTCAGAAAGCTATCAAGAGTAGTGTGTTGGCAGACTATGTTGCTCATCAGCCGATGAGGTTTGAATTTCCTAACAAGGATATCATGTACATTCGGGATTGTAACATCCCAGGTCTAGACGAGGGACCTGAACCAGGATCCAAGTGATCTTTGGTTTTTGGTGGAGCCTCCAACGCTTTAGGCAATGGTGTTGGTGCAGTAATCACTACTCCGGACGATCACACATCCCGTTCACAGCTCGAATCTGCTTTGATTGCACCAATAACATGGCCGAGTATGAGGCTTGCATCTTTGGTATCGAGGCGACAATTGATTTGAGAATTAAGCATCTGAAAATGTATGGAGACTCTGCACTCGTGATTTGCCAGATTAACGGAGATTGGGAGACTCGTCACCCAAATTTGATTCCTTACAGAGAGCATTTGATGAAGTTGATTCCTTACTTCGAGGAAATCACTTTCGATCATATCTCACGAGAAGAGAACAACCTAGCTGATGCTTTGGCCACCCTAGCATACATGTTTAAAGTCAAATGGGCTAATGAAGCGCCTTCGATAACCATTCAGAGATTGGATGAACCAGCCTTTTGTTTTGAGATTGAAGCAGAGAAAGATGGCAATCCTTGGTTTTACGATGTCAAACGATATCTTGAGACTCAGGAGTATCCTGAGGAAGCTTCTGTAACGGATAAGAAGTTCTTGAGAAGATTCTCGGCGAAGTTCTTCCTCAACAACGGTGTGCTATACCGTAGACATCATGACGGGTTGTTGCTCAGGTGTGTTGGTAAAGATGAAGCTGCAAAGATCATCGAAGAAATGCATGAGGGCTCATTCGAACGCATTCCAATGGGCACACCATGGCTAAAAAGATCTTGCGAGCTGGGTATTATTGGTCGACCATGGAGGTTGATTGTTTTAATCATGCCCGGGTTTGTTACAAATGCCAAGTATATGCTGACAAAGTGCACGTGCCGCCGTCGCCTTTGAATGTTTTAACCTCTCCTTGGCCATTTGCTATGTGGAGCATCGATATGATCGGAAAGATTGAGCCGACAGCGTCCAATGGACATCGCTTCATTCTAGTCGCAATAGATTATTTCACCAAATGGGTGGAAGCAGCATCCTATGCAAGGCGTCACCAAACAGGTGGTTGCTCGGTTTATCAAGCACAATATAATCTGTCGTTACGAGATTCCTGACAAGATTATTACAGATAATGGGTCGAATCTTAACAACAAGATGATGAAGGAGCTTTGTGAGTCCTTCAAGATCAAGCACCACAATTCGCCCCGCATCGCCAAGATGAACGGAGTCGGCGAATAAGAACATTAAGAAGATTGTGCAGAAAATGGTAGTAACCTATTAGAACTGGCATGAGAAGTTGCCTTTCGCTTTGCATGGTTACAGGACTACCATTCGCACTTCAACAGCGGCAACTCCGTTTTCTCTTGTCTATGGCATGGAAGCCGTGCTTCCAATTGAAGTTCAGATCCCTTCATTAAGAATCATGAAAGATGCCGAGCTTGATGAAGATGAGTGGGTACAGAACCGCTTAGACCACAGGTCCTTGATGAGAAGCGGTTGGCACGATTTACCAATAGAGGATGAAAAGAGCATTTGACAAAAGAGTGCGACCGCAAAATTACCAACCTGATGATCTTGTGTTAAAGAGGATAATCCTTCCCCAAGGAGACCCGCGAGGCAAGTGGACACCGAATTATGAAGGGCCGTTTGTTGTGAAGAAAGTATTCTCCGGTGGCGCCATGATGCTTGCAACAATGGACGGAGAAGACTTCCCACTACCCGTGAACGCGAATGTAGTCAAGAGATAATATGCATAGGCATGCTTAACAGATCAGTGGTCGCACTCTATGGAAACATCTTGAGCTACTCCGAAGGGCAGTGATCAAGCCAATCACCTTTTTCGGGAAAAGCGAAGCGAGGAGATAGTTGGAGTTATAAGACTGATAGCAGGGTTGAAACCCAATGAGGATTCATTGTCGCGTTGCCATGCGTTTTAGTTTTCCTCTTATTTTGCTTTTGCAATTGCCTCATTTCAGGAGTTGCTTCCTATTGTACTTGCCTATTTACAGGCACACTTTCAATCAATAAAATGAGTTTTTGCTTGTCAATTAATTTCTTGCATTTACTGATTTGTTTGCAAAAGACGTTCAAAGTTTTTTGGTAAAATTTTGCATATATAAACATTGTTGGTTTTACCATGATCAGAAACTTTTGAATATTGCTTTAAGGCTTGAGTGATCTGGATGGCAGAAGCACTTGTCATATCATGCCAGGGTCACTCCGTTAACACTATATTGCGGGATATTCAGTTGCGCTAATGTGGAGATGGATCAGGATTCTCCTTGATACTTCCCCAGTTGCGTTCTCCCGGTGGAACCGTTTCTGAACGGGAAAAGATTTCCAGAAGATCAACCATGATTAGGGTTGCTCTTTGAGGCTAGTTTTTCGTCCCTTGTGCATGTAGTATCTTCATGTATTTATATTGTAAGGAATTAGGTCAAGAATTGTAAGAAAAAATCAAGCCAATCAATGAGAAATTATTTGATTTGGAATCAAACCAAATATTTCCTTTTTAAGCCAATTTCAATCAAATTTCATTATCAATCATGATTATTTCGAAATAATCAGATTAAATGGCTTGCTTGGACCTCAAGGATGAGAGAAAATCCATCTTGCAATTTAATTTTTGATTTTTTATCTTTTATTTTAATTAAATTGGTTTTAAATGATTAAAAATCCAAAATAAATAAAAAAATAAAAGATAAATTCGTGGCCTTGGGCTTGGAGGCTCCAATTCAGCTAAGGAACATGTTTGAATCAAGAAAAGTTAGGCCCATTTGAAATTTTTTTGGTTTTCTCAAGTATTTCTCTTTTTGCACCTCCTCAAAAATGCTCAACTTGGACAAGGTGTATCTTGCTCAATTTTTAACATTTTTGGGTGTTCTTGGACTTTTTAGAAAGCTCAAGATGTCTTCTAAACAATCCTTTTGGTTTCATCTTCATTGAAGTTTCCATGCTCATGACCACTTCTTTACAAAATGTTGACTTTTTGTTGACTTTTAAAATGACCTATAATGTTTTGATTCATAACTTTCAAATGAAGCATTTTCTGCCCAAGCTTGTAAGACATGAAGTTGTAGAGAATTGAATTCTCTTCAAAATAAGTTATGGTGGAAACATTTCTGATAAAGTATGTGAAAGTTATGTCTGGTCAAAGTTCTGTTGACTTTTGTCTGAGAAAGCCTAATTTAGAAACTTTGACTTTTGATCAAATCTTGACTTTTCTTGAGGAATCATGATCAACCCTTGATCAAATGATGAATATCACTTAAAAATATTGATGTTAACCAAAAATTATGAAGTTTGACTGTATGTTGACCACAGTTGACTTTTTGTCCAATACAATTGATTTTCAACCATCTGAGCAATTGTCTAAGAAAACTTGACTTGTAAGGCTTGAAACTTGACATGGAGATTCTTTGAAGCATATGGTGAGGCATGATGACCACTTGAAGTGTTAGAGGCCCACCTTGATTTGAGAATGGTCAAACCCTAGTTTGGGTTGATTGCTTAGGAGAGGGTCTATCTGGTCAACCCTTGTGAAATCCTTGAGCATGGACATGTGAAATGTCTTGAGAAGTAGGAGGGAAAATTTTGGGGTATAACACATTTCATAATGTCGCACCCCAAAATTTACCCGCTTAATTTAAGCCTGCTTTTCATTAAACATTCGGGTATTGTGTTTGAACCGAGGTTTTTTTCTCAACTTTCGTATTTCCTTTAAGTTGTAGAATTTGGGTTGTGTTGTCGATCAGTCTAGGATGGCTCCCATATTCTCTCGCTCCGCCGTTTACTAAGTTACCAAGGATGCCTATGACTCAAGACTTATTAATTGTTTCACCAGAAGAACCACAGTTGCAAGTACTTCAAATTCTTGAAGTATTATCAAGATAACGCTTATCTCAGTGCACGCTTACTCATTAGTCAAGGTGTTATTAAGAATCGTCATTAGAAAGAATTTTATTGAGTTTCACGATAAAGTGAGTTTTAGGCTTTTGTTTGGGCTTTTCATTTTGAGGATTGTGGGAGTACATTATGTAAGAGCAATTGAGAACACTTTGTTGCTATTATTATGGATTCACAAGTAAAAAATTCATGGAATCGTTTCATACAAGGGTAAAGTTGGAATAATTCTTTTTGTTCCATGGAATTTCATTTGAAAAGAAATTTGTTCTTACAAATACCATGGCAAGAAGGAAAATATCATTAAATTGAGAAAGTCGTCCAAATTTATCATTCAAGACTTAACAAGTTTACAAGGGGTTTTTATTACGTACTTTTTCTAACGTAGATACAAGCGTCCTAATTTCAAATTCTAATTACAAGTCCTAAAGGTTTTACAATGCAAAAAAAATGACTCGGTCAAAGATGTATCCCAATTGTCATTCTATCCTCATGTTACTATGCAAGTTTCTTCATCCTCAAGTCTCCAAATTTTTGTCCTCCGCATCGTTTACCTGAAAGCAAGAAAAGAGAGCATGATTAGTAGTTCTATCCTTGAACATAAGCGGTAATGTCAAAGAAGTTTCAACCTCATCATTATGGTTAGTTATAGGAATCAGGTTTCGAAGGGTTAATCATTGTTCAAGCAATCAGAGCCTCGAAACTAAAAAGTTCCTTCATCGGCCGCAACCTCCATTGCAAATCACAACAACCTCCGTTGTTGGTTCACAAAAGGAGGTGCTGAGAGGAAATCAGGACAGCATCATGTTTCCCAATAGCCCAACCCAATAACTCATCACAATTCCAACAGTTCAGCCCAATGCAGAGCACATACATAATACAGCTCAGAAAATATATTTTCAAACCAAATTCCAGCATAGTTATCAGTCATTGAAGTTCACAGCAGCAAGCAAGCTGGCAGCAGGTAAAGCTAGAAATGGCAAAAGCAAAAAGGCAGCAGGAGAAACAGAGTAGGAATATGATTCAAATTGGCAACAGCAGGACATCAATACCAAAAACTTGGTTCTAAGAGTATAACAAGCAGAGGCACAATACAAAGGATATCAGAATTCCCCAACCGTGAGTTCCAAGAACTTATTTTTCACCAAGGGTAAAGTAATATTGCAGACAGCAGTTTGGTTTTAAGAAGGAGATTGGTTGTAAAAATAACACAAGACAGAAGATACCACAAAAAAAGAACAAGTGAAATATCTGTTCAACCCAAAAAAACAAAAGAGACCATTCTTTTCTAACCAAAACAAACATACCAGATGCATATCTGTTCTTACAAAAAGCCATACCAGTTCAAAGAAAACCAAAAGCAAAAACCTTGTAGCATCTGTTCTAATAGTTTCAACAAAGCCAGGTCGTAACCATTTTCATAAAACCCAGAAGAAGAAAAAAAGCATACACGTATCAGTTCAAACAAAAAAAACACAATAGCCAAACCCTAACAGTTCATCATCATATTCCTAAAACTAAACCCTTCAGAGATTGTATGTGTCAGAAATCTAATTTCTGAACTGAGAAAGAAGAGGAGGAAATTTCGGAACAATCTCACCCGGAGCAAGAAACGATTGAAGCCAGCAATCTAGGGTTCCAATCCCTTTGAATTCCAAATCCAGTAGGTACCTTCAAAATCAAAACATAATCAGAAACCAAACATGCAAACAGTGAGATCGAGAGAGAAACAGAAATCGCGGCGACGGTGAGAGAGAGACAGAATCGCGGCGACGGTGGGAGCGTAACAGAGATGGAGAAGACGAGAGAGACCGGTGAGGAATCGCGGCGAGAGGGACCGGTGAGGAATCGCGGCGAGAGAGACAATGAGGGTTTTGTGAGAACGAAAGAGGAAACCCAGAACCACGATCGAGAGAGAAAGGCAAAGCAAATTATAATCTGTTTCTAATTTCCTTTTTTCTTTTCTTTGGTTTTGTTTTAATTAATAGGATTATTAGTAATAGTGTATCATTAGCTAAATATTATTATCATTATTACTTAATAATTATTATTATTAGTTAACTATTATTATTAGTATAAATAACTATTATTACTATTACTAATTTTATTATTACTACTAACTATTTATATTACTACTAATATCATTATCACTGCCATTATTATTACTAAATAATTGTTGTTATTATTATTACCAAATACTATTATTTTTCCTAATTAATAATTGTCACCATTATTTTATTTCATTTTATTTAACCAATAAGTATTTAGCAATACTCCCAAAAATACAAAAAAAATAATAATAATGTTAAGTTAGGTTTTTTTATTATTATTAGGAAAGTTCTAGTATTTTTTTCTTTTTTCCTATAATATCCCCATTTGCAAATTTGTACTCCCATTCCCCACATGATGTAATAGCTAGTAAATATTTTTTATTGCTTTATTATTTAATTATTATTCACAAAGCACAAACCAAAATATTTTCAAACTAATACTCGTGTGAGCCATCTTTTTACTACCCTGAGTTGACAAAGCTTTGAAGCGTCACAACGGCCACACACTTGTGCACACACCACGCTTGCTCTTGGGCTTACAATGAAACTTTAATTAATTATTTAAACATTATTTAATTATCTAATTAGGTTATTTAAAATTAATTGGTCCATCTGATTAATTTTATTAAACTAATTACTTGATTAAGTTTCGTTTAATTAATCGATTAAATTTATTTCGTGCATGCACCTACACAATATACATCGTTTATTTATTTGTGCAAGCCACCTTGTATGGGCTTTTAATTTATTTACTTACTCGCTTTATCTAATGCTTGTATATAGTTATTTGTTCATTTTCATTATCGCACCTTAATCCATATGTTCAATTAACCATAACTCGCATCTCAAAAACACTTTCATAATAAGGTTTCAAACCTCGATCCAACGTCGAGTGCATTTTCAAAATCTTTTTCATAATAAAATATAAGTTTTTTAGTCGTTGGACGCTAGACTAATTGCTAAAAAATTTGTCCCCCAAACAAACTTTAGTCTTTAAGTCGTTGGACGTTAGACCAGTGGCTTAAAGACTCCTAAATAACGTGAACTCGTTTCACTTCACTTTTTCTCAAGAAAACTTTTTGGGTGATAGACGACTCGTGCGAGCATTAGTTCCTCGGGTTTCTAGTATTTGAATCGTGAGACGTTAGACTCGTTGTTCGGTACTTTTTCATCCACATAAAAAACAATTCAACTCATTCAAATTCTTTTATCGCTCATATGCGATCGTAAAAAACTCTTTTCGGATAAAGAGGGTGTAATAGTCGTTTCAAATACGAACGAGGACTTAAGCTTTTCAAACAAACAAAACAAGTCCTAGTTCAAAGTATTTGAAACATCTAAACGCACGATTTTTCTTATAAAATCAATACAACCAATTAAAACCTTTTTCAGAGGAACTACAGAGTTTTGACTTTCCCATTGCACAAGGGAATATGTAGGGCACACGGTTCTGAAACCGTGCCAAACTCAAAATAATAACAAATAATTCTTTTTTCTTTTAGCATCCATAACTTAGCAATGAACACACACACAAACGCGTAGAATTAAATGGGTCCCATCGAGTACGATGGATGTAAGGGGTGCTAATACCTTCCCCATAACCGACTCGATCCCACTTTTTGGTCACGTAGACCGCCTTATCCGCTTGTTTGGGGTTTTATCTATATTTTCCCGTTCTTTTTAGAACAAATAAAATTAGGTGGCGATTTCACTAGTTTTCGAGAATTAAAAGATTTTTGAAAATCGAGTTGCTTCACATAACATCCTTTCCAGCATCCTTCTCACAATCATACGAACTATACCCTTCCACTCCACACTTGAAGCACTTGGCCGGAGTAGAAGATCCTACTTTACATACTATCACTTTGGCAAGACAAGCATATCTCATCCAATACGCTCTCATCTACTATCAACAAGAGATTAAGGGTGATCAGTTTTGTCAATAGATAGACGACAACCATAATGGAGAATAAACCATTGTTACCAAACTATTATAGTGTCCTTCATCTATGCTCAAATCGGCACTTTTGAAGTCAACAGAACACCGAACCAATGCTCCATCACAGAACAACTTAGAGAAGCAAAAGCTTCTCCCCCACTTGTTTCAAACTCCCTTTTGCAAACAAGCGATTTGGAAACACACAAGTACGGATAGTGTTTCACACACATATCGAATAAAACAGGGAATAAATTCATTAATAACTTGGCCAAATCTGACCGACCATTGCTTTAATACCATAATGTAACACCCCCTCTAATTCCCCACATAATTATTGCACAATCAGAGTAAATAAAATACATAACAAAAGGGCGTCACATGATTTACTTTACAATTAAAACAATACATGCATACTAGTCATAATCGTAACACATATTTGAATCTCATGCTTTAAAACAAATCATGCATTTCACAGCGGATTAATTATTATTCATAGATACTATCAATGATTACATCCTATACTATAATCATTGGATGAAAAAGCGATGAATCCATAACATACTCAAGTCATCAGAATTCATACATCGGCACCAATGCCACATCAGCATAGTATCTCAATCATACAAATCAAAATAGATGAGTATACATGACAAATATCTCATCAAAGCAGAAATCAAGATAAATCTCCCGTGTTACATGACCAGAGCAATGACTAGACTACCTAGTAACAGATAAACTAGATAGACTATTCAACTAGTCTCGTGCGAAGCACCGCTATCCTCAGAACTTGCATGTTACCCACATAGAGGCAACATCATAACAGAAGGGTGAGAATTCACATCATTATTCAAAAGTATATAAATGGAAATAATGAAGAAACCACATTTATTCACGAATTCCACACACTTCAAGTGATATTCCAAGATAACATGATCATACAAACATTACAAGTATAATATGTTCATACATATCATAATTATCATCCATTCAAACAATCTAATTAATCCATATGATTAGACATCACAATTTCATTTCACACATTGCATATTCAATAATGACTCGTGTGGCAACAATAAAATGTGACTCAATATGCATGTGGAATCAAGTTTTTGGGAACATTTCGTTAACCCTACTTCTGATTCATTCATAGAATCCAAACCCTTACTTCCGATCTGGACTAGACCAAAAGCCTCGGCTACTTATTCCCAATGGAATCGAGCCAAATGTGAACCCAACGTTTCACCGCTACTTATCCATCATGGATGGAGCCAATTTGTGAACCCACAGTTTCACCGCTACTTATCCACACAGGGATCGAGCCAAATATATACATGTACAACTCATCAAGACAACATATGCAAATTAAGATTATTCACAAAATCTCAATTATCCAAGCATATCATCACAATTCATCTCATGTGAATTATCCATCAATTGCACAACATCATATTCCAACAACAAGATCATCATATGTATCTTATACATATTATCACACATAACCAATAACATTATGACATATCATTCCATCAATGTTATTCAACACATTCCATCAAATAAGATTAGCACATACTATACTCAAGTAATCAAACATACATTAAAATAGTATTCAAAACCAATTTAAAACATATTCGATCACAATTGGATCAATTAATCACACATATGAAAATACTACAATAAATATAATCATATAAGATTCCATGTCAAAAGATCCTAAAAATAACATTTTTCATTCTAGGTCACGCTAAGCCCCAGGCCTATCGCGCTAAGCGCACCTTCCTGAACAAACAATCCCAAAAGTCAGAACATTTCGCGCTAAGCGGGCTTCTTCTCGCGCTAAATGCGGTATGCGATTCTGCACTTTTTCTGCTACGAACCAGCTTCTTTCTCCCACGAAATTACCACATAAAACTCATTACAATCAACCAAATAACATCATTAAAGGGTATCCTAACATGTTTCTAGTCATGGGTCATCATTCTAAGTTGAAAAACATAATTTCCTTTCAAACCCTAACTTTCAAAGACTCTAGAAATTGAAATTTAACTACCTAGCATGTTCCTAATCATTACCCACAACATACAATCAAATAATAACATGGATTCTCCACCCTTACCTCTTGAAGATTCCTCTTCTAGGGTTTCTTATTCACTTTTCCTCTTTCTTCTCTTCTCTTCTTTCTCCAAATGAAAATTTTAATTATGATTCTCTTCTAATCCTTGCTAACTAGGATTGTCTTATTGGGTTTAATACTTAACACCTCTCTATTACTTCCATTCTCATAAATAGGCCCAATACTAAATAACCACTATTCTACTCATAAAACACAATTATTTAAATAACACACATATTCAAATAATTCACATTTAAATTAAAACACTCAATCAAATTAATTATCACATAATATAAATATAATAATAATTAATAATTAGCTATTAAAAATCGGGATGTTACAATACTCAACAACTTTATTAATAAATGCCTTTATGAGTGGACTTGAGGAAATCTCAAGTATCTTTGACATTTTTAATATGTTGTAAAATATTCTCAACATTCTGTTGGATAAAAATAACCCTAGGATCCTTCTTACACTATAGGGCTTGCATCAGAGGCTATGCAGCGGAATATAGCCATACTTCAACAAAATGTATACAATGCTTACTCCATAATTCACTTGTAAGCATAGCACATAAGGATTGAAAATCAATACTACAATAAGCTTGCCTCTCCACCAAGCAACATACTAGACCCAACCAATATCCTGACCAATATGGAAACACATAAGCACAGAAGTTACCTTATCAACAACTTCACTCCCGCATGAAGGTTTTGACAATCTTTTCTCTATGCTGATTATAGGCTGAACAATACAATTCAAAATCCTCACTCCCGCATGAAGTCTTTGAATTTAACTTTCTTGTTCCAACATCATTATCTTCTCTCTTTAAGAAGTACATAAGTTTTGGTCATGTTGGTTTAGCTTTCCACAAATAGGTCCATCCTCCACTTCAAGGGACCATACAATATAAACACTCCTTGTTCAAACAATCTTCTACCTTGTATACAACCAAAAAGTATCCCCCATGGATCACATCTAGAAACAGACAGGATGCCAACTCTAATACCAATTGAAATTCTAATTACAGTGGCAGACTCAGGATGTCGTGACATCTGATCTGACATTATAAAACAGACAAGGTAGAGTATACAATTATCAGTGCATAACAAAAGAACATAAAGAGTTGTTAACCCAGTTCGGTTCTAACCAACCTACATCTGGGGGCATACCAAGCCAGGAATGAAGTTCACTATCAGCATTATTAATTTAAAGGGAAACCTCCATGTTTATACTTCTCACTTAATCAGACTACCCAATGACCCTTTTACCTAAGATACCACACTTAGATATGAGAACCTCCGCTCACTTCTAATCACCTCAGTGATGTCTATCAGTCACTATCACACCAGTAACTACATCAACTGCTTGGCTCCTAACACAATCAGCTTGGAGATACCTCACTCCAAACACAACTGAAATAATTTGAAGATACCACACTTTAAACACAATACAAAAGAGTCACACATGTGACACAAACAAACTTGGAATTGCTTCACAGTTTCTTCTAAGGACACAACTACACTCATTGCTTCACAGCTTCTGAGTGAGTAAAATAATCTTCTTGCCTACAGGCTTCGAGGTACAAATCAGTGATCATCCCACAATCTGGATGGTTCACCTACAAACCAACTCTCCTAGATAGTTGTTACAGACTCAACCCTAAAAACTACATCATTACTAAATTCGGCTGGTACCAAAATTTAGGTTACAAAGCTTCTATTTATAACCTATTACTCAACTGAAATTGAGCCTTCAAAACATAACAAACTGCTGCTAAAGATGATCCACAATATTTTCCTAAACAGCTTGCTAAAAACACTCCAAGATATTCTCCAACAATATCTCTATATAGTTGTAACAACAAGTAAGTTGTTACAAATCTACAACAAATTCTCCTATAAAGTCTCCCTAATATATCTCCATAATTTGGGCTCCAAGTAACAACAAGTAAGTTGTTACAATTCTGCAAAAGATTCTCCTTAGGAATATTCCGCTTCTGTTAAAAAACATAATAGAATCCAATCTATCAGCTCAACCATGATGTCGTGACATCTTCTTCGACATGTTGTTCCAGATGTTGAAACATTTCAACACAACATGTTTCTTCATTAAATAGAACTTCAACCTGTTTTCTCCTTACAAGTTATAAATCCTATGTAACCTATTGCTGCTAAATTAGTTTTACCAAACATAAAGTCAATCATAAAAATAGAGAATCAACAAGATCTGTTATAACTTGATTGTATTATTTGTATATTTTGAGGCATAAAAACTTCTTATTTATTGCATAATATTTTGACGATTACATATTTCGATTTGAAGATGAACATGACATAAATCAGGACAACAAACATAAATTAAAAACAACTAAACATGAAAACCAAGGAACTACCAGATGCTTTTGGACGTTTCACTATCTTCATTATGTCGTCGACGAATCTTGTTATCCGCGCATTCAACTTGATCAAACCCTTGGTTATCCTATGCTGAAATGATTTCCACATGACCTTAACATCTTCGTTGATCTTCAACTCAATTAGGTTGTATTTCACCCAACCATTATTATCAATCCAATCTTCTCGAAACTCGATCTTACTTACCCTTCTGTTATCGGTATCAAGCATCAATTCATTCAATTTGTCTGTTAAGTTAACGAGGGACGTGGCGCCATCTGGAAGTTTGAATTCAACTCGAGGATTGTTTTTGTTGAAATACACTTCTACCTTAATAAGAAATTATGGAAGAGGCATTTTTTGAGATGTCTTTGTCTCTAACATATGTCTCTATTTATACAAATGGTGATGCATTATAGATCGCACAAATATGTCGATGCAATCAGAATCATCCAAAGTTGTCGACATCATTAAAAAAACTTGAATTATTAAACTACCGAAAATTTTAATATATTTGAAATTTTTTATACTCGTAAATTTGAAATTTTCAATGTAATGAAAATTTCATATGAACTACCAAAAATCGTAAAGTATCAATCTACTAGAAATTTCCTATGTATTGGAAATTTCTCACTTGTTCTCTCACTTGTTCTATCGAAAATTTCACCTGAAAATTCTTTTCAAATCAGCAGAGGATATTTCAAGAATAACAAAAATTGAGAGGATGTCAAGTTCAAGTGAGGGATGGATATTTCAAGAATAACAAAAATTGAGAGGATGTCAAGTTCAAGTGAGGGATGTCAAGTGAAAACCTCATAAGTTATGATTATTCTCTGTTGGTCCACACTCTCTTATTATACACTTGTTTGTGGGCCTCATAACCGTTAGTGCATTCAGAACAGAGCTTATATAGTATATCCACAATAAAGCAATGATCTAACAGTCAAAGTTAACGTGAAACTTGCAACAACAAAAAAAGAAGCTTTTTCTTGGTAAAGTGAAGCACGTTTGGCAACAAATTGCAAAGCTTTCTCACTAACCAAAACAGATTAAATAAATACTTTAGCACTCTCTTTTGTAAGTCTATTCATATTAAACATAGAACAATTGAAACAATGAAGAAAACCTCAAACTTTACTTACATAAATAATAAACTGTGAATTATATAATCATTATTCCCCTCCTAAAATATCCAACAGATGGTAAATTTTACTCACTTCATGCCAATAGCATGCAATCTCATCAACATATGGACCATTCATTTTATCACCCATCTTCCATTCATGACCCACCTTATATAGTTTTGATTCTAAAGTTTTTATATATTTTTTTATAATTATTTCTAGCTATATTTTTTTGTATTAAATTGAGGGGACACCTTCCATAAAACACACATAAATGTCCTTTTTTGGGGAAAAGTAAACTTATGGAATATGGTAAAAATTTCCAATGCCACATAACTACAAAAGCTCTGATCCACAGCTTTTGTTTAGCTTCCTCCTCTTAGCATCTGGACTACTATTATGTGAAGAAGAACATGGACCATCACCACCATTGGTTGTGTCATCACTCTTGTAGCTGAAGCACAATGTGGTTTCCAACACACCTATTGGACTTTGTGGCACACTAGGGACAGATGCACTTGAATTCTTGCCAGTCACAATACTGTTCATTGACATCGCTTCAACCTTTTCAATACACTTCATTAATCTCTCCTGCATAACATTGTCCATTCATTGCATAAGCTATCAAGTAATCAATAAATCATAACTTGTCGAGACTAAAATCGCAATATGTGCGACTAACTGATTGTCAATTGACACTGTAAAGAAAGTTTACGCAGAAAGTATCAAGTGAATTAAACACATTTCTATTCTGTATAGATTATGTTGTTCTGAATTGGGAATGGACCACAATCTTTACCTTTTCCATGTATTGAGTCAGAGTCGAAATTGATTTGCTTGCATCGATTGCTTGGGTTTCCCCTATCACATATGTAGCTACTGCTGCTGCAACCTCCGATGGTTTGAATTCCAAGAATTCAATTCCTGCATTGTATTCGCAACATCAAAATTGAAACAGATTGGTTGGTTATTCTAGCATTGTAATAATTCACTCATGAAAGAAGTTTTAGAAGGTAGTGTTTATGTACCTTTAACGGTGTTCGAGACGAGTTTAGTGGATTGTGAAATGGAAGAACTTAATGAACTCTTCTTATCACTATCAATAATCTTAGTAAGGAAATATTCAATGAATGAGAAAGGAGTAATTGATTGCATTCTCCACTTCAATGTGCTTAGCACAAGAAGCTCCATTCTCTGAATAGTTTTAGCTTCAAATATAAACTTAGATTCACCAATCTGTACACAAGAATCGGGAAAAGATTAACACATGCAACATGAATAGATTGATTTAACAAACACCCGGCATTGAAAAAAAAGGCAAGTTCCTAGTCCTACCTGCAAATCAAGAATCATAGGAACATCAGTTTCCTCTAACTTGGCTGCCAAAGATAAACAAGCTATAGCCAACAATTGCATTGTCCAAACTCTTCCCTTCTGCGCAATTACAAACATAACATTAGATCAATCAAAACCAATGCAGGACACATAAACCTGCTTCTCTTCATTCATTAACTTACTGGTAATTCATATGCAGAAAGGAACCGATCCATGTAATTAATGGATAGATAAACACATAAAGGACCGAAACCGAAATGGGCACCAACCTATAAATCGAAAAGAAAATACCAATTAGATAAACATGAATCTGAACTCGTCTCAATCCAATCCAATCCAATCCAATCTAGTCCAATCCAATCCAATCTAATCCAATCCAATCATAAATTGCATGAATAGAAGAAACCATTCAACTAATCATTTCAGCAAATAGAAACAGAATCCAAGACTTATCAAGCAATGGATCATCATCAAACACAGAAAATGGTACACATCCATAAACGGACAGTTCATTAAACCGATGTTCATTTTCCATTTCAGACCCATCAAAACAAATCCAAAACAAAAAACACTCTTTTATCATTTTCAGGATCAAAAACATTAAAATCAACAACCTTAACAAAGATTCAAACCAAGAAACATCAAACAAAAACCAACCTTTAGAATCCAATCAATCGCTTCATCTCTAGCACCAAAATCCAAATCCCCAAACTGAAACCTATTAAAGTAATCCTCACCAACCCATTGTTGACATTCCTTTTCCAACATCAGCCCAAAACACTCCTCACTCTGTAATGGCAACTCATCAGCAACACCACCAGAGTCATCTCCACCCCTCCGATGATCGAACCTCGGACGCCACGAATCCTCGTACACCTCAACAGTAGTACCCTGATACTCCCCATCATCGAAAACACTGGTATCCTCCGTGCAAAGAAGGCTAGAAGCAGAATCAAAACTGGGAGCCATTTGAACAACAACCCTTTAACTTAAATTAGATAAAAATGAAATCTTTTTTAGATTATAGATTTGGGTTTGTTTGAGTTATTAGAACAAGTTGTGTTGAATTGAAATAAGAGCAAAAAGAGTGGTTTTTGTTTGTGAGTGATGAGCGATGATGGTGTGGGCAGTAACACACACACACACACAGAGTGAGGGTCTCTGGTTTCGAAGTTTCGCTGAATAGACAAAGTGAAGAGAGAGAGGTTTATGAAGGAAGTGATGGGTGGTTTTTTAGGGTAAAAGGTGAGTGGGGTTCAAGGACAGAGAGACGGGTCTGTACAATGTGGATCGTTGCGTATGTTTAATCGTATAAAACAAATTACTATAATTAATTACGACAATTACTATTTCATTGGTAAAAATGGAAATGTTGCTACTTGTTCTCGGGTTAAAAAAAAAACAGTCAAACTTATGTCAAACATTTAATGAAAAGGAAAAACAACATGTTTACACCTAGGTTAAATGAAGTTATTATGTTTTTTTTTTTCTTTCCATTTTATATAAATTCATATATTAGAATTAGAGTATTTGGATGGGCAGATGACATAATTAATTTTTCACAAGGATTTATTTTAATAAAATTGATTTATTTTTTAATATATTTATGTCAAAATGAGTTTGTTTATAAAATAAAAAAATGATTTAAAAATAAATTTTAATATAAAAGCTATGTTTAAATTTAGAAACTATAAATTATAATTTCAATTATAATTTCAAGTATAATTAATTTTAGAGAAAAGAGATATGCTACAATATTGATCAATCATAATAATATTAAGTCACACTTAAAATTTAAAAATATTTTAATATTTTAATAATTTAATAATTTATTGATATTTTATTAGATGACATTATAAAACTAATTTACACTATCAATGTATATTCATTACACTCTTAATTTTAAAGATATGATCAATTTACTTTTTAGAAGATTTAAATACCTCAAAATTAATTTATAATCATTTCTACACCTCTAATATTATTTTTTACTCTTCTAAAACCTAACAAAATATTCTAATATGTACTACTTAGTTTTGGTCCAATTCATAGAAATCATAACATCTTTATTATCTTTAGATAATATCATATAACTTTCTTATTTCTTATCCATGAGTTTTACTCTCTTTGTCCCGAGACTTATTTTGAATACAACTCAAATATATAGATTTCATTATAAGAAGCTTTTACGTTTTAATTATTGAGATATCTCATTAGAGAAGTTTTACTTAATATATTTTAATAAATTAAAATATTTGTGAAAAAATTTGTGTTTGTGAATTTTTTAAGTGACTTACAGAAGGAGAGGTGAACATTTAGTTCAACAAATGTTCGATGTAAAGTTAATTAGAAGAAAATGTGAATTTAATTAAAAAGAATTCACCAATAAAACTTAAAATCGAGGGTTTTATAGTGAAATAAACAATCTTTAAAATCGTTTTAAATAAAGTTGTCATATATAATAAAAATTTAAAAATCAATATATTTTTATATTATTTATTATTAATATTTTGATTTTCCTACCACTAAAAACGGGAAATCTTTTACATAAAAGATTAAATGGGTTATGCATAATGATATTGTATCACTTAAATCAATTAATACAATTTTTAAAATAATAAATTTTATTATTTAAAAGTAAATAATAATACAATTTATTACTTGTTTATCTTCTATGTTAGATAGTTTTATATAAATTATTTCCCTCTGATTTACATTAAAAACAAATTAGACATGCGTGTTTATGAATATGACAAGATACGGACTAGTGGTTGATTTTGATCAAAAACATTTCTAGTACATGAACTTAGTCTTAAAGATATAGTTTATATTGTTGTGGTAATTGAGAAGTATTAACTAGAAACAAAATACAATAATTCAATTTTATGTGCGAGTACAGCCAGATCAACCCATTTGTTCCACATTTTGACTTACTTACTCCACTAAACCCCATTAATTAATTTCACCAAAATTATATTCATCTAATCAAATTCACCTTGATTCAAATAAGTAGTATAAGAAGCATGATACAATTTCCAAACTTACAAACATTGCGACGGTTGGTCAATTCAATTCATCCCACCATACATATTAGTGGATTTTTAATCCACCATGTCCTTCGTAGCCTCTTCCAAAATTTCATTTTTGTTCTTGAAAAATTAAAAATAAATGTTTAGTTAACACCTATATCATATAAATCACGGTTAAAAATGGTTGGATGTGAACAAAAATATATTTTAAATTTTAAATTCTATGTAATATTTCATTAATACAGGTATGTGAAACCAAATTTAAAATAAATTTAGAATCAAAAATATATTTTTGATTTTTACCTAAATATTTTAAAATATAATACATACCAGAAATATATTTTCAATTTTTTAACAGACATTTTAAATTTTTACGAAATACGCCCCACTTTTATGGATTGAGTTAAGAAATTCACACATTTAATAGACTCAAATTTTCCAATTCAATTTTCACTATTTCATAGGAGTAATTACCGATGGTTAAAACTGTTAAAAGCAAAAAGTAAAACAAAAGACAAAAAAGTAACAGTACATGCAGTGTGTTGTATTCTCCTGTGACGACGCGTGTACTACGCTGACATTTGAAGCGTCGTTTCGTTCTCAATTCAATTTTTATTTTCATTTTCTGTATTACTAGCTGTCATTTCCCTCCACCATTCCGCGCCAAATATTAATATTTTTTTCGTTTTATTTCATATATAGTGTTTAAAATTTTAAATTTCGATCATAATTTGTAAAAGTTAATTTTTTAATCAGAAATGGAAATTCTTACTTTTAATATACGACAGCGATTTCGCATGATTGGATCCAATCGCACATGAATTGGGGTAATGTTTTCAGAATTATTTTTTTTGAAATTGAAACTAATAATGTGAATCAATGATGCTTTTTATTATCATGATTTCATGAGGTTTATTTTTCACTCAAGATCTTGTTTCGGAACTACTTTGCACATTTTTTTCAACTTGCTCAGCTGGCAAATTTCATCTTTTTTAGTGAAAGATTGGTTTTTCTTACAACTTTTTTTTTATGATAACTCATTGATGATAAATGTTAGATACAAATTGATATTTTTCCAAAATAAGTTGTTTAAAATTTTTACACACAAATTAAAAAATATAATGATGTTGTCATAAAATATTATATTTTTATAAAATTAATTCTATTAATTTATTAAAAATAATATAGAGAATAAAAAATAAATGACACAATAAGAAAATAGTAATTATTACTATATTAAAAAATAAAAATAACAGTCATTTTAAAATAAAACTTATTTGTTAAAACGACAATCATTTTAAAATACAGAGAGTATCATTTAACATTTGAAAATTATATATGGATGTGGTTGTCTTTGCAAGAATGTGATAAACCTCATTTTATTCTATTGTGAAAATAAATGATTAAAGCATACTAAAAAATAATATGATGTGTAACATTGGTTAAAGTGTAAACTAATGCCAATTCATTCTTATAAAACGGTCTAGAAGAGGTGAATAAGTTCTTTTAAAAAATTTAGATTCTTGAAATTGTTTCTCAAAATTTTAAGAAAGAAATTTAGAGCTTACATTGCGGAAAACGATTAGCAAAAATAAAAACACTATACTATCTTGAAAGAAATCATAAATGTAATTATATTATAATTCACAATTATCTTTAGATTATTCAAAGATAATAAGAGTTCGTTTGGTTGGAAGTAGATGAAGAGGAGAGGAAAAATTTATAAATATATTAGTTTGGTTATTTTTTATAAGGAGAGGTGAGGGGAGAAAGCAAAATCTCTCCTACACCCATTTTTGTTCCCCTCCAAATTGGAGAGACTTGGAGGGGAGGGAAGATTCATTAATTTTTTTTTTTAATTTACCCTTAATTATATTTTTAATTTCTAAATTGTCCTTATTAAATTTATCATACTAATACTTTAAGTTGTAACACATATAAAATTTGCTTTTAAATACATAGTTGTTATTATTATAACTTATTTTAATAATAATAATAATAATAACATTATTATATCACATTGTTATTTATAATAAATATATAATATAACAAGGTTTTTTATTATAACATTAATAATAATAATATAGTATGTATATTGTTATAAATAAAAGTTTTAAGTTTAATATTATTTGTTTAACGTTTTTAACATTATTTTATTTATTTTTAAGTATAAAAATTATTTTATTGAGTTAGATGGATCATCAAGATCAGAGAATTGTTATTAACAAAATAGTTTGATTTGCGTCGAAGAGATATAGTCCAACTAATGTGTGTTGTTGTATACTGCTATGTCTGAATGTCAAAATTATTTTTATTTAGAATTATGTTTACTAAGTACAAATGACAATATTTATAAGAATAAAAAGATAATTTAATTGTAAAACATATCCCATCCCCTTGAGAATCAAACATACATATTATTAAAAATCGCTCCCCTCCCTTCGCCTCCCCTTATTTGAACCAAACATATATTTAGTTAAATTCTCTCCCCTCACTTCCCCTCCATTCCCCTATCCTCTATTAAATTCCCTCACCTCCCCTCCCCTCAGTTGAACCAAACAAACCCTAACAGAAAGTCACAAATTATATTAAATTGATAATTTATAAATTACACGAGTTGTGTTTTTTAAAAAAAATTCAATTGTTATAGGATTCTAAACACTCACAATTTACAGATTTTAATCAGCACTAAAACACAAATAAGTTCTAATTATAATAAAATCTAAATTTATGCAATTAATCGTTACCAACGAGAATTAACGATAAACTACACTAAGAAACGACTACCTAAACATGCAACAACCTACAAAAAATAGACAGAGAGAGAGAGAGATGTATATGGTTCAGCTTTATCATCCTCGTAGGAGCCTATTCCTCTCTCCATTGCTTTCCTATTGAATGTCGTTCTTCCAATATGTTTTGACAAATATTACACGAGTTCATACAATCTCATAATCCACAATAATGCTGAGAAAATAAATCTCATATCTGGATATTGACTTGTATGCAACCATGATGTCAAACTCTATGCGAAATCTTTACTTGATTCCAACTTCTTAAATCTTCCAGCTTCATCAATCTTCTCCATGTCCTCGTATGTGGAAATCCCATTGATTCCACCGACTTCTTGAGCAATGAACTATCTGAAGATTGAGAAGAACTCCTACCTTGTTTATAGGCTTCCACACAGCAACACCAGTCACAACAACCACAATCTTGCAATCCTTTTGGAAATATTTACACACTGTTCGAAGAAATGTTAGTTCCAAGACAAGTTTTCCTTAACAATTACACATATTCTCAATCAAGATATGAATTCAAAACATGAGATTAAAGATGAAATAATTGTTTTTGCAAGAGATTTAAATTTTTGAAAATGGAAGTTGTTGTTTTTATGGTGTTAGTTATGAAAGATATGTGACGACAAACGGATTTATAAGGGCTGAATATTAAGTGTAACACCCTAAAACCCAAACATGCAATATTGTTGGGTGCAAGTGTAAGTGATTAAAGTCCCACATTGCTTATGAATGGGTGGAATGTTGGAGTTATAAGAGAGAAGACTCATTTACCTAACACCTTAAGGTGTTGGGTTTAGATATGGTGTATTCCTCTCTTGCGGTCTTGAAGCGTTGTTCTCGTCGGTACTCCTAACTCCCCCGAACTCCCAACAATGGTATTAGAGTCGTGGTTTGGCTTGGTGGGGAGCAGGTGTTGGATCCAATAGGATGTGGGAACTCACACTAGTGGTGAAGAATGTTGGGTACAAGCGTGAGTGATTAAAGTCTCACATTGCATATGAATGGGTGAAATGTTGGATTTATAAAGAGAGAGATGACTAATTTACCTAACACATTAAGGTTTTGGGTTGAGATGTGGCGTCTACCTCTCTTGTGAACCTGGAGCATTATTCTTGTTGGTATTCCCGACTCTCCTAAACTCCTCAACAGTGGTATCAGAGTCGTGGTTCGGCTTGGTGGGGGAGAGAGTGTTAGATCCAACAAGATGTGGGAACTCACACTAGTGGTGGAGAATATTGGGGGTACAAGTGTGAGTGCTTAAAGCCTCACATCGCCTATGAACGGGTAGAATGTTAGATTTATAAGATAGAAGACTAATTTACCTAACATCTTAAGGTTTTAGGTTGAGATGTGTAATCTCCCTCTCTTTTGGTCCTGAAGAATTACCCTCGTTGGTGCTACCAACTCTCCCAAACTCCCCAACAAATATTATGAATAAAAAATTAACCACATTATTGGATGTCACACTAACACATCGCAAACCTGCTCTGTAACTCGGTTTACACAAAGCAATTTATATCATAAGCATCTGTCATTTCATGCTCGTTGTAACACGATGGGAGAACTGACTTGTTTGTTTTGCTTTTTATCGCAAATGTTCCAGTTAGCAAGAGTCGCCATCGACTTTTCTTTTATCCAATAAAGGAAAGGTGAAAAGAACAGGAAAAACCTTTTGTTGATTCTGAGTTTGGGGAGTAATTATGAAAAGGGAAAGTGTTAGCACCCTTTCTATCCGTAGTTATCTACGGGCTCTTAATTGCTTAGCTCACTTTTTAAAACTTGCTTTTGTGTGTGTGTGATTTCTTTTAAAATATTTTGACTTTGACTTTGTAGTGATTCTTGTATCAATCCTCAAGAATGTATACAAAGTGTTTTAAAAATATTTGTTTGAAACTGTGAGGTATGTAAAGTATTTTGTTTTGAGCAAGCAATTAAGAGTAATCTACCCACTCAAAGGTTGTTCTTGTTATTTTTCTTCAACTTTAGGATAGTGTTATCCATACCATTAGTTGGTAGGTAGCCTCATCCGTTGGATGTGAAGGGACGAGTGTAGGGTCATCGAATGGTCATTGAAGGCAACATTGTAAGGATACCTTAGCATTTCGAAAGGATGATCATCATTTATTTATGGGCAACAACCGAGGGACGAGATCATATATTCGTAGGAAACATCGAGGGTCATTGAGGGACTATGATCTTTATATCGAAGAGACTATGATGATGTTATTCGTAGGAAACTTTGCTAATGGTATCCCTACGTTCGAGGGACATGACCATTTTTGTAAGACAACAAGAGAGGATACCTTAAGGGTGCAAGTGTGAAGAGTGATTCAGTTCAGATATTTTATCTTGATTAGGGTTATCTAAGCGTTGGCTTTAGATCTTTCCATGCAAACCCTAATTAGTATACATCTAGCAGTTAATATGTACGGAAAAGTAAATTGTTGAAAGGTAAAGGTCCTACGCTATTACATGGCTTTGGGGCAGTTACATAATAGAGGTGTGGAAAAGTAAATTAACCTAAGCTATTACATCCCATGAGCAGTTACATAATAAGAGAAAAATGCGAGAAAATAAAGATCTACGCTATTACAAAAATAACCTTGCAACCTATACATCGATTTCTAATATTAAAAATAAGGAATAAAGCATAAATAAAAGGAAAAATTACTTGATAAATAAGATAATGTTCTATACCCTAATATTAGAAGAAAAAACATTTTTTGGTATTTTTGTGGTTGATTTAATTTAAGAAAACCTAATTTCTAAGTTAATTGTTTATTAATTAAGAAAATAATTTTAATCAAATGAAAAATAAAATATTTTTGTGTCAAAAATTAATTTAACATTTTATTGACCTAAATCTAAAAAGAAAATATTTGTAGGGTTTCTTATAATAGTTAAAAATATTTATGAAAAGAATTAAAATAAGAAAAATCAAAAGAAATTAGAAAATGTTAAGAAAACAAGTAATAAAAATTAGTTTTGGCCTCCCAGAGTGTTGAACTCGTGACCCTGGGGTTATAGACACAAAACTTTACCACTTAGCCATACGTCATTGGTGTTAGACTCTGCCTCCAAAAGTATATGTGTGTGAACCTGTAAAAATAAAAAAAATTGTGAAAAAATGCAAAAGGCGGGGATCGAGCCCGTGCCTTGAGAGAGTGAGAGGACTAGCGCACACATGGTTAACCACTGGGATGGTGATACATCCATGTATTTGGACACAATGATAAATATATATACAAAATCAATTTCGGAAAGTCCTACTAAAATCAAAACGCGCGCATGTAGGGTCCTTTGATTTGAATGGACCAATTGCAGAACGCCACACCTAGGGTTTTTGGTCAAACGGCCAGGCAACGCCGGAGTCAACCCTCTAGTCATCTTCTCTAGCCATCTCAAAATTTAAAACTGCAAAATAAAGAGAATCGAAGCACAAGGTTAAGCATACCCCCCTAAATCGACCCCTTTGAATCGATTGGTGGCATTGGTTCGTCCTAAAAATCCATGTATCAATGGGTTCGAAGGTCACAGTTCTTCATGCCCTAACAATGGCATAACGGGATTTAAGCCTCAAAGCTTACATGTAATACGTTGTACTTGTTTTAACAAACATCCTGAACATAAACAAACACATCAAACATGTCAACAATGCATGAAAAATTAAAATTGATTTCAAGAACTTTTACCAAACAGGTGCAGTTGAATGACACGATTCTGGGATGCTTTGGGATGGTGTAAAGGCTTGGATCGGTTCTTGGAAGCCTCAAGAGTATGAATGGATGCTTGAAATTGATTGAGAATGGTTGTAAATTGAGATTCGAGTTTGCCCTAAACTTGAAATTTTTTGAGAGTTTGGCTAGGGTTCTTAAGGCAGCAAATTTGTATTCATTGAGGTTGGTATTGTTGTGTATATATAGAGGGACAAATTAGGTCAAGCACTTAAGAGGAAAATATATTGTATTCATTGAAAAATATTTGATTGAAATTTGCATCAAATCTTTCTTTTTTTGCTCAATCTTATGCCAATCAATACCATGCGCTTTTCCAGCTTTCTTGAACTCACTTGGACCTCAAGGAACTCAACAATCAAGCCTACCTGCCTTAAAACTTTTTCTTGCATTTTATTTTAATTAAAATTGAATTAAAATGAATTAATTTAAAAAATAAATAAATAGTAAAAGGGCATGTAGATGGGCTTAGAAGTCATGGACCATGTTATAAACAAGTCCAAATCACGAAAACATAAGCCCATTTGGAAAAAATTTAAGTTTGCTCAATACTTCTCTTCATGCACTTCTTCAAAATTGTCAAACTTGCACAAACTATATCTTGCTCAATTTTCAACATTTGAGGACGGTCTTAGACTTTTTAGAAAGATTAAGATGTCCTTCAAGAGCTCTATTTGGTTTCATCTTCGTTGAACTAAGAGAGACAAAGTTGTAGATAATTGAATTATCTTCAAAATAAGATTTGGTTGAGAAATTTTTGATGAAGTATGTGAAAGTTATGATTAGTCAAAGTTTTGTTGACTTTCCCTTAAGAAATCCTAATTTAGCAACTTTTGACTTTTGATCAATTCTTGAGTTTTCTTGATGAATCATGATCAAACATTGATCAAGTGATGAATGTGACCTTAAAATCTTGATTTTGACCAAAAACGATGAAGTTTGACTGCATGTTGACCACAATTGACTTTTTGTCCAATACAACTGATTTTCAACCATCTGAGCAATTGACTGAGCAAACTTGGGATATGAAGCTTGAAACTTGACATGGGATAATTTGAAGAATATGAGTAGGTATGACATCCACTTGAGCCATTAGAAATCACCCTTTTTTAGAGCAATAAAACCCTAGTTGTGGGTTGATTGCTTAGGAGAAGGTTTATCTGATCAACCCTTGAGTAGTTCTTTGAGCATGGATATGTATCTTGATCTCAAAATGGGGGAGGGAAAATATTGGGGTACAACACTCATATTTACATAGGCTCATCGCAACATAATTGATTAAATAAAACAACTCAACAATCAATTAAGTTTCATAAATAAATCTCTTTTTAAAATAGAACTCAATTATGGAAAAATGCATTCAAATCAAACAACACACAACATCAGAAGTTATAACATCTAATTCTAGCAATAAAAACTCTAAATAATAATAAAAATAATTCATAAACATTCGCCCAATGTTACAGATTAGAGCAACATAATCTAAATCGCATAGAAACAGGAAAAGGAAGAATAACCTCAACGTCATCCTTCATCTCTAAAGTAGCTACTAATCTACCTGGATATATGCACCCCAAGAAGGAGCACAAAATACCATAAAAAACAAAGGAGTGAGAATACGCTCAAAATATATAATGATGCAAAAGTATGCAACGGTAGCCTAAGGCAGACATCAACTTTCATACATTTCATTTACATCAACTCGATACAAATCATTCACACCAGTTACAACAACTCAATTTCACAATCAATCATCTCATTTAAAACTCCTTATGTAATGAAATATAGATAACAACTCAACTCATGCATGTGGTACCAACTCAATAATGGTTCTTCATACAAACCTGGTTTACCCTTCTGTCATACCCCAAATTTGTCATACCCTTTAATAAGGACCATCTGGCTTATGCATCTCGTATATTGAATGCGCATGTCCTCCATTAGGTCATTTCACATCTCATACATTCTCAATCGATAAGTGGTTATGAGATCGAGGCTTTTCTCCTCGGAACCTACACAAAAAGAGGTTGTTCTGTTACACCGTGCGATAAAACATATCTTTGGTGTTCTAAGGTTTGAAAGTGTTTCACATATTTTTTAAGTTATCAAGGCAATGCTAGGTTGAGCCATCATCATGTCAGGTTCTCATGTGTCTTAATACACTTCAAACAGTGGAGAAATCGAGTGTTCGGTTGATTTGAGACACTGTGAACTAGGTCATTTAACATCTCATACATCCTCAATCAATAAGTGGTTATGAGATCGAGGCTTTTCTCCTCGGAACCTACACAAAAAGAGGTCGTTCTGTTACACCGTGCGATAAAACATATCTTTGGTGTTCTAAGGTTTGAAAGTGTTTCACATATTTTTTAAGTTATCAAGGCAATGCTAGGTTGAGCCATCATCATGTCAGGTTCTCATGTGTCTTAATACACTTCAAACAGTGGAGAAATCGAGCGTTCGGTTGATTTGAGACACTGTGAACTAGAAACAACGTTTTGTGCTGGATTAAGCTTAGAAATTCGCAACTTGCAATTGGGATACTGTTTTGATTTGGTTCCTCAATAATTTGGACCGTCTTGGTATTTTCTTAATTTAATATGATCAAGTCGAAGGACGACTCTGCAAGGAAGGCCTCCAAATAATTTAATTCCTGTAAAACAAAATTCATTTTATCTGCCGGTTATTCGCTTTTCGGGCGCTCAAAACTTCGTAACTCTCGCCCGGTTTGGTATTTTTGGATGATTCTTCAAGCAACGGGTTCTCCTTGATATTACCCTCATTTTTCGTGTTTGGGTCGAAGGCTAATTTTGTGAATATGGTCTCCGAAAAGATTAATCTTGTGAGAGCAGTACATTGATTTTTCTAGTTAAACCGTGTTTTCGCGAGAATTCAAAAATTCATAACATCCGAAAGAAATACCGTATTCAAGTGGTTCTCGTGGCCAAAATTCCTTCTTGATGCCATCTTTATTTCGTATGTTCAGGCTGAGAGATGATTCTTTGAGGAGAGCCCCCAAAATTAGGGTTTACCAAAGAAATAATTGTGCTGAATCGAATTTTTGTTTCACCGTGTCTTGATATTGTAAAATTTGTATCTCCTATTTTTATCGTATCGTGAAGGTTCTTTCTCCATAATTTCACAAATTTTGTTGGCTCTAACTTTGCTTCAGACCCCGAGTTCGGATTTTGATTGGAGGATTTTCGTTCGTGGTGTTCTTTCAGAACTGAACAGAGAAATTAACTGAAAATTCTGCATTAGTTAAATTTGGCTCTGCGTCAGCGCACCTTCAAAAATTCATAACTCCTTTGTCGTTTATCTATTTAAGCCCGTTCTTTCGGACATGAGTCACAAATTTCAGGCCCAATTTGAGTCCAATTCACCTTAGGCTAATTTTTCAAGTATAAATCAATTTTTGCTCTTATAATTTGGGAGAAGAAAATTATTTGGCAAGTTTCAACCACAAACACTCTTCTATTCTCTCTCGATTCTCTCAAAGATCAAAGCAAGTTTTTTCCTCAAGTTTCTCAAGAATATTCAACAACTTCAAGAGTTTGATCAAGAATTGGAAGAATTCTCCCTCTCTCTTAAGCTAATGCGCCACTCTCTCTCCTTATTAGCTTCTCCGATCGTCGATGCGACATTGGTGATCTCTTGTCCTCAACCTCCTCTTCGTTTCTATGGTAAATTTTTCTTGAATTAAGCACTTTTGCATGATTGATTCTTGAATTAGCATTTTTCTAGAATTGATAATTGACTCAAGATTTTAGTTGAGGAATTGAATTAAGATTATGGATTAGATTGTGGAATTGTGATTTGATGTGATCTTTATGTGGAAATCCGAAATTGGATGATCAAAGCACTTATTGAGTAATTGATTTTCATAAACAAAATGATTATTCAAGTTGATAATTTTTGTTTTTATTGAATTTTTGGTGTGAAACCTCGACTTGCATGTAAATAGACATAGATTTGGGCCTTGAATCATGTACATAACCATGCGTAAATATGTGTAGTTTAGGTGTTCGATAAAATGCCTAAGAGTTGAATTTTGCGCAATTTAGGTGTTTGTTAAAATTAGGGGTGACAAAACGGGTCGTGGCCCACCAGGCCAGTCCGCGCACCCGCTAAAAAACGATGGGCTGGGTTGGAATTTAGGGATCGCCGCCCGCTAACGCTTGCCCTGCCAAAGCTGGTCGTCCGCCTAAGTTCGCCCCGTCAAAACCCGCCGCACCTATCTGTTTAGCCTGTCCGACCTTTAATTCCTTAATTCTTGTTATTCCGATTTTTAATGGTTTTATTTTATACGTTTATATGTGAATATATGCTATATTTTTAAGTAAAATTTCTTTAAAATATGCTTTACAAAAAAATGTTCTAAAATAAAGTGAAAAATCTAATTGAAATGTAAAAAAAAAAACTATTAATATATTAAAAAATGAAAAATAAAAAAATAAAAAAACAGGCGGGCGAGCTTGATTCTGATGTTCATTACATTTGGCAGGCTTGCCCACCCCGCTCTTTTTTTGGCAGGCTTAAGATGGGGCGGGGGCGAGGCGGTGCGGGCGGCCCGTTTTGCCATCCCTAGTTAAAATGCCTAAGAGATGAATTTAGGCGCAAATTGGATTGTTGATTTGATTCTTGACGTTGGACATGATTTTGAAATCCGGAATTGGTTAGGTGATTGCATAATTGATATACGTCTCGAATCTTATTCGTAAACTAGACGTTGATTTTTGAACACCAAATTCGAGGCTTAATATCGGTTATGGAATTGAGATGAAGGTAAGTTACTACTTCATGAGTTAGTGCAACTTTTCAACTCAATTTGTTGATAAACTTGTTTTTCGACATCAAAACTCCAAAATCTCTAGTTGCATTATCACATGAATTATGCTGCTTAGAGTGGATTTACGTGAATTTCATTTGTTGCATGTTTATGCATTTTGTCGTAAGTGATTGATACTTGGATAAATGAGCATTCACGCGTATGTTTCTTATGATCAAAGTTTGATTCTCGCGAGGATTTGGTTTGATTTATGAGAATGGACTAATGGTTGTGGATTTTGTATAAATTGAGCTCTTGAAATAAGTATTTTTGTGCATCAAAGTCATGTGCGTCGACTCACCTAGCCTTTCGGCCGAATCATACAAAAAAATTGTTCTTTTACCACGCTCGGGAAGTATCACATCTACCCTTTACATCGAATCACAACCTTTTGAGTTGACTCATCCTGATTTTTCTTCGACTCATATTGAGAGGATGATTTCTTTTGCCACGCTCGGGAAGTCTCGCACCGACCCTGTACGTCGACTCACAGACTGTTTCAGTCAACTCATTTTGCCTTTGAGTCTACTCAAACTGACAACATTGTTTTTTTTTGCGTTTTAGCCTACACATTTTTTATTTGATTTATATTTTTCTACTAATTGCTAACATTTTATGACTTATGCAAGGTACTTTGACGTATTTTTCGATCACGTAATTATCGCTTGATTATGAGATAGAAAAACTTGTTTGGACTATTATTTTGTGGTCTGATTTTGCGTTCGATACACATGCTCTTATTCTAGTGCTCTGTACTTTTTGCATGAAATGTATTTTATGCAGGTGATTTGTTATACGGGTGTGTCGACACACATTCTGTTTTGGTTTGCCATGGTGCGTTGATTAATTTGCTTTGTGCAGGTGATTTGGTTGACTCGGATATGTTCGACACATATTCCTTGTCTTGTGTACAAATTGATATACATTCAGTATTTTCTCGCATTCTTTTACCGCATTCTATTATTTCTTTCTAGATATCGTGAGAAATATAAACTTTACTGCTTTCCTTGCCATGAGAAGTAGGAATAGAGATGCATGACAGGGATCTCCATTATGTGAGGAATCCCTCTGGTTTATTTAAAGACCTATTTAAGTCAATTCCATATATTTTGTGCTATTTGTGTATGGTTTGTTTAAAATTCTACTTTGATAATAGGTATTTCGCATGCGTGTTTACATTTGTGCTCAAAGACCTTAGAGAATGTGTTGTACCCCAAAATATACCCTCTTCATTTTAATATCTTTTGGCTTATAGTTACATTATCATGAGCATACATGCATGTCATTCATCTCATATTTATGAGGTTAAAATTATCTCAAGTTACAGAAGAAACTGTGTGTTTCGGCTAGTTCAGATTATTTTGAATCAGAAATCGATATTTCGTGGTTCACGTTTATGTTGCGGCGGTATTAGCGGCAAGCAAAAAGTAAAGTATTTATTTTTACCGGGTGATGTTTACCAGTTAGGTTATATCATATCGTGTCCACAGAGATTGGTTATTGATTCGTCGTTCGATAATTCTATCGTTAATGAGTTTGGGGTTAAATAGTTGTAAAGAAAAAACAAAAAGTAAATGAACAAAAACTATAAAGGATTGACAGGTTATCCGGAACAAATGCACACTACCCATCACACACTTAAATCTACTGTCCAATTATACTCGGCCTATGATACTCGTCTGTGTCATCACATACCTCTCACAACCTAAGTTATTTCTAACCCAAATTGAGAATCCTCTCGAATCACCTCGATACCCATCTCTGGCATACATCGACAACCAGAAGTCAATTGCATCACCTTCATACCCATCTCTGGCATATTTCACCAACACAGAGGCATTATGCTTAGATACCCTAAGTGAATGTCAGCTCTAAACCTATTTCTAGCATTTAGAAACAAACTGATAATCATCCTAGGTAAGAATCTAAGCGATCTATCTCTAGCAAAGCTCAAATCCCTAACATAGAGTAAAAACCTAAGACAATCACCAACACAGATTTGTAAAAAAAACTTTATACGACGCCAAGGGTAACAAATATACACGAGTAAGAGTAGATATACATACATAACCAATAAAATAGAGAAATACAAAGAGAGGAGAAGAGATAAACTACTCATTTACACCGGTTTGTCAACGTCTATCGAAGAGCAATCCACCTCCAATCATCCATTGCAAAACCCTAATGTTGTTTTCTAAGTGAATCTATGAAAAATGAAGGTTGATGGAAATGGGGATCAAAATCCACCCCAAAACCATAACCTAAAAATGTGTAAAAATGAAGTTATAAAGAAAAACACAGACGTCCGCGCTCAGCGCCGTGAGCACGCTCAAAGCCATCCTAAATTAACACGTTAAACCGCCTTAATGCCGCTCAACGGAGTGAACCCGCTGAGCGACCTCTAAATCCAGAAATATTCTCCGTTGCAACAGTGTCAAACCAAGCAGCGCACTTCAAACCACACTCAGCGGCCTCACCGCGCTGAGCGGCCTCCACTGAACATAACTTCCCAAAAATGGACTTTTATTCATCAAAACACATCCGGAGCCGTGTCTTCGACACTTTATTTCTCGATGCTCCAAATGCGCAACAAATACCTACAAAAACACATTAAAACTAGTCAAACTATACATAAATGAAACAAAAACACAATAAAATGTATTTATAAACAAAATCGGGAATATTCAACTAAATATCAACAAAAGAATAGATAAGTACCCTGAATTATATTCACATAATTACGACATTTTGGCACATATCAGATTATAATTCATAACTTCTGGTCAGAAGGTTATCTTGGGTTGGTTCTTCAGGTTTTGGAACCATCTTGATATTGTCTCCAACTTTCATTCTCGAATCGGAGGCTAATTGTGTGAAGAAGGTCTCCAAAAATTTATTTTTAAGAGCAATTAACTGATTTTTCTGGCCGAACCGTGTCCACGAAAGCATTAAAACATTCATAACTTTTTACTAGAATGTTATAATTGAGTGGCTCTGGCGCCTAGAATTTTGTATCGACGTCCTCTTCAAATTTCATTCTCGGGTCGAGAGCTAATTCCTTACGGATAAGGACCAGAATTTTAATCTTTACAGGTGTATTTATGCTTAATCGGGTGTAAGTCTCTCTGATGCGCAATATTCAAAAAATCATATCTCACTCAATTTTTATCCGATCACGACGGGACTGGCGCCAAAAGTTCACAAATTATGTTGGCTTCGAACTTTGTTTGTATTCCGAGTTCAGATTTTGATCAGAAGGTGCTCGTTTGGAACTAGGGGTGTTCGCGGTGCGGTTTGGGCGGTTTTGACGCAAAAAATCATCCGAACCGCGAGAGAAAAAGGCATGCGGTTTGGTTTGGTTCGGTTGACTTTTAGAAAAAAACCAAACCAAACCAAACCAATGCGGTTTGGTTCAGTGCGGTTGGTTCGGTTTTTTACAAATAATTTGTTGAGTCATACATTCACATATATACGAAAACATAACTTTGTATTTGGTCATTCATACATGATACACTACTAAATTATAACCAAAAAACTAATCATATTTGGACAATAACTTCTCATTTAATATGCAAAAGTTAGATTAGACAAAAATAAAATAATAAACATAAAATAATAGCATAAAACAATATAAAAAATATTATAATAAAACAAAAAAATAGAAGAGATGAGAAATTAGTGAAGATGAAAAAGAAAGAACATAAGAGAGGAGAGATTAGAGATAAAGATGTGCGATAAAATGAAATTGAAAGAGAGAAAAATTGCATAAAAAATAAGAACGTGCAAAGGAAACAATATAAGAGAGTAGATATTAGATAAGAAGAGGCAAGATGCAAGTGGTGAAGATGAAGTGATAATGTTAGGAGATATTTAAGAAGATTGAAAATGAAATCATAATTGTAAAGATGAGAAAATTGTCTGTAATCATAAGGCTAATGTATAATAGATTTAGGTTTGAGTTAGATGCGAGTTAAGTAAAATTTAAGTTGTAACATAATGCGGTTTAGTTCGGTTTGGTTCGGTTTGTAAAATACAAACCGCAAACCGAACCAAACCATGCGGTTTTGTTAAAAAATGATCCAAACTAATCCGAATCAAATGCGGTTTTTTGTGGTTTCGGTTTGGTTTTGCGGTTTTCTATTGGGTTGGTTTGGTTTTGAACACCCCTATTTGAAACATTTTCCCAAGGTTGCGTGACAAAAATTTTGCATGTGTCAGTTGCTCTCAGCGTCAGCTGAAACTTCAAAAATTCATATCTCCTTAACTATTTTTCCGTTCGAGTTGAAATCATGTCAACCCCACATGATTCTTGCTGAAATCCTTGATGAAATTCCTGTAAAAACCTGCATGGCCAAGAAAAGAGTGAATCTCGAAAACACAAGAATGGTAAGGCAGTGTAGAAATGACATCAATCTTAGCAGGGTCAACTGAAATTCCTTTTTCTGAAATCATGTGACTCAAAACAATTCCCTGATCAACCATCTAATGAATATTTTCATAATATAAAACAAGATCAGTTTCGATGCATCTCTCTAAAATCAAGTTTAAACTGCTCAAACATGCATCAAACGAAGAACCATAAATAGTGAAATCATCCAAAAAAACTTCCATGCAATTTTCAATAAAATCAGCAAAAATGATAATCATGCATCACTGGAAAGTGCCAGGAGCATTGCAAAGACCAAAAGGCATCCTCCTATAAGCAAAAGTACCGAATGGACAAGTAAAAGTGATATTTTCTTGGTCTTCCGGTGCAATATGAATCTAAAAGTAACCTGTAAAGCCATCAAGAAAACAATAATGTGATTTACCAGTAAGCCACTCAAGTATTTGATCAATGAACGGTAAAGGAAAGTGATCATTTCTAGTAGCCTGGTTCAATCTCTTACAATCAATACAAACTCTCCAACTATTCTGAACTCTAGTGGGAACAAGTTCATTATTTTCATTTTTCACCACTGTAAGTCCAGATTTCTTAGGTACAACCTGCAATGGGCTTAACCACTTACTGTCAAAGATAGGATAAATGATACCTGCTTGCAAGAGTTTGGTTACCTCTTTCTTCACGACATCAAGGATCAAAGGATTAAGCCTCCTTTGGGGATGCCTTACTATTTTTTCTCCATCCTCAAGTAAAATCCAGTGTGTAACACGGTGGAAGAACTGACTTGTTTGTTTTGCGTTTAATCGCAAATGTTGCGGCTAGTAAGAGTCGTCACCGACTTTTCTTTTATCCAATAAAGGGAAGGTGAAAAGAACAGGAAAAGACCTCGTTAAATTCTGAGTAAGGGAGGCAGTTATGAAAAGGGAAGGTATGAGCACCCTTTCCATCCGTAGTTATCTACGGGCTCTTAGTTGCTTAGCTCACCTTGAAACATTTGCTTTCTGTGTTTGTGTAGTTTAAAAATATTTTGAAAAGGCATTTCGCTTTGACTTCGTAATGATTCTCATTGGAATGTATACGAAGTATTCGTAAATGTTTGTTTGGAAAATGTTTAACTTTGTAATGATTCTCGCTGGAATGTATACAAAGTGTTTTGAAAAGTTTTTGAAAATAGTGTGAGGTGTGAAAAGTATTTTGATTGAGCAAGCAACTAGGAGTCTATTACCTACTCAGAACGGCCGTTTCCATATTATTTTCCTTCTCCTTTAGAATAAGGCTATCCATACCATTAGTTGGTAGGTAACTTTATTCGTTTGGATGTGAAAAGACAATTGGAGGGTCATCGTTTGGTCATAGAAGGAAACATATAAGGATACCTGAGCAATTTGTAGGGACGATCATCACTTTTCGTAGGCAACAATCGAGGGATGAGATCATATATTCGTAGGCAACAATCGAGGCTCATCGAGGGACGATGATCTTTGTATCGAAGGGACTATGATGATGTTATTCGTAGGCGTCTTTGCTAATGGTATCCCTACGTTCGAGGGACATGACTATTGTTTATTCAAAAGGCAAAAAGAGAGGATACCCTAAGGGGGTGCAAGTGTGAAGAGTGCGTTGTATTCAGATATATTATCTTGAGATTAGAAGTGATCTAAGGTTTAGTTTGGTCTTAGCATGCAAACCCTAGTTACTAGCAGTTAAATATATACAAGAATTAAAGTGCAGAAAGAAAAAGTGCGGAAATGTAAATCCTACGCTATTACATGGCTTTGGGGCAGATACATAATAGGAGGTGCGGAAAGTAAAGGCAGAAAATGTAAATCTACGCTATTTACAGAATATAAACTTTACGACCTATACATCTTTTCTAGAATTGTAAATGCGGAATAGTAAATAGATAATCATAATAATAAGAAAATGTTTTGGAAATTAGTAGAAAAATGCTTTTAGGGTTAGTAAACCTAATTACTAGAAGAAAATATTTTTTGGAATTTTCTAGATTAATTTTGATGTGGAAAAAGTAATTAAAAGCTAATTTATGATTAATTAATAATTAATTAAAATATAAGTGAAAAAATGATTTTTTTTTAATGTCAATAAGTATTTTTCTGACCTAAATGCAAAAAGAAAATATTTTTTTTTGTGATTTTTGAAAAGGTTTTAATTAATTTTGAAAAGAAGATTAAATAAAATGAGAAAATAGAAAAAAAATAAGAAAATAAGAAAAAAGTTTGGAAAAGTGAGAAAATGAAGGGCCCCCTTTGGTTTACCATACGCGCGCTTACCAACTGAGTCAGGCTGCTTAGCTGTTATCAAAACATAACCATTTTAGAAGATCGTGTATATTTAGATAATGATCTTCTGTAAGCCTTGTTAGAATATATTCTTATCAGAACATTTTGTTGGTGCTTTCTATCAAAATTATGCTTGTCTGCTTCTATCAGAAGTTACTTCTATCAGAAGTTTACACATGGTGCTTCTATCAGAGGTTTGCACTTGCATGCTTCTATCAGAAGTTACTTTTATCAGAAGTTTACACATGGTGCTTCTGTCAGAGGTTTGCACTTGCATACTTCTATCAAAAGTTACTTCTATCAGAAGTTTACACATGGCGCTTCTGTCAGAGGTTTGCGCTTGCATGCTTCTATCAGAAATTGTGTTTCAATCTTCACTCAGAAGCTTTCTTTACAGCGTGCGTGTTCCAAAAGTTCTTCCTTAGAACTTCTAAATTCATCTTCTGCTCAACAGGGTGTAACGTTCCATTTTAGCACTTGAGTCAGAACATCTTCTGAAAGTAAACATAAGCATATCAGAGTATCATATTCATCAGAGGATCATAACTTCTATATAAAATTTATTATACTTATCATCATCAAAACTTTAATATATTATTAGAAACAAACTTTGTTCTAACATTAACGTGTTCTATTTTGAATTTTTAAACAAAACACGCGTGGCCCCAGGGAGTTTGAGTGGACCAATCAGAAAGCACCACGCCTAGGTCACCGGGGTCAAACGTTCAAACCACCGTCCAGGGTGGTCAACTTCGTCTTCTCTGGCGAGGTTAGATTCAAAACCTGCAAAATAAAGAGAATTGATGCAAGAGATTAAACCTACCCCCCTAAATCGACCCCTGCGAGTTCAGTGGTGGTGTCGGTTTGATCTGAAAGTGCCTGCAACTATGGTTTCAAAGATTCTCAGTTTTGAATCCCTAACAATGACAGATGGCTATTTGGCCATCAAAACTCATCAACGATTTCCCAGATATGTTCCTTATCATCATGGGATCATGTTAATGGGGTTAGAACAAATTAAAACATGCTGTAATTTGAAATACGATAGACAGAAAAAATTATGAAAGTATGAGTTATGTATAATGAGTTTCAGCGTGTTATGGCTATGGATGATGATCCATACTTACCTAAGCTTACCTCAGGAGCACAAATTAGTGCTTGGAATCGCTTGAGGACGACTGGAACGTGTGATAAGAATTTGCAAGTTTCTTGAAATTTTTTGTGAGTTTAGAGTTTCTTCTTGGAGGCAAGGATTCGTGTTTTTTGCTTCTGATCATGCAGTGTATATATCGGAGAGTGCATTAGGTCAAGATAATGGGAGAATACATTGCCTTGAATGCAAAGAATATCTCACTTGAAATTTCATCAAATCTTTCGAAAAGTGATTCAATATTGCCTTAATGCATGGTGCACGAAATTTCCATCTAGCATGGGTTATCTTGGACCCCAAGACAAGTAGAAATCAGGCCCAACTCATCTTAACTCTTACCTTTGTATTTTATTTAATTAAAATTGAATTTAAATCATTAAATTCAAAAATAAATCAAATAAATAAAGTATGGGCGTGCACTTGAGTTTTCAGGCCATGTATAATGTCAAGATTAAGTTTGGATCATAAAATCTTAGTCCCATTTGGAAGAAATTTGAATTTGCTAGGTATTTTTCTTCATGCACCTCTTCAAAAATGTCAAACTTGCACAACTTGTATCTTGCTCAATTTTCCACATTTTTGGATGTTATCTGACTTTTTAGAAATACCAAGATGTACTATAAATACTCCTTTTGGTTTAATCTTTATTTAAGTTTCCATCTTCATGTACACTTCTTTGCAAAAAGATGACTTTTTGTTGACTTTTAGAAGGACCTTTAATATTTTGATCCATAACTCTCAAATGATGCATTTTTTGCCAAAGCTTGTGAGACATGAAGTTGTAGAGAATTGAATTCTGTCCAAAATGAGATATGGTGGAAAAGTTTCTGATAAAGTATGTGAAAGTTATGTCTGGTCAAAGTTATGTTGACTTTTTGTCCAAAAACCCTAATTTGGAAACTTTGACTTTTGAGCAAATCTTGACTTTTCTTGAAGAAACATGATCAACCCTTGATCATATGATGAATATGACTTCAAAATATTGGTGTTGAGCAAAAATTATGTAGTTTGACTATATGTTGACCACAATTGCCTTCTGTCTATTACAATTGATTTTCAACCATCTGAGCAATTGACTGAGCAAACTTGAGTTGTAGGCATGTCTGGATGAAGAATGGTATAGGATTCGTCACCTACAGCAACAAGTTCCATGATTATTGGAAGAATATCAGTATACGGCATCATGAGGTTTTGAGCTCGAGCTCGCAACCATTTGAGGTAAGGTTCCCAAGTAATGGAATTTTTATGCCCCAAGGTTTTGGTACCAGTCTTCTTCACCATGCCCCAGGCGTGCACAAATCTTCGATGATAAATATGGAGATTGTTTTCATAGTCAAATATGATGTCTTGGAGATGCATATCATGAGGACCGTCTCTTCGAGCATAACCAAACTGTCATAGCGCTAGAGAAGGGTTGTAGGTGATATATTCCCTTATGCCAAGGAGTGGTACATTAGGAAATTCCCCATAACGCTCAATAAAAGTGAATTTCTTTTGAAAGTAGAGACACCAATGAATATCTGAATGATAGAAGCAAGCACAGCGCAACTTCTGATAGAAGAAAGAACAACTCAACTTCTAATAAAAGCAAGAACAACACAACTTCTGATAGAAGCAAGCAAAGTGCAACTTCTGATAGAAGTAACTTCTGACAGAAGAAGGTAAGAGTAAACTTCTGATGGAAGCACCAACAGAAGTTCTAATGGGCAAATATTTAGAAGATGTTTTTCAATATGAACGTTATCTTCTAAAAGACAAAACCTGCCAAACAGTAACGAAGACCCACTAAGCGAAAAAAATAAATACTTGAGTGGTTCAACTTCCAAGAAATATTTAGCAAGCTATTTACGTAAAAGGCTAAGCAAGTCACGTGAAGCTAAGCAAGTAATAATTACTTTTTTCCATTCTTCAAGACACGCTACTAGCAACGGGCAGAATCTAGAAGCACTATTTAAGGATTCAAATTCAAAGAAGGAAATAAAACTCATAAGAACTTACGCAAGTATTGTACGAACAACTCAGACCTACTTCTAAAAGCTTGCAAAAATCCATTCCAAAAGTTAACTTGCTGCAAGTACAAAGAACTATCTTTTGTAAATTAGTTTACTATTTATTGAGCTTAAGTTTTGTGTAACCTTCACTTAGTGAAGAATAGCTTTTCTAGAAGCACTTTTGTACACAGTCAGTCAGAATTTAACATTCTGATAGTTGTTCCTTGAGAAGACCAGTTTGGGTCAGAATTTTTGAGAGGGCTAGGACTAGTTGAGTCTTAGAGGTGTTAGTCAGAACGGTTGGTTGTGCGGTTTGTTCCTTGAGACGACCTGTTGGGTCAGAATTCTTGAGAGGGCTAGGACTACTGAGTCTTAGAGGAAGTTAGTCACACCGGTTGGGTAGTGCACTCTATAATCGTTGATTATAGTGGCTTAAGTCCTCGTTGAGAGAGGCGAAATCACCTTGGCGGGTGGACTGGAGTAGTTTGAGTGTCAAACGAACCAGGATATAAATACTTGAGAGTATTTTATTTGTTGTTTAGGTAAAAGATCTCAAAAGTAAGAAAAACTTATTCAACCCCCCTTTTAAGTGTTTTTCCAAACCTTCACTTGAATGGTCCAATGATGAACTCAAGTACCTAACTAGTAATGAGGATGATAAAAAGAATAAGAATTAACCCCTCACGGGTTGCACAAATGCATTCCATTTACCTCTAGTCCAAACAAACATCAAAACATACTTGAAAAAGATGATTGAGCCAAAAATAGAAACAAAACTTGTAAAATTAAAACAAAAATATTATAAGGTTATCAAGACACCAACAAATCAGAAACATCAAACTCAAGACAAGGTTATCAAAGTTCATGTTGAAAATAAAATGCAAAAACGACCCCAGCTATACAACATTTCAAGGTGAAACGCACCACACCATTTCCAACTTTGATTTTTCTGGAAAAAAATGTCCAAAGGGCCCTTCAATGGTTATAAGCCTCAAAGACAATTGTACCCTCACTCTCTGAGCTCTTTATAAGCTCGTAATCTCATTCATATTAGACTTAGACGCCTCATTTGCACAGAAATTCATATCTGAGTCCAAGCTTCCTTTCTCAAAATTTTGCTTCGAGCTCTTCATTTCTCTCGCTCTAGTGCTTGTTTCTCTCCAATTTTCACTTCATTGGAGCTTAAAGATCAAGAGGAGTGAGGTTTTGTTCGTGTTCAGAGGCCCTAGTTGGATTTATTTTCCAAATGTCAAGGTGATTTTCAAATCTTGAACTCCTCATTTACAACTTGTTTTTTATGAATAAAAGCTTGTTTACATGCTCATAGTTGGCCAAACAATAGGTTTGATGTATAAATATGATTGGATTTGAAGTATAGATCGTATTTTGAACTTCTGAAAATTTCATGTTTGAATGATTTTTGTGACTTTCATGGCACGATTTCTTGATCCCTAGTTAGTTATATTAAAATCCATAAGTCCTGTGTTGTAGTTGGTCATGTTATCTTTAATCTGAGCTTTGTTTCCAAATGGTTTTGATGTTTTTATTGCATATGTAGCAATAATGATGAGAACAAAAATATATATTTTTAATGAATTGGCATTGATGGGTATAATAGGTTATTATTTATTATAAAATTAATTAACTATTAACTATTTTAATTAGAATAATCCCATTTCTTTTTTTTAATCTCTTTTATTAATCATTTTTAATTAACCCAATTCATCTTTTTTTTCATCTTTTTATTTATTAATCATTTTTATTATACTTAACCCTTTATTTAATCTTTTTTATTTTATTTATTTATTTATTATAATCTTCTTTTTATCTTTATCTTATCAAACTTTTGTCCGCAATCTATTTCATTGGTCCATTAAGTGAATTTTAGATTTTGCTTTCAAAATGTACTCTTGGATAAATCTGTCAAGACCAAATATCAATTCAAGAAGTAAAGCTGCGTGCATAGAAGGAGCAAAAAGCCTTCTTTATTTTTCTGTGGATTCCTTGCCTGTAGCAAAATTAAAGAGAAAGGATTTGAACAATATGAGTTGCATGCATCTAAAAAAGCAGTAGATTTTATAATGTATGGTGCGAGTGATGTGTCTTTTACCCCTCTATTCTGAGATTTTACATTAAAAAAAATGTTGTATAATATTTACAATTTAGGAGCCAATAAATTAATCAACATGAACGAGAGCTTTGAAAATTTGAATTCTTAATTCTCACTTTCGTTATCTAAGTCTGCATTTTCATCTCCACTTTCTTTATTTGAAAATATTCACACTGCTGGTAAATTATATGACAAATCTTTTTGGTTCACATGGTATAGCTTGCTAACATTATAGACTTATAGGCAGGGAAGGGTCGTTGCAGGAAGAAGCATTGCGGGTGAATCCATGCTTACTAGAGAATCACTTCCTGTATTTAAGGAGGAAGGCCTCACAAGTTTAGGAGAAGCAAGTTGTTATTAAAGTCCCACATTGGTTTACTTATATATTGTTGGTGCACAAGAATAAAGTGATTGGAATGATAGAAGAATAAAAGAGAATCACTACAAAAAAAAACTCATTTGCCACGTGAAAATAACGTGGCAAACATCAAAAACACGTCACAAAAAAAAATCAGCGACGTGATGAAATACGTCGTTGGAAAACAAGTGGCAACCTTGTAGCGACGTGTTTCTCATGTCACAAAGTTGTGACGTGGTATTCTGTTTTGCATAGGGAAAGACAAAAAGCAGCTTTATTAGCGACGTGGATTACATGTCACAAATTTGTGACATGATTCTCACGTCGCTACAGGTGACGTTTTTGTTTTTTAAAAAATTATTTAGTAATTATTTTTTTATATTAATTAATTTATATAATCAAATTATATAATAAAAATTATATAATAAAAATTATATAATAAAAATTATATAATAAAAATTATATAATAAAAATTATATAATAAAATTTATATAATAAATTTTATATAATAAAATTTATATAATAAAATTTATATAATAAAATTTAAATTATAAAATTTATATAATAAAATTTATATAATAAAATGTATATAATAAAATTTATATATTAAAATTATTATAATATTATTATTTTATTATATATTCGAATAATAAAATTTTATATAATTTAATAATTTAAAATGATAAAAAGAAATATCTTACACAAATGCAAATTTAAAAACAAAATAAATAAAATGTTTTCACGGGGCATCTTCACCCGGATAATTATCAAGATCAAAGTCATCAATTCCGTCATTATCCGGCGGTGTATCAGGAACATTTTGATTTCCACCACCTTGCATAAATCTTCTCATCTGCTCCTCCATATCAGATTGCCTCTTCCACATGATCTCCAACTGCTGCTCCTGCTCTTGCCTCATTGTCGTCATTTGGGCCTCCATTTCGCGTCTGACTTCACTTGCCGCCAATTGTCTTACTGTTTCAAGTTGATCCTGTGTCAGATTCGGTTGACGTGACCCTCCCTCTCCATCTCTAAGTAGTTGAAACAAATTACGATCACCAACTCTCAACCCGCCGACCAAATTTCCACCCGTAAAAAAGCAACCATTAGGCCCTTTTCCATTAACTACTTCATTCCAAATGTAGAAATCAACATCACCATTAAGCGGCTCCCCCTCTGCTGGCCTATATTGAGGATTGTGTTCCAGAAAAAGTGCAAGCAATGTCTGATAATCATCCTACACATACATTAAATAATAAAATTAATTTTTTTTTACATATATATATATATATATTAAATTATACTAAATTAATACATCTATATATTAAATTATACTAAATTCAAATATATTTAAAAATTGTCACGTGATTTTCACAAATCAACTTATGAATTGCCACGTGATTTTCATGTGGCAATTTATCAGTTGCCACATGAAAATCATTCACGTGGCAATTTATCAGTTGCCACATGATAAACACGCCACAATTTACAGGTTGCCACATGAAAATAACGTCACAAATTTTGTTATTGACTTAAAAAAACATAAATTAAATAACTTACAAAAGCTTTCTGTGTGCGCTCGTCGACAAAACCTCCAGATTTCTTTGTCCGAGTCCTCGTAATCAACTCAATGATTAATGGTGGTCTCCCCAACTCCTTAGTCTAAACAATAAAATTAAAAATAATTAGTAAAAAATATTATGAATAAAAATATAACATAAAAAATTAGTAATTTTTATGAATAAAATTCTTAAAAGTTTCGGATTTAGCCTTGAATTCTGACGAACCCCAATATGTAAGAAGTTCGCCAAAAACCTCTACGCCTATCCAGTTAGGACGGATACCATGAAGCTCATAATTCTCCCTAACCCGCCGCATTATATCAGAAAATCTTCTAGAAGTTCTACTATAATAGATTTTTTTCCATAATTTTCTCATTCAACGGATCCCACACACATTTTTCCTGCAATGTTGTATGACATTAAAATAAAAAGTTAAGTAATTATCATTAAAATGTGACTTAAATAACAATACTAAATTTTTTTATTAAATTTACAACTTAAATAAATAACAATACCTTAAATTTTTTTAACCATTCTTCTTTATTTGTAACCTCGCCAAAGTTCCTCCAAATTGATTTATACATCTGTTGGATTATATAATTAATAACCTTGGCGCGAAACTAAACAACAAGATTTTGAATAAATAATATTAATTATAAATTTATACAAAATATTAAAATGAATATGTACTTAAATAAAAGTTTATATAAGAAACTTACTTGCTTCCTTCGGGCCAAATCCAAAACCTCCCGTCAATGACATGAATCTCACTCGGATCATCTCTCCCACAAAGATCACTCCATCTATATCATCACTACCACATCGCATCACCGACCTCACGTGCGGTACATGTGTAGACGTGGGGTGCCGGATCCAGCCTGATGGGATCCGGGATGCGTGATCCTCCCGTCTAGGGCGCGAGATCCTCCACTGTGGGACGTGGATCGAGATCGCCCTGTGGGACGTGGACTAGGGATCATCCACTGTGTCGGACGTGGACGCTGGATCCTCCAAGATGTGTGGAATGTGGGCTGGACCCTCCCGCCTGGAAGGATGAAGACATCTGTGGGATATGAAAACCGCCCCTGCGGTGGAATGATGAAGGCACGCCAGTCTGTAGAAATGGAAAACTGGGTCCTCCTGCCCGCTGGAAGGATGAGGGGACACTAGCCTGCTAGAAAGTTGAAGCCATCTGGGTCGGTGGGAAAGGAAAAATAGATCCTCCTGTATGCTGGAAGGATGATGGCATCTGAGTCGGTGGGAAAGGAAAACTAGATCCTCCCGCATGCTGGAAGGATGACGGCATCTGAGTCGGTGGGAAAAGGAAACCGGGGCCTCCAGGTGGCACAAAAGATGCAGGTACCCCAGACGGGAATGTATGAGAGGAGAGTAATGGGACAAAACCCTGAGTACTGGCCAGGGACATAGGATCAACCTGACTCTGAGGGGGGGGGGCACATGGCTGAGTGAGGAGACTCACATGTTACTACCCTCAGACGCTGAGACTTCTTACCGCTATCCTTATTCTTAGGTGGCATTTTACCTATTTATATATATTTTCATAAACAAAGATAATAAAGTCATTAACATCAATAGATATTCATTAACACATTCAATATATACATGTTCAATAGATATTCATTAATATTACATTAAGTGATTAATTAATCTAAATCTTCATGCTCGTTATCCATATCATTTTCATCATCTGATGTAATATTGTCCTCAGATTCAAACTCTTCATCATTCTCTTCATCAACATTATTATCAACCAACAATATAGACGCATTAACTTGATGTCCCTCAACAGTTGTATCAGACAAACTTTTAATGTCTTCATCTGCAACCACATCATTAATTCTGTTCAACGTCATTAACTTGGTAGGCAGCATCTTCCACTAGATCTCCAGTTTCAATATGACCTAGCGGTTTTGTTTTTATTACAACACACCATCCTCTTTTACGTATTACAAATGAAGGATAAGGAACATAATAAACTTGCCTAACAATATGTGACATTATGAAAGGGTCATATTCTTTGTATCTCCGGTTCATTTGAATCTCGACAGAACCATATGACTTGTCTATCTTTGTGCCTCTAGTTGGATCATACCATTCACAATAAAACAAGACAACTTTATTTTCCGAGTCCAAGTAGTTATATATCAACTCGTAGATATGTTTAACAAATCCATAGAAGTCGTCTTCACCGCCATCTATAACTCCTTTTACAAATACACCAATATTGATGGTTTTTTTCCCTTCAGTCCATGCCTCAGTGTGAAATTTATATCCGTTCACGAAGTATGTGTGCCAATCATTTGCGCTTTGGATAGGGCCTTCTGCCAAGTTTCTCAAATGGAGTATTTCTGGAGTTAGTGCAAGAACGCTAGACAATGTTTGCTTGAACCATGAGGGAAATTGAGCATGAATGACACCTGATGTTGACTGTACACCGGTACTAATAGGCATTGTTAAATTCCCTACAAAACACACACCATAAGTTTAATAAGTTTGGTATACACACATTGTCAACAGAGTTAAAAAGTTTTGGTAAACTTACTCAAGATATGGTTTAACTTCATCGCAGTTGATCAAGACATGGACATGTGCAGATTGCATTTCTTTTTGGGTCAACCAATGCACACCCTTTTTTCCAGAAGGTCGACATGGAAGCCCAAAGACTGATAAGGTGAATTGACTCCTTTGATTGACATTTACAGGATTGCGTATGATTCTAGGAGTTAACATCAAGTGATTGAAATTGCGACTGCAAAAATGTGATGTTTCCCGATGCAAGTAATATGCACATATAGATCCTTCTACTCTAGCTTTATTTTTCACCGATCTCTTTGAATCACCCATGAACCTTTCAAACGGATACATCCACCTATATTGAACAGGTCCACCAAGATAAGCTTCATATGCAAGATGCACAGGTAAATGTTCCATGGAGTCAAAGAAACCAGGCGGAAATACTTGTTCCAACTTACAAAGAATGAGTGCAATGTTTTGGTCAAACTTAATGATGTCTTCCACTTTTAAAGCTGACGCACAAATATCTCTAAAAAATTGACTAATTTCAGTTAGTGGATCAAGAACATGTTTGGGTAGCGATCCAAATGCAATTGGTAGCAACTGTTCCATAAAAATGTGACAATCATGACTTTTCATACCATGTAATTTTCCAGTGTTAGGGTCAGCACACCTTGCTAAATTTGATGAATACCCATCGGGCATTCTCAATTATTTTAACCATCGACAAACCGCTTTAGCTTCTTGGGAAGTCAGATGAAACAAGCCTTGGTTTTAATAATTTTCCATTCGGTTGAGGCTTCAACTCCAACTCTCTTCGGTTACACCAAATTCCCATGTCTTGTCTGGCCTTCTCATTATCTTTTGTTTTTCCTGTCACATCCATCACTGTGTTAAATACATTATCAAAAAAATTCTTCTCAATATGCATAACATCAAGATTATGGCGCAATAAATTATCTTTCCAATACGGAAGATCCCAAAATATACTTCTTTTTGTCCAATTGTGGGTGACGCCGTATCCTTCAATTTGGCATGCTTTGCCAGTATCTGTAAATTTTGGTAGTTCACAAACTTGGTTCCATATAACCCTTGGTGGCAATCGAGGCGGAGGAAAATCTTTCTCTCGTACATCTTTTTTAAAATTTGTCTTGTTTCTTCTATATGGATGATTTGCTGGTAGGAATCTGCGGTGACAGTCAAACCACGAGCTTTTCCCACCTCTATCCAACGTAAATGCTTTGGTGTATCCCATGCAATGCGGACAACCCATTTTTCCATGCGTACCCTAACCAGAAAACATGCCATATGCTGGAAAGTCATTAACGGTCCACATCGAGGCAGCTCGCAATGTAAAGTTCTGCTTACGGGATATATCATAAGTCCATTCTCCAATCCACATCCTCTTCAAATCATCAATTAAAGGTTGTCAGTACACATCAATTCCGACCTTGGACCGCGGGCTCGAATAACGCACGTCAAAAACATGTATGGTTTTGTCATGCACATCTCAAGAGGAGGTTGTAAGGGTTACAATAATCGCCAACAAGAATACGCACTTCCGACGCTTGCACGTATGGGGAAAACCATCGAGCATAATCCAAGCTCGAAATTTCTAGGTTCGCAGAAAACTGGATGTGTCCGATCAAAGTGCTTCCATGCCTCACCATCGATGGATGTCGATAGTGCCGAACTTGTTTGGTTTGTATGATGCCATGTCATTTGACTTGTGCATTGAAGCAAACATTCTTTTAACCTTGGTACTATAGGAAGATAAAACATGGATTTTATCGCTACACGCTTTTGCTTTAACGGCTCATCGCGAACTTGATATCTTGGACTATTACAAAACTTACACTCCTCTAACGATCCATCTTGAGTACCAAACTCATTGTCATAAAACAACGCGCAACCGTTAATGCAACAGTCAATCTTTCTTACTTTTAAACCCAACTTCGACACCCACTTCTTTGCATCATAATAACTTGTAGGCAAGTTGTCTTTCGTAGCGGTGGAGTCCAACATCATTTTTGCAAAATGTTCCAGACATTGATCAGAAACATTCCAATTTGACTTGACGACCAATAATCTCACACACATTGATAGCTTTGAGTCTGACGACCCCTCAAACAACGACGTATTCATCTCATTCAACAATTGATAAAATCTTTGCGCTTCCTCATTCGGCAATTCTTCCCCGTCAAAATCTCCAGGTTCATCATATTTCACGTTCACACCAAAAGCATCCTCAACCATGTCACCGATCAAATTAAAGTTCTCCTCATACTCCATAACCGGTTGACTACTTGAAGCATGCGTGTTGCTAGTCTTTGGTACATTACCCGGTAGTTCTTCACCATTATACGTCCAAACCCAATAATTTTCAATGAATCTCCTTCTATGCAGATGACGTGTTACTTCCTCTGGGTCACTAATTATTGGTCTACATTCACATTTAAGGCAGGGACACCTAACCCCTCCTTCGCTTCGACAACACTCCTGAGCAAACTCCCACTTAATAAACCCATCAACTCCTACTATAAAATTGGGTTTAAGTCCACTTCTTCCTGGATATGTTCTATCGTATATCCAACTACGATAATACCGATAATATTCCATACTGCACATTTATATAATCACTGTCTTTTTCATTAGAGATATTAATCAACTTAATAATATTATTCTTAAACGTATACTATTTAATTACTATTCTTAAAAATATTAATTTTGTTTAATTAACTATTAAACATGTACCATATAAATATATATTAAAGTATTAACTTTAACATTAACTACTATAATAAATAAAATATAAATTTCTTTTTTTAAATTTCTTTTTAAATTATGTTTTAACATATATACATCTATAAATTTCGTTTTTTTTATATATGTACTAACATATAAATATATATTCTAATGTAAAATATATAATTTTTTATTATATAACAATAATATCAAATTAAAAAACAATAATATAATATATATACTTTTTACTATATATAAAACAATAATATTAAAAACAATTATATAACATATATACTTTTTATTATATATATAACAATGTTTTTTATATATATACTAACATATAAATAAAATTCTAAAATATATATTTTTCTTATTATATAGAAATAATATCAAAAACAATAATATAACATATATATACTTTTTATTATATATATAATAATAAAATTAAAACAATAATATAATATATACTTTTTAATTATGTTTTTTATTAATTCTTATTTTCATGTATAATTTTTTCATATTCTTAACATATAAGTAAAAACTAAAACTACTATAATAAATAAAATATAAATTTTTGTTTTTAAATTTATTTTAAATTTATGTTTTAACATATATACATCTAAAAAAAAGATTTTTAATTTTTTGTTTTTAAAGACATCTTATTTTACTATATATTAAAATTATCATTTTTTTATATATATATACTAACATATAAATAAATATTCTAAAGTAAAATATAATTTTTTTATTATATAATATTAAAAACAATAATATAACATATATACTTTTTATTATATATATATATATATATATATATATATATATATATATATATATATATATATATATATATATATATATATATATTATAACAATAATATAATATAATATATAACAATAATATTATAACAATAATATAATATATATTTTTAATTATGTTTTTATAAATTCTTATTTTAATATATATAAAAATTTAATTTTCTATTTTTAATTTTTTTTTAAATTTGATATTAAATTTATATTTTAATATATATATATATATATATATATATATATATATATATATATATATATATATATATATATATATATATATATATATATATATATATATATGTATATAAAAAAGATTTTTAATTTTGTGTTTTTAAAAAAAAATTATTTTACTATATATTACAATTTTTTTATTTTTTAATATATAGTAACATATAAAAAATTTTAAATTTAAATTATTTCTAAATACTAACCTATAATATAAATCTAACACTAAAATTTAAAAAAAAATTGTTTTTCTCAATAAAATAAAAAGAATACAATATAAATAAATAGAATACATATAAAATACAAATGAATTGCATAAATACCTCTATCCTTCACTTAATCTTGTTTTTCTAGTAACTTCCTTGATGTTGCTCTCCAAGATTCTCCCACTAAAAAAAACAAATTTCATCAAATTTTTAATCACCACAAAAAATACACAGAATATATAAAATTAAAATTACACAATATATCATTACCTTATATGATATTTTAATCTAAATCAAGGAGAAGGAACAAAATTTGGGGAAGAAAATTTGTTTGGGTTTTCAGGGAGAAAAAGAAACAGGAAGCAAGGAAGAAGGAAACAAGGAAGAAGAAGGAAACAAGGAAGAAGAAGAAACAACACAGCGCAAATGGGTGCGTTATAATTTGGTCTATTTATATCTCAAGTAGCGACGTGAGTATCACGTCGCAACCTTGCCACGTGATAGCCACGTCGCTACACCACCAACGGGAAAATAATTAATTGCTAAGTCTATCACCCTGTATAATCAATCAAGTCAAAAGCAGGGTTATTTTCCCACTAAAATGTTGCGACGTGGGTTTCACGTCACAACCAAAAATTCAAATAATTTTAAATCTCCCTCCAACAGAGCGTTACAGTTTTTACTTTATTTATTTTTTTTTCTTTTAGGTAGCGACGTGTATATCACGTTGCAGATGTTTTTTTTATAAAAATAACTCTGACTTCCTTGTTTATAGCATTGGTTTGATTTTTTTTTTAAATTTAATTGTGACGTGGTTATCACGTCACAACTAGTTTTTTTACGCCACGTGGTAACCACGTCGCTATTTCACGTTGCTGGGGACCACATTCCTTGTAGTGAATGACGGCTACCAAAAGGAGAAAAGAAATAAGGATGATATATTATTAATGAACATAGGAATATCTATTTATACACAAAAATGACAAAAGTAAATAGGACACGTAAGCCCTAATTAAAATAACTTATAACAAAGTTATCTAAATACTTCACAGCTAAGTTCCAAAATAATAAAATTCAGAAATGCATCATTTATGATTAAATATATGGTTCAACTCCAATCATATTTATACATTAAACCTATTGTTTGTACAACTATGAGCATGTAAACAAGCTTTTATTCATAAAAAACAAGTTGTAAATGAAGAGTTCAAGATTTGAAAATGATGATGATAAGGTAATGCTTCAAGAAAATGGCTTGAACAAGGTAATGTTTCAAGAAAATGGCTTGAACAAGCTTTAAACTCCACAATGGGTCAAAATCCTAATTCTATCGGATGAATTCTTCTTCAATCTTTGCAAATCTTCAACTCTTGATAAATCAATGAGACAATTGAGATGTCTTGAGCCATAATAAAACATTGTATCTTGAGAGATCCAGAGATTTGAGAGAATGAGGTTCTCCTAGCACAAATTGTCAATATAATCAACTTCTAAAGCTTGTAGAAAGACTTGATAACCAAAGAACTTTGACTTTACCATAATGTATGAGTGCAATGCAATATGATGTTTATGATGAAACATAAGTCTAAATCAAGAGGGTAAATTTTGAGGTGCATAAACTGTCCCTATTCAATCTTCTTAAACTTGATAAACGAGAATAAGTGGAAACCTTCGAACGTTTAAAGTGGAAGAGGATTGAATACAAAAGAACTCGATATTTTCCACTCTTGAGAAGAAGAGTAAAACTTATATATTAAAATCCATAAGTTCTGTGTTGTAGTTGGCCATGTTATCTTGAAATTAAACCATTTTTTTTAAAGAAACACTAAAATGTTAAAAATATGAAAATAGAAACATCAAAACTGCATTTAAGTTTAAAAAATAAAATAAAAAAGTAATTTTGTTTGTTTGAAGATTTAAAATTGTATTTATAAGATTATTATTCTCTAAAATATCATTCCAACCACTACAAAAAATACTCTCATTTGCGACGTGATTTTCATGTCACAACATGAGAAAACACGTCACAAGCTAAAATTAGCGACATGATCAATCACGTGGCTGGAGCACAAGTGACAAACCTTTAGCGACGTGAAATACAGGTCACAAAGTTGTGACGTGTATTTCACGTCACAACATACTTTTACATTTATCCGTGCCCTGTTGTGCAAATAGACATGGCAGACAGACGTAACAACTTTAATTATAAAGTGTTGCGACGTGAAAAACATGTCACAACATAGTGACATGTATTTCACATCGCTAATATATATTAATAACCAAGTGTTTCCTTTTCCTTTATAATTAATAATTTTAATTTTTTTAAATTATAAATATAATATTATAAAATTAATATACTAAAACTAATAAACTAAATTATATAACAAAATTTAATATAATAAAATTTAATATAATACAATTTAATTTAATAAAATTTAATATAATAAATATCATAATTTAATATATATTAAAAATTAAAAAGTATAAATTAATAAATATCTTACACAAATTCAAATATAAATACAAAATAAATAAAAAGTTTTTTTATGAGTTATCTTGGCCGAGATAATTATCTAAGTCAAGATCATCATTGTTTCCGTCATTCTCTGGCTCTTGACCACAGGCATTTTGGTTTCCATCAAACCCTTGCATAAATCGTCTCATTTACTTCTCCATATCAGATTGTCTCTTCACCAGCATCTCTATTTGTCGCTCGTGCTCTTGCCTCATTGCCGCCATTTGTTGCGTTGACTCGCATCTCGCTTCATTTAACGTCAATTGTCTGACTGTTTCAAATTGTTCTGGTGTCAAATTTGGTTGACGTGACCCTCCTTCTCCATCTCTAAGTCTTTGAAATAGCTTTCAATCACCACTTCTCAAGCTACCCACCAAATTTCCACCACCAAAAAAACAACCATCCGACCCTTTTCCTTGAACGACTTGATCCCAAATATAAAAGTCAACATCCGCATTAAGCGGCTCCGCCTCTGCAAGAGTATACTCAGGATTATTTTCCAAAAAAATTGCGAGCAATGTCTGGTAATCCTCCTACACATACATACAATAAGAAAATTTAAAAAATTTAAATTAAAGACACACACACACACACACACATATATATATTAATTATATTGGGTTTAAATCCACGTCTTCCTGAACATGTTCTATCGTACATCCAACTATGATAATACCGATAATATTCCATATTGCGCATTTATACAATCACTGTCTTTTTCATTACAAATATTAATCAACTCAATAATATTCTAAAACATATACTATTTAATATTTACTATTCTTAAAAATATTATTTTTGTTTTAACTATTAAAAATGTAATATAAATATATATTATATTATATATTAAAAAAATACTAACTTTAATATATATATATATATATATATATATATATATATATATATATATATATATATATATATATATATATTATATTATAATTTTTTAATGAAACTATTTTTATAAAATATATACAAAATGATGTTTTTGAATTATAGTTTGTTTATAATTCTATTTTTCAAAAATATAATTTAGTTTTTATTATTTACATAATATAATTCTGTTTTTAAAAAAATTAATATAAGCATAAAAACTATATTTTCAATACATAAAAATATTCTGTTTTTTTTAAAATTTAATATAAACATTAAAAATTTATTTTCTATACATAAAAATATTATGTTTTTAATAATCTATTTTCATAATATAAAATATTCTGTTTTTATTTATAAATATATAAATTTTCGTTTTTAATTATTTTTAATATATTTTATATTCTGTTTTAGAATATATATATATATATATATATATATATATATATATATATATATATATATATATAATAAATATAATAAATATTGTGTTTTTTTATTCTATATTTGTTTTTCAAAATATAATAAATTTATATAATATATTTTTAATATATTTTATATACTGTTTTAATATAGATATATTTTTTTCTATTTATAAAAATTAAAATATTAATCAAATTAAACCTAATTAACAACCAAATAAATCAGAATAAATATCAAATTAAATGAAAATATTTACTAAAATACCTCTACTTTAATGTCCTTCAATCTTCTAGTACAAAAATCATCTTCTTCACTATTCTTCAATCCTCTTCCAAATAATAGCTTGAAAGAAATACCCTAAATTAAAATTAGAAAACTATTTTAAAACGAAATTATAAAAATAAAATTAAATAGCATAATATATTTAGTTACCTGTTAGATTGGAAGATTGGAAGAGAAAATTTGGAGGAGAGTATAGAGAGTGCTTGCGGAGAAGAAGAGAAGAACAAAAATGGAAGAGTTAAAGAAATCAAATGGAGTAGTTATGTGAAACCAACGGCGTGATTTTCACGTCGCAACCTTGCCACGTGGGAATCACGTCTCTACATCGTAACAGTCATAAAATTAATTATGATACTATAAATAAATCAGGCTTTACAAAATATGTCAACATCAATGCAACATTTATTTCCCTCCTAAAACGTTGTGACGTGATAATCACGTCGCCACATGAAATTTAAAAAATTCAAACTTCTCACCATGTGCTAACGTTATAACTTTTTCATAATTTATTTATTTATTTAGTTGCGACGTGTCTTACATGTTGCCATGTTTAATAAAAAGTAGATTTCCCCTGACTCACCATGTGATAACGTTCTTTTTAATTTTTATTTATAAAATAATGCAGCGACGTGACTTCTACGTCGCAACAGCCCTTTTTTCCCACGTGCTAATCACGTCGCAATCCTTTTTTGCTAAGGGGCACATTTCTTGTAGTGAACCAATGTGTTTTAGGTTTATTAAAAAATATTTGATTTGTCGGAATTTAAATACCTAAAAATAATAATAAAATTTGTTTAATTTAAAATTATTAAAAAATAGTAAATGTTGTAAAAAAAAAGTAAATATTAGTAATAGTGAGAAGTTATGGTTGATTGAGAACTTATTCCCATGAGAATGTCATATTCTCAACCTTTATGTTTTGAAATAAGAATATAAAAATCATTCGTAAACTTGAAACAAACACACCCAAACCCTAAATAATTTTATAAAATTATTTAAAAAATTGTTTCCATGAAAATAATTTTTTAAAACATAAATCAAATATGATATATTGTATTCACATAATTATATTTTCATGAATATTTTTGTAAACTTGAAACAAACACACTCAAACAAAAACAAAGACAAAATAACAAATGAGTAAAGAAAAGTCAAAACTAAACCTAAAAATTTATAAATAACAAGCACAAAATTTATCTTATTTGAATAACTCAACAATCTTTGACAATCAGGCCACAAATTTGATGACTTTTTTATTAAATGTATTAATACAATTGAAATAGTAATAAAAGAAAGATCCTCTCCATATGAATTGTTAATTATATCAAAGTTGTAATTGTGCTTTTTAAAGTAAATACATGAGATTTTCGAGTTGTTTGCAAAAAGTAATTAAGCAAATAAATTTATTAAAAGGTACGATAAAGAGAAAACAGTTCAATCTTATTCAAATTCTATAAAAAAAATTCTAATGATGATTGTGCATTATTTAATTCGAATTGAATTATAACCTTACAGAAAATTAACAATATCTTCATACTCAATTTCTTAGTATAAGACTCACTAGTTTAGACTATAATTTTCTAAGTTTTTAGATAAATATGAAGTAAAACTAGTTGCTCTTCATACGCTAATTCTCTAACCATAACTTAATTATAATTATGAATCCATAATTATTATTAAAAATGTAACGTGAGTTTTGTGATAATTATATGAATTACGTTTAAAAAGGCTATAGAAATTTTTTAAATCTAATCCATTAATTTTATATAGAAATATGATATGATGAAATCCAAAACCTTCAAAAACATTACTATTCTCTTTGTCGTTCCTTATGTCTTGTTAGATGGCGAATTCATACAAATCACATAAGCACTTTATGTTTTTCTTTTTACCACTTTTAAGCCTGTCTCTTTTTGGTCTCAATCAAATATTAGTTTACAAGTACATAATCGTAGGACCTAATCCTTCTTAGGCAACATAACGATACTAATTAACATGGACAATTACAATGCCGATTACTGATTTGACAACAAGTGATAAACAATGCAAAATCATAAAGTAATTAGATTATAACATTTGAAATGAATATTACAATTCAAAATTTATGGTGAAGTGAAACTGCTATTTTCATTATGCATAAGCCATTATAATAAGCTAAACTTTAAAATTACGAGTTAGTTTTTTCGGGTGTCTTTTTTGTTTGTGTTTGATTGAAAAAGACGCGGAGGATTGATTAACGTGTTTTTTTGGAAATTTGCAAATGAAGTGTTTTAGAAGAAAAAGTGTTTTTTGGAAGATAAAGTTGGTCCAATTGAACGTGATTTTCTTTCAGATGCGCCTCGACTAGGTGATGAATAATTTTTTTATTTTGTTATAAGTTTTCATTTTTTTATTTTTTATAAATCCAATTATTATATGCTCTTTGATTATTGTCTTTAGGCAAAGTAATATATTTTTCATTAGTTGGAGGAGGAAAACTTGCATGCATACGAATATAAGTACTTATTGTTACAAACAATCAATAAAAAATAGATAAAATTCTAATTTATTTAAAATTTAATTTTTTTCTTAAATTACTATCATATGGGTGGTTTGTTTATGAAGAGAAAAAATATTATAATTATAATTTTTAATTAATTAAAAAAATATGATTGATTGTTTGTAACACCAAATATTATATTTATGTTGATATGCACCTAAGTTTTTTCCTTAATTGCAAGCAAAACATTATCTTGCGTTGGGTTTTTCTGCGACAAACAATTACTAGAAGATTTCAACAATATACTCAAATGATTTTTCTGCGACAAACAATTACTAGAAGATTTCAACAATATACTCAAATGATCAAGGAATTAGAAATAATTGATGATGAATTACACTATGAAGATTTTCTAATACACCCTGCTCTATGTTATTCTAAAAAAAAAATTTACACTGTCGGTGTATTTCAATTAAATCCTTTCGAAAGAGATTAATTACTATGCATTATCAGTGTAAAATTTTTTACACGATCGGTACATCATAATCATTCACTAATACTATTCAAAAAATAATAAAAATAAAAAAAAAAAAATCTATAATTTAACAATCATAATTCAGTGACAGTGTGAAACTTCTTTACACCGTAGATGTATTCCAATTAAATTTATTTCGAAAACACTCTTAAGTTTTAAAAATATATTTCCTGAATCATTCTACACATATAATACCGTCATTTTTTAGATTCATCCAATTTTACGGTTAATTTTATTTTAGAAATGAACTTTTGATATTTATTATTATTTTATTTAGAAAGCACATTGTATATTTTCGAAAACAACACACACACACACATATATATATATATATATATATATATATATATATATATATATATATATATATATATATATATATATACATATATATATACTAGAAATAAATTTTTAATTCTGAACACTCAATCATGTTTATGAATCATGTCTAGATTAAAATCTGTCCAGACAAAATGTATATAAAATTGATTTTTATATTATTATTATTATTATTAAAATTTACATAAGTACTAGAAATCTATAAACTGAAGGCGATGATTGAGTGTTAGCTTTTTAATCAGAACAATCAATCATGTTTATGGAGCATGTCTAGATTAAAATCCGTCCAACAAAATGTATGTAAAATTGATTTTTATTATTATTATTATTATTATTATTATTATTATTATTATTATTATTATTATTATTAAAATTTACATAGTAGTAACATTATAAGATTAGCAATTTAAGTATCTTGAATAATTTCCTTAGAATGCAATTTTGACTCATACCAAATTGTGGTTAGTCGTGCATTATGATCACCGGTCAATTAATTGGAACACATGGTGACAGTGTGTAAAACTTGGACCAATAGAAACTCTAGATCCATCCTTTAGTGCAATTAGCATTCCAAAATTTACTTAAGATCCCCTTCATTGTTGTTTTATAGCCGTTTGACCATATATCATTATCATGTTGGATGCCCAAGAATCAACAAAGTTTATAAATGGAAATTTTTTAAATAAAAGTCCATGATTCTTGATAACTATATGAAATGTCACTCAAGTATGCTTGATATTGTTGAGAAAGTATTGTCATTAAGTTTCACATTATATTCATTGTCGCAAACATTTGCAATTGTTGAAATATGTTTAAAATTTTAAGTGATGAAAAAAATTAAATAAATTTTAAAACTAGAGAAATCATAAATATAATTGAAAGCTGACGCAAATCGGCGAATGAATTTATTGATAATCGATAATGCAAGAGTAAAATTTAAATTAAGAGTGTGTTTTTAAAATTTGAGATATTTTTGAAAATATTTAGAGAGGTTAGAAAACACTTCTAAATACTTGACTACAATCAATACTACATTTGCTCTTTAAAACCCTAATCAATAGGAAATATTGGATTTGAATTTGACCACAAAACAATATCTAAGAATGTTATTTTGATTTTCACTTAGGATACTAATTTCTTGGATTTCAATAGACAAACCTTAGACGTGGTTGAACGTGTAATATTTTTAAAAAGAGACTTTAAGACACAAATTTCCAACCCTTTTTCAATCTTTGAAATTCCACTTTTCATATCTATACTCTCTCAAACAAAACTTTTTCATGCTTTTGCATCTACAGTCTCATGGTCGTGTGACCACAAAATTAAACACATTCACTTATTCCTTATATATCTGCTTCATGTCAGTTTTTGTTCAAATTTCAAAGTCTATATATTCCCACACTTTTTTATTTTTTAGCTAGTTTTAGAATATGATACCCTCTTTCTTAGTACCTTTTTCCTCACATAAATATGGTTAAAAAAAGAGTCTTCTAATTCACTAATTGAGATTCGAGCTTTTCAGGGTAATGGGGTATCATTCACAGACACATTATTATTTGTTTTTTACCTTTCCTTCTCTTGATTTCTGTTATCCTTGCTACTTGCTACTTGCTACATGCCATGCCTTTGGTCAAGTCAAATCTGTAAAAGTGTTTTCAATTCTAAACTTAACTAAACTAACCATTTATTTAGACATAATTGTCATATATGGCTGTGTATATTTTACTAGTATTTTTTATATTAGTAATAATTTCGGTTTAATCATTGATTCTGAATTCGAACTCAATCCTAAATATGTATCAGTGTTAAATTTTTTGAAGAAAAGTTGCATTTAATGTAATCTTTGTCGTATATCATAGTCCTTCCAACTTAAAAAATTTATCATTGTAATTGCTCCTAGATGATACCTGATTTATAAAAGAAAAATATAAAAAGTTTTTACATGAATGAATAATGATCATTAAACTGTTGACATATAATATCTCAAGGGACAAAGATGGTAGGCATGTGTAAATTAAAGATGATAAATACATTCTGTCAGTGAGTATCGTTTTGTGTCATTGGGTTTGGAACATACGTGGTCACGTTTGAATATCACATGCAAAACAATAAACTTGGGTTGGGATATGGGTGTGTTCAATTTTTATGTCACATTGGATCCTAATCTCATTAATTATAATCAACGAAACAGAGACAGTTTCTAACGTTTCTTATATCTTCTTTTAACATGTTGACAATATATATTATTCCATATGATAAGACAATTTTTATTTTTATTTCTTACTTGATTCAATTAATATTTATTTGATATGAAGTGAACATGAGCATATTGTTTTATACATCCTTATATAAATTATTTAAAAGATTTGATATCTGAAGCTAAACAGAATTTAATTTCTAATATTTTTTCCCCTTAAATTTACTCAACGTTTTGTTTTAGTCCCTTAAATAAAAAAATTACATAATGGTTTATTAACTTATATTCGTTAGATATTTTAAATTCATCGGATTCGGGGTAGTTTTCTTAGGAAAAAATTAGACACCGCTTACGTGATGGATCTGATGTATTTTGTAAATATGACTTGGCTTTTTTTATTTATTTATTATTTATTATTATTATTATTTATTATTAATCTTATTTATCTTCTTTCTTCTTTCTTTCTTTATATTTTTCATTGTCATTGTGTGATGATATCAATCTTATTTATCAAGATTGATAGAAATTCATCATAGGTTTTGGTGGATTTCAACAAGTTCCAAATAAGTTTTGAACAAAGTCAACTTATATTTTAATAACTTACATAATCTAGGAATCACACCAGATCGGTGACCACTCAGGTTTCCATTTCAATAGGTTCGACCGACCGTTTTGGTTCGATTTTTAAAATACTACTTTCCTCTCTCTCAATAATACTTACTCTTTTTTTTCCAATTTTCTCATTTGGCATGACTCCATTTATTTATGGGTGATTGAAAATCAAAGAGAAAGTAAGTATTTCAATTTTCATTTATTGTTTTTATTATAAATGTACTTTATTAAACAATATTATTTCTTATTTTCAATATATTTTAGTCTATATTTTTCTTCATGTTTAGCCACATCAATATGTCATGTCTGGATCCGTCCCTGATTTGTGATGGTGTTCAACATGACCTTGTGTAAAGTAGAAAACTTTGTAGTTTATGCTTGTTAGATTTTTTGTGGTATATTACAAGCGTCATTGTGCATTGGTGGGGTGCTCCAGCTCCAACTCCTATTTGTAACAAATGTTCTAGAATGTTGGAAGATAAACAATACACATTATCATCGACTCTCTCTTATAGCTAGGATTTCTTGGAAGTTTAGGAAACATCTATAATTTATGAATAGCTTTTCTATGACATGCATCGATTTTCTATGCAGCATGATCGTGTTGAATGTATAATTCCTTTTATTGAAGCAAGTTTTTTGCTCGACACAAGGTGTGTCAAAAATCTTAGTTTGTCGAGTTGTATGTAGCTGTCGAAGTACTGTAAAAGGTTGCTACACACAGATTTAGATCTAGATCCAAAATAGGTATTTTAGGGTTTTATGTTTTGGACTTTGGCTTAGGGAGAAAGCTAACCTAAAACCTATAAATAGAGGGAGAAACACATATTATTAATAACAACTTGTATTCACGGAATTTGTAGTTGCAAGTGAATAAAGATTTTCCACAGTTTATTGACAGAGAGAAACTCTACAGAAATCCTAATATATTTTCTTATTTAATTTTCATTGTCATTGTGTGGTGATAACAATCTTGTTCATCAAGATTGATAGAAATTTGTCATAGGTTTTGGTGGATTTCCAACATTTGGTAACAGAGCTCCGGTTCGAGCGATCAAGGGAAGAAGAAGAAAGTAACGATGGAAATCAATCATTTGAATGGGCATTTTCTGGCGAGTCTTCCAATTCAGAAGACTCTAAAATATGAAAATTGGTTCAAGCAGATGAAAGTTGTTTTCTGTTATCAAGATCCTTGGGATCTTGTGAAAGAATGAGTAACACCGCTTACAGATGACGTGACAGATAAACAAAAGACTAAACACAATGAATTGAAAAAGAAAGATTATAAAACACTCTTTAGAATTCATCAATGTGTTTATCCAGACAATTCGAAAAGGTTAGTAATGTAGAATCTACGAAAAAAGCTTAGGAAATTCTAGAAAAGTCTTTTAGAGGTGTAGAAAAGGTGAAATACATGAGGTTACATTCTCACGAAAGAACGTATGAATTTCTTCATATGGAAGATATGGAGAACATATATGATTTCATCATTATGTTTACGAAATTAGTGAATCAAATCAAGGTTGGTGGAGAGATATTAACAACAAGAGTAGTTGTTTCAAATATCTCAAGATCTTTGGCTCCGAAGTTCGACCGTGAGGTAGTTTTCGTAGAAGAGTCGAAGAACATGTCAACTTTGTCGAAGGAATAACTTTAACGGGCGCTTGAATCTCATTAATAGAGAATGGTTGAAAGAACTTCAGGCAAGTCAAAGAGTGATCTGATTTTGCAGAAGAAATCTACAAGAGACAAGAAAGGAAAAAGAGAGTGTTTTGACAACAAAGTAAAGGAGGCTACAAAGATTCGACTGGTATATGAGACATGTAGGAAGTAATTGTGTCGAATCAGAGAAGACCCACATACCAAGGTAACCAAAGAGGTGGTGTTGAAGGTAAATGAATAGGTGGTGGTCTAAAGGTTGACAAGAGTCACATTTTGTGTTTCAATTGTCAGATGTATGCTCAATATTCTAGTGATTGTCTAGAAAAACGAAAGAATCAAGAAAGTGATGGAAACTTTGCAAAGTATGAAGAAGAAGAGATATTGTTGATATTCACAACAAGAGATGAAGGAAAATTCAAGTATCAATGGTACTTGTATTTAGGATGTTCATCACACATGTCTGGAAAGAAAGATTGGTTTGTCAACCTAAAATCCTCAATGAAGAACATGATAAAATTTGCAAATGACAATACCTTAACAACTAAAGGTATTAGAGATGTTCTGATTATGAGGAAATATGGAAAAGGTTAGTAATTTCCAACGTGTTGTACATACCGAGCATAGTAACTTGCTTAACATAGGGCAGTTGGTCAAAAATAATTATAAAACATTGGCCGAAGACAAGATGATGAGAGTCGTCGACACAAATGGAAGGTTAACTTTTAAGTCTCTCATGTCCCAGAATAACCTTTAAGATTGAACTTGATGTGATAAAGTACAAGTTCCTAGAAACCGCACCTAGCAGAGATGAGTGAATATGGCATTATTAACTTGGTCATCGCAACTTCAACGAAATCATAGATTTAGAGAGAAGAAATATGGTTTCATGATTACCAGAAATCGACATTCCAAATGAGTTGTGTAAGGAATGCGTGTATGTGAAGTGGCACAAGAGAAACTTCAACAAGGATGCAGGAAGCAAGTAGAAGGAAATCCTTGAAGTAATGTATTCTGGTGTATATAGACCAATCTAGGTGATTTCGACTAGAGGTAGCAAATATTTTGTTACATTCATAGATTATTTCAGTCGAAAGTTGTGGACTTACCTGATCAAGAAGAAAAGTGAAGTGATCAAGAGATTTGTCAAGTTTAAATCTATGGTCGAAAGGAAAAGTGGTTTACAGCTTAAAGTTTTAAGATCTTATGGTGGCGGAGAATATGTGTAGAAAGTCTTCGTCATGTTATGTGAGAAGAAAGGATTGTGCACTAGGTGGTTTCACCCTACACTCCAAAATAGAATGGAACTACGGAAAGGAAGAATCAAATCATCATGAATATGATGAGAAGTATGTTGAAAGGTAAACATTTACCTAAAGAGTTTTGGGGTGAAGCATTGTCGACTGCAACATATATTTTGAAAAGATGTCCGACGAAAAAGCTAAAAGGAATTGATCCAGAAGAATGTTGGTTTGGTGTAAAGCCTAGCTTGAGTCATCTGAAATTATTTGGATCTAATAACACGTAGACATGTACCATATTAGATGAGAAGAAAACTTGATGACAAGTCGAGTCAAATGATCCTAGTAGGATATCATTTGACTGGAGGCTACAAATTTTTCGAACCAATGAACAAGCATATTGTGATCAACATGGATGTGATCATAGATGAGCTTAAGGAATGTGATTGGACTAAAAATGTAAACAAGGATTCAATGAGGATCTTTTGTAATAACTAGCCACTGAAGTCGAAAGAGAAGTTTGACAAGAAAAAGTGAGAGGTGACACAGTCCCCAGCAGGCATCAAAGAACTAGACACATGCCTGCAAGGATACAAGATTGTGTGATTGCATCAGATGATGTGGTGAATGATGAAGGAGAGCTGGTACACTATGCTCTCTATGTAGATGTCGAACCTGTTAATGCACCTGAGGCATTGAAGTATTCTAAGTGGGTGAAAGTTATGAATGAGGAATTGAATTCCATTAAAGTCATCAACACTTAGTCAATTATCGAATTACCTCTAGGCAAGTAGGAAATTAATGTCAAGTGGGTATAATAGGTGAAGTTTAACCCTAAAGGGGACATAAATCGACACAAGGCAATGCTTGTGGCGAATGGATTTCTTTAGAAGGAAAGAATCAACTTCGATGAGCTTTTTGCACCAATTGCTAGAATTGAAACAATCAAGTTGGTTTTTGGTCTAGAAAAAATAAACAGTTGGCACATATGTCAGATAGACGTGAAATGTGCATTCCTGAATGGAACCTTAGATGAAGAAGTTTATGTTGCACAGCCAGTTGGTTTTGTGAAATATGGTGAAGAGATAAAGGTGTACATGTTGCATAAAGTCATGTGTGGATTGAAACAAGCTCAAAGAACTTGGAATAAGAAATTGATAGTTTTTTTAAGGGAAAAGTAATTTGTGAAGTGCACAACTGAACATTTAGTATATGTATGTAACACGGTGGGAGAACTGACTTGTTTGTTTTGCGTTTTATCGCAAATGTTGCGGATAGCAAGAGTCGCCACTGGCTTTTCTTTTATCCAATAAAGGAAAGGTGAAAATAATAGGAAAGATATTTTATCGATTCTGAGTTCGGGAGGTAATTATGAAAAAGGAAGGTATTATCACCCTTTCCATCCGTAGTTATCTACGAGCTCTTAATTGCTTAGCTCACTTTTTGAAAACTTGCTTTCTGTGTGTGTATGATTTGAAAAGTATTTTGCTTTGACTTCGTAATGATTCTTGTATCAGTCCTTAAGAATGTATACGAAGTGTTTGAAAATATTTTCAAAGTTTAACTTTGTAATGATTCTCGTATGAATGTATACAAAGTGTTTTTTAAAGTAATTTGAAAAGAGTGTGAGGTGTGAAAAGTATTTGTTTTTTTATTGGAGCAAGCAATTTAGAGTCTTATTACCTACTCAGAAGGTCGTTCTTATTATTTTCCTTCTCCTTTAGGATAACGTTATCCATACCATTAGTTGGTAGGTAACTCTATCCGTTGGATGTGAAGGGACAGGCGTAGGGTCATTGTATGGTCATTGAAGGCAACATGTAAGGATACCTTAGCAAATTCGTAGGGACGATCATCACTTATTAGTAGGCAACAACCGATGGACGAGATCATATATTCGTAGGCAACATCGAGGGTCATTGAGGGACTATAATGTTTATATCGAAGGGACTATGATGATGTTATTAGTAAGCGTTTTTGCTAATGGTTCCCCTACGTTCGAGGAACATGACCATTATATTTGTAAGGCAACAAGAGAGGATACCCTAAGCGTGCAAGTGTGAATAGTGATTCAGTTCAGATATTTATCTTTGAATTAGGGTTATTCTAAGATTGATTGATTAGCCTTGCCATACAATCCTATTAGTCATACATCTAAGCAGTTTATATAGTTCTAGAGTGCGGAAAGTAAATGCGAAAAAGTAAATCCTACGTTATTACAAAGCTTTGGGGCAGTTACATAATAGGAGGTGCGGAAAGTAAACCCTAGTTTAAGCTATTACATCATGTGAGCAGATACATAATAATGAAAAAATGCGAGGAATTAAACCTAACTATTACAACTTGAGAGCAGTTACAATAATCGGGAAAATATCGCAAGAAGGATTAAATCGAAATAAGAGAAAATAATGTTAGTAAAAGATTTTTGATGTTCATAGAAAAAGTTTTAAAATTAATGAAAAGCTTAAGATTAATAAAAACCCTAATTTCTAGAAAGAAAAAATATTTTTGGATATTTTGGAATGATTTTATTTGAGAAAATAATTAAAAGTCTAATTGTATGGTTAATTAAACAATTAATTAAAAGAAAAGGAAAAAAATATTTTTTGATGTCAAAAATTAAATAAATATTTTTAAAAACCTAATTCTAAAAATAAAATTATTTTTGTGATTTTTTATTGTATTTAAAAAAATATTAGAAAAGAAATTAAAAATAAGAGAAAATTAAAAGAAAATAGGTTAGGAAAATATGAAGAGAAAAATAGGGTAAAAATTAAGTGCAACCCCTAGGTTTCGAACCCATGACATAAGGGTTACCAGCGCGCCTCCCTTGCCAACAGTGCCATGGTGTTTTGCTGTTAGTGGTATGAAACGGAATTATTATATAATAAAAACAAAATTTAAATATTTGAATTTAAAATAACGCGCGCATGGGGGTCATCGTTTTCGCTGATGTGGCAAGGGTTTTACCTACGGACACAGTCCGTTGCTAAACCCTTTACCTACAAATTCTGTTCGTAGCCATAGCACCTGCAAATCACAAATCATGAAATATGTAATACAAATGGATTGTGAGACCATGGATCGATTGGAATCTATGTTCTGAGCATGATGGTACCCATCGTTATGTCCAATTTTGTCTATTTTGGAAAGCCCTAAATCAAAGCTTCTAACCCTAGCCAGGGTGTTTCTTCGTACATGTACTAAAACTCAAATCAAACCATCTAGAAAGCTTGCAAACATCATTCTAAACACAATATGCAATCGAAACATGTTTATAATGCATAAAACTTGATAATTGATTTTGGAAAAGAAAGTGCAAACTGTGATTATGGTTGGATCGATTCTGGACGTGTTGATTGATGATGATGGGTTGGAATTCTTCAGAGAGCACTGATAAAGCAAATGGAATCCTTGAAATAGCTTGAATCAATCGAATTCCTAGTCTGCCAATTGCTTGAATGCCATAGTGTTTTCAAGCTTGGTTAGGAATCATCAGCCAGCAAAAATTCGTCCTTGGCATCTGGAAACCTTGTGCATATATAGTAGAAGCAAATTAGGTTAACAATTATGTTGGAATATATTGCATTGATTGAAAAAATATTTGATTGAAAATCAAATGCAATCTTTGCAAAATTGCTCAATTACATATCAATTTCTTCCTTGCATGAATTTTCCATCTTGCTATGACTATCTTGGACCTCAAGCAACTTGGAAATCAAGCCCACACACCCTTAAGCCTTTCCTTACATTTTATTTTAATTAAAATTGAATTTTAATGATTTAATTCAAAAATAAATAAAATAAATAGAAGGAGGGTGTGTAATTGGACTTATGAATAATGTTAGAAACAAGTTTAGATCAAAGACAAATGGGCCCATTTAAAAAAAATTTCAAGTTTGATCAATACTTTCTTCATGAACGTCTTCAAAATTTCTAATTTTTCCCAAGACATAACTTGCTCAATTTTTATCATTTGGTAGTGTTGTTGGACTTTTTAGAAAACTTAAGATGTCCTATAAATGCTCATTTTGGTTTCATCTTCTTTGAAGCCTCCATGCTCATGTACATCTCTTTGGAAAAAGATGACTTTTTGTTGACTTTTATGAGGACCTATAATGTCTTGGCTCATATCTCTCAAATAAAGCATTTTTGGGCAACACTGGTGAGACACAAAGTTGTAGAGAATTGAATTCCCTTTAAAACGAGCCTTGTTGAAAAAAATAATGAAGTATGTGAAAGTTATGCCTGGTCAAAGTACTGCTGACTTTCCCTTAAGAAACCCTAATGTAGAAACTTTTGAATTTTGATAATTCTTTGAATTTTCTTGATGAATCATGATCAACCCTTGATCAAATGATGAATGTGACTTCAAAATCTTGATGTTGACCAAAAATAATGAGGTTTTACTGTATGTTGACTTTTGTCCAATACAACTGATTTTCAACCATATGAGCAATTGACTGAGCAAACTTAGGCCATGAGGCTTGAAACTTGACATGGTGATACTTTGAGACATATGAGGAGGCATGATGCTCACTTGAGGCAATATAAGTCAATTTTGAATTGAGATAAACAAAATCCTAGTTATGGGTTGATTGCTTAGGAGAGGGTTTGTCTGATCAACCCATGAGGAGTTTTGAGTATGGAGATGTGTATTGACTTGAAAATAGGAGGGAAAGTTTGGGGGTATAATAATATAACAAGAATAATAGTGAATTGCTTATGCTATATCTCTATGTTAATGACTTGTTAATAACAGGTAGCTGCAAGAAGGAGATCAAAAACTTTAAAGGTGATCTCAACAAGGAATTTGAAATGTCTGATCTGAGTGATATTTCATATTTACTTGGCATTAAATTTTACAATAGTAGTAGAGGTTTGATGATGAATCAAGAAGATATCCAGGAGAAATTCTCAAGAGATTTGAGATGGAAAAATGAAACTCGACTTCGACACATGCATAAGCAAGACTGCAAATGTCAAAAGATTCAGAAGAATATGTTGTCGACACAACTCAATACGAAAGATTTATTGGGTCATCAAGATACCTTTGTCACACAAGGCTTGACTTAGCATACAAGGTAGGTATGATAAGTAGATTCACACATAAGGCAAAGGTACCACTCATAGCAGCGATGAAGAGGATACTAAGGTATCTGAAAGAAACTCTTGATTATGGAATTTCATTTCCTGAAGATGAGAAGGGAAAAGAATGCAATTTAATCGAGTACTAAGGATCTTTATTGGGATGATTCTGATATCAAACCTTTGAAACCAAAAGAACAAGAAGAAAATAACATCAACGTGTTGTAGTGTCTTGTTATTGTCCATAGATTAATTAGTCTATTTAATTTAATTGGAATTGCATTCTTATGTATTTTAATAAAGATAATTAAGCAAACGTTAATTATCTTGTGTTGATTTTTTTGTGCATATGTAATTGTTATTAAAAAAAGTATTTGGATCGAAGTTGTCATTGTTGGTGTTCTTCGTTATACTTGTAACGAATGTTGGAATTTGATTAGAGAAGAATTATATTATTAATGAAAGAAGAAAAAATTGTCATCTTTTTTACGCATTAACAATTTGCATAAATTTTTAACCCACGAAAACAAAACCCTTAAATTTAAATAAAATTTTAATTTTTTTAATAAATTTGCTGACTTAATATCTTAGTTATCATGTCACTTTAATCATAATTTACGTCACCCAAATTAATAGAAGAGAAAAATATTTAACAAAAAAGAAATTAAAAAATTATTATGTAACAATTTTTAATTCAGGGAGCAAAACAAAACTTCGGTAAAAGTTAAGGAACTTAAAAATGTCAAAAATTAATTCCTAAATATGGAAATAAACATGTAAACTAGTTTTAAACAAATGTTTAAGATTTATTGTAACTATGGAAATACAATGATGCATAATGGCATGCATAATGCCTCATCCTCTGCCACTAGCGTCTACTTCTGCATCAATAAGAAACCCAAATATTTTTTATTGATTAATTATTAAAGTTTACAAGCTGCTCCGGTAGCAATATATAAATTAATTTGTGAGTAGTTGAAATTATTAGGACGGGTACACGTTTTATTTCCTAAATCAAATACTACTACTAGTTTGAGACACTTAAAGAAAACTCTAAATAGATTCTCACGTGGGATGAGATTGGTCCACGTACGGTAATGTCTCCCATTACTGCTTGCCTATGCATATCATGATTCTTCCTCCTAACTCTTTCTTGTTTTAGTTGTCGAGTCATAACACAACCAACACATGGCAATATTATTGAGATCTTAAGAAAAATTTAAGATGAGATTATTGTTAGAGAATTTTTTTTTATCCGGGCGTATTTTTACGCGAAAAATTAGAGATATTTCAGGATTTGGATGCGCGTATCTAAACCCATCTTATTTGTCAAGAATAGATGGATTCACATGTGTATATCTGGAGTCAGCACAATTTATTTTTTATTAAATTGATTTCGCATATACATATCTGAAACACCTGATTGCATATTTTAGATATGCATATCTGAATTTATCTTTGGGACAGAAGAATCAACATAACTTATAACATAGATTTAATATAATTCATCGAAATTGCATATATAGCTCTACATAAATTTAAAATTACATATTGTTATAAACGGGTAGTTGAGGACGTTGCAACATTTTGATATCTTCTCTCGATCTTTAAAGCTTCACATTCACCTCAATCAGACCCTTAGAAGAGTATCGTTGAAAAGTATCTCACATAACCTCTAAATCGTCGTCGTCCTTGAACTCAAACTGGGTGAACTTTACGTTTCATTCAGTGTCAAGTGAAGGTGAACGATACTCAAGCTTGTCCATCTTTCGATTCTCTAGATATTGCAAGAGAAAATTTAGTATGGTAATAACCTCGGCGAACGGCGTGTCCTACGAGAACTCGAATTGAAGTGGCAACTTCGCATCACTGAAGTACACAAAAGCAAGGTGATGATATGTGTTCGCATTAAAAAGTGACGAACGAGGGAATCGAATCGGAATTCGAATCTCTGACTCGAAACGATTTACTCTTTTGATTTGTTTTTAAAGATGACGCGAGCATCAAGCTTTATTATTTCCAAAACAAGAAAAATGAGATGAAAAAGGGGTAAGCTGCAATACCCTCAATAAATAATGATATGCGGTGCGACTAGCGTAAACTAGACGCAATGCATTGGGGAGAGATCTGAGTAAGGGGGTTTGTTATATAAAGGGAAAAGATGTGGCACCCTATATATAGTTATCTATAGCCTTATATGTCTATATGAATATTTTTGATATGTTTGTGTGTTTTAATTTGCTATTCTATTCTTGGGAAAGTTTCTCCTTTGAATTTTAAGAAGGGTAGGTTATGTGGGATCCTAGGTTTTGTTATTATTGTGCTCGCAAAGATCATTGAGATCTTCTACATACATATCCCTTAATGGGAATCAGAGCATCTGTAGCTCGGCTCTAAGGGAGCTATGGTTTTGTTTGGTTTGAGGGAGAAAGAAGTATGCTCGCCAAGGATGAGACCTTGTGCCTACGTATTCTCAAAGGGAGGTTGAGAAAGTCAGGGCAATGGTAGTTCCCACTTATGCTAGTGGAAGCAAAGGATGTTATTAAGACACAAAGACAAATGTCATCTTAATGAAAAATATATCTAATCTATTTCATCACATACATTTTGAAGGGTTTATTGATTGAATCTTTCATCGTAAGTATCAGGTGTTTTGCTTGAGTGTACAAAAGTTACCACTTACGAGTTAAGAAAGATGTTTGAAAGATGATTGAATCTTTAATTATAAGTATTAGGTGTTTTGCTTGAGTGTACAAGCGTTACCACTTACAGTTAAAAGATGTTTTTTTGTTTGAAAAGAGTGTGATTTAAAAAGAGTTTGATTGTATGTGATGTGATAGATGAGATACTTCTTCCAAAGAGATGATAAATGTCTAAATCTCGAGGAGAGATTGATTATGGATTAGGGGGATGCTTTTAAGAAGCCTGTGGGTCCTTGTATTGTAATCCCAAGAGGAGGCATTCCGAGGATCATCGAGGGTCCTTGTATTGTAATCCCAAGAGAAGGCATTTCGAGGGTCATCGAGGATCCTTGTATGAAGCTCAAGAGGAAGCTATAGGGTATGGATGGCTTTGGCTTTAAGAGTGGTTTCACCGGGAAACCATCCTCTTAGGATTCAAGAGTGATTTCATCGGGAAATCATACTCTCAGGGTTCTATCCTAGCGCGGGTGATTCTTTGTATTGGAAGCCCAATAGGAGGTTGTTAAGAGATTTCCAGGTCTCTTTCTTGTTTGATGCCCAAGAGAAGGCTAAACTCAACGGGGAGTTCTTTTGAAAGAAGCCCAATAGGAGGCTAACTCATCATGGGAGTTGTCTTATATGAAGCCTAAGAGGAGGCTAAACTCAATAAATGAGTTTTCTTATATGAAGCCTAAGAGGAGGCTAACTCAAATAAATGAGTTGTCTTATACGAAGCCTAAGAGGAGGCTAACTCAATAAAATGAGTTATCTTATACGAAGCCTAAGAGGAGGCTAAAGGAACCTAGTTGTTAAATTAGTTGTTATGTTATAACTGAACAGTTATATGAACAAGTGTGTGATGTGTATTCACAGGAGTTTATGAAGGAAATATATAAACAAGTGTATAAAACAAGCAATTAAAGCAAGTGTAACTTGAATATATACAGGGTTTGGGACTTACACCTTAAGGGAGGCTCATTGGTTTTTAAGAGCAGTTTCACCGGGAATAATGCTCCTCTTAATACCAATGGAATCTGTGTATAAACAAGCGGATGAAAACAAACGAACGAAGTTTGTTTATGCTTGGATATTTACAAAGATGATTTGAATGTGTACAAGGAAATGAATATGTACATGAAAGGGTTGTTATGTACAAAGAAATAAATATGTACATAGGAGGGTTGAGACTTACACCGTGAGGGAGGCCCATGATCAATTAAGAAAGAAATTCAAGGAGGAACCTGGTTTGGTTTATCTTTAAATCTAATTGATCATGGAAAAAAGATGTGTAAGTTTATTGAAAGGTTTTTGAAAAGGTTTTGAAAATGATTTTGAAAAGTGAAGGATATTCACAAGAAGTTTTGAAAAAGATTAGGTTTGAAAATTGGAAAGAAAACATTTTTGAAAAGTATTAAAAATACTTAAAACGTCTCATTTTTTTAACCTAAAAAAAATATAATCAAAAAAAAAATATTTTTGGATTTTTTTGACATAATCATAAAATAGGTACATTAAATGACAAGTGTGCAAAAAATCATCTCAAAATGAGAAGTTTTGATTAGTTTTTGAAATGTTGAAGTTTATTAAAAAAACTTAAGAAAATTACTGATAAAAAGAAGTTTTTGGTCCTAAGGAGGTTTGAACCTTGGCCTTTTGGCTTAAAAGTGAAGAGTTTTTCCACTGAGCCATGTGCTTCACTTGTCATTTAATCACCTTGTTTTGAAGGAGTTTTGAAAAAATGAAATTTTGAGAAAAAGTTGGATGTGAAGGGATCTTCGAAGGAAGGGGATCGAAGCTAAGCCGAAGGAAGTGCAAGTATTAGAAGCTGGTTGCTTCTGGGAGTAGTAGAAGTTGACTGCTTTTGGGAGTGTAGAAGCTTGATTCTTCTAGAGGGTGAGAAGCTTTGATGCTTCTGGAGGTAGAAGCTAGATGCTTATGGGGGTAGAAGCACTAGAAGTGCTTCTGAAGAGTGTAGGAGCTGAAAAATCAGATTAAATACTTATTCTTTTACAAATTATATAAATTTGTTTAACTTTTTTTGGATGTTAAAAAACGCATTAAGTTTAGTAAAAAAATTCATTAATAAACCTTTTCCCATTTTTAATTACCAAGAATTTTTTTGACTCCATCTCTTTTAATCTTCTCCAGGTCAAAATTGATGGCTAACTAACATATTTTCATCTAACGGTCGTTGTAGTGAATAAAAAATCCAGCGGTACAATTTGCAAAATTCAATTCATTTTCATCCTCACATCTTCATATTAATGTTTGATCTAATGCCAACAAAGTAGCCGCTGCATAAAAATTTGTGATCCATTAGATTAAACACTGATCGAAAGATATATTTTAGTACGGTTTGACATGAAAGTTACTCAAAACCCCACCATTTAGAGTTGGCATGGAAGTTAGTCAAAAAAACCACTGTTTCTTGCATCAATCGAACGAATAACACCCAACCTCTCTCGTCTCTTTCGCGATTCCAATTTTCCTTTCAACAAACAACAACCAAATTCTTAGAATTGAATCACTACCAAAATCAAATCGTATAAACTAACAACAAAAATATCAAAACAAACAATAATAATCATGAGAAAAAGAATTTTTACATCATAACATCATACACATCAAACAACAATTAAAAAGTTAACAATAAAAAGTGAAACGTGAAAAAATAAATTTATCAAATTGGACATGACTCCGACGAATTTAGTGGCTTTTTCGGTGTTCTGCTCTAAATCCGGCAAGGTTAAATGCTTCGAAACTACTTTTCGTCTTTCTTTATTTATTCGTCCTCTCTTTTTACTTCTACTGTAAAACTCTAAAATCGGCTTCTACAATATATAACAAAAACATCACAAAATTAACAACCACGGAAAAATGAATCATTTAAAATCAAATAAGAACCACAGAGACAAACCGATTATGGCAGAGAAAAAATAGAAATAGTAAAATAAACAGAGCGTGTGATAGATGAAGGAGATGGAATAGATGAAAAATAGAAGCAGAGATGCAAACACAGAGACTGAATGAATGAATTGAATGGAAACAAAGGATACAACTGATTTATAATGGACATTGATGTGCAACATTGAAAGTTATGGAAGTTGTGAAACTTTTCGTTGTCCAATGTGTTGATTATTGATTTTCAAAAATGTTTCTGACATTTAGCAGAAGTTTAAGGAATGGATTGATGATTATTGTCTATATTTTAACATAAAAAAATAATTAAAAAAAAGTAATAAAGGTTGAGAAATATTATGGGATTGACACATCAGCTTCATTAATTGCCAAATCAACCACAATTAAGCAAAGGTATAATAAGTCAATTTTAACCATGAAATCAGAAAAGTTTATACATTTTATCAGAAAGGTACACTTGGTTTTTCCAGGTACTCTACATTTTATATATTTTTATCGTACTCATACTCAAGTACTGATCCGTACTCAAACAATACAAAATCAAATTAAATATTTATTCTTTTACAAATTATATAAATTTGTTTAACTTTTTTTGGATGTTAAAAAACGCATTAAGTTTAGTAAAAAAATGCATTAATAAACATTTTCCCATTTTTAATTACCAAGAATTTTTTTGACTCCATCTCTTTTTATCTTCTCCAGGTCAAAATTGATGGCTAACTAACATTTTTTTTTCTAACGGTCGTTTTAGTGAAAAAAAATTCAGCGGTACAATTTGCAAAATTCAATTCATTTTCAACCTCACATCTTCATATTAATATTTGATCTAATGCCAACACAGTAGCCGCTGCATAAAAATTTGTTATCCATTAGATTGAACACTGATCGAAAGATATATTTTAGTACGGTTTGACATGAAAGTTACTCAAAACCCCACCATTTAGAGTTGGCATGGAAGTTGCTCAAAAACCCCACTGTTTCTTGCATCAACCGAACGAATAACACCCAACCTCTCTCGTCTCTTTCGCGATTCCAATTTTCCTTTCAACAAACAACAACCAAATTCTTAGAATTGAATCACTACCCAAATCAAATCGTATAAACTAACAACAAAAATATCAAAACAAACAATAATAATCATGAGAAAAAGAATGTTTACATCATAACATCATACACATCAAACAACAATTAAAAAGTGAACAATAAAAAGTGAAACGTGAAAAAATAAATTTATCAAATTGGACATGACTCCGACGAATTTAGTGGCTTTTTCGGTGTTCTGCTCTAAATCCGGCAAGGTTAAATGCTTCGAAACTACTTTTCGTCTTTCTTTATTTCTTCGACCTCTCTTTTTTCTTCTACTATAAAAATCTGAAATCAGATTATAAAATATATAACAAAAATATCACAAATTTAACAACCACAGAAAAATGAATCATTTAAAAATAAATAAGAACCACAAAGACAAACCGATTATAGCAGAGAAAAAATAGAAATAGAAAAATAAACGGAGCGTGTGATAGATGACGGAGATGGAATAGATGAAAAATAGAAGCAGAGATGCAAACACAAAGACTGAATGAATGAATTGAATGGAAACAAAGGATACAACTGATTTATAATGGACATCGATGTGCAACATTGAAAGTTATGGAAGTTGTGAGACTTTTCGTTGTCCAATTTGTTGATTATTGATTTTCAAAAATATTTCTGACATTTAGCAGAAGTTTATGGAATGGATTGATGATTATTCTTTATATTTTAACACAAAAAAATAATTTAAAAAAAAGTAATAAAGGTTGAGAAATATTATGGGATTGACACATCAGCTTCATTAATTGCCAAATCAACCATAATTAAGCAAAGGTATAATAAGTCAATTTTAACCATGAAATCAGAAAAGTTTATACATTTTATCAGAAGGGTACACTTGGTTTTTCCAGGTACTCTACATTTTATATATTTTTATCGTACTCATACTCAAGTACTGATCCGTACTCAAACAATACAAAATCAAATTAAATATTTATTCTTTTACAAATTATATAAATTTGTTTAACTTTTTTTGGATGTTAAAAAACGCATTAAGTTTAGTAAAAAAATGCATTAATAAACATTTTCCCATTTTTAATTACCAAGAATTTTTTTGACTCCATCTCTTTTTATCTTCTCCGGGTCAAAATTGATGGCTAACTAACTTTTTTTTTTCTAACGGTCGTTTTAGTGAATAAAAAATTCAGCGGTACAATTTGCAAAATTCAATTCATTTTCAACCTCACATCTTCATATTAATATTTGATCTAATGCCAACACAGTAGCCGCTGCATAAAAATTTGTTATCCATTAGATTGAACACTGATCGAAAGATATATTTTAGTACGGTTTGACATGAAAGTTACTCAAAACCCCACCATTTAGAGTTGGCATGGAAGTTGCTCAAAAACCCCACTGTTTCTTGCATCAACCGAACGAATAACACCCAACCTCTCTCGTCTCTTTCGCGATTCCAATTTTCCTTTCAACAAACAACAACCAAATTCTTAGAATTGAATCACTACCCAAATCAAATCGTATAAACTAACAACAAAAATATCAAAACAAACAATAATAATCATGAGAAAAAGAATGTTTACATCATAACATCATACACATCAAACAACAATTAAAAAGTGAACAATAAAAAGTGAAACGTGAAAAAATAAATTTATCAAATTGGACATGACTCCGACGAATTTAGTGGCTTTTTCGGTGTTCTGCTCTAAATCCGGCAAGGTTAAATGCTTCGAAACTACTTTTCGTCTTTCTTTATTTCTTCGACCTCTCTTTTTTCTTCTACTATAAAAATCTGAAATCAGATTCTACAATATATAACAAAAATATCACAAATTTAACAACCACAGAAAAATGAATCATTTAAAAATAAATAAGAACCACAAAGACAAACCGATTATAGAAAAAATAGAAATAGAAAAATAAACGGAGCGTGTGATAGATGACGGAGATGGAATAGATGAAAAATGATGCAAACACAAATGAATGAATTGAATGGAAACAAAGGATACGATTTATAATGGACATCGATGTGCAACATTGAAAGTTATGGAAGTTGTGAGACTTTTCGTTGTCCAATTTGTTGATTATTGATTTTCAAAAATATTTCTGACATTTAGCAGAAGTTTATGGAATGGATTGATGATTATTCTCTATATTTTAACACAAAAAAATAATTTAAAAAAAAGTAATAAAGGTTGAGAAATATTATGGGATTGACACATCAGCTTCATTAATTGCCAAATCAACCATAATTAAGCAAAGGTATAATAAGTCAATTTTAACCATGAAATCAGAAAAGTTTATACATTTTATCAGAAGGGTACACTTGGTTTTTCCAGGTACTCTACATTTTATATATTTTATCGTACTCATACTCAAGTACTGATCCGTACTCAAACAATACAAAATCAAATTAAATATTTATTCTTTTACAAATTATATAAATTTGTTTAACTTTTTTTGGATGTTAAAAAACGCATTAAGTTTAGTAAAAAAATGCATTAATAAACATTTTCCCATTTTTAATTACCAAGAATTTTTTTGACTCCATCTCTTTTTATCTTCTCCGGGTCAAAATTGATGGCTAACTAACTTTTTTTTCTAACGGTCGTTTTAGTGAATAAAAATTCAGCGGTACAATTTGCAAAATTCAATTCATTTTCAACCTCACATCTTCATATTAATATTTGATCTAATGCCAACACCATGCAAAAATTTGTTATCCATTAGATTGAACACTGATCGAAAGATATATTTTATTACGGTTTAACATGAAAGTTACTCAAAACCCCACCATTTAGAGTTGGCATGGAAGTTGCTCAAAAACCCCACTGTTTCTTGCATCAACCGAACGAATAACACCCAACCTCTCTCGTCTCTTTCGCGATTCCAATTTTCCTTTCAACAAACAACAACCAAATTCTTAGAATTGAATCACTACCCAAATCAAATCGTATAAACTAACAACAAAAATATCAAAACAAACAATAATAATCATGAGAAAAAGAATGTTTACATCATAACATCATACACATCAAACAACAATTAAAAAGTGAACAATAAAAAGTGAAACGTGAAAAAATAAATTTATCAAATTGGACATGACTCCGACGAATTTAGTGGCTTTTTCGGTGTTCTGCTCTAAATCCGGCAAGGTTAAATGCTACAAAACTACTTTTCGTCTTTCTTTATTTCTTCGACCTCTCTTTTTTCTTCTACTATAAAAATCTGAAATCAGATTATAAAATATATAACAAAAATATCACAAATTTAACAACCACAGAAAAATGAATCATTTAAAAATAAATAAGAACCACAAAGACAAACCGATTATAGCAGAGAAAAAATAGAAATAGAAAAATAAACGGAGCGTGTGATAGATGACGGAGATGGAATAGATGAAAAATAGAAGCAGAGATGCAAACACAAAGACTGAATGAATGAATTGAATGGAAACAAAGGATACAACTGATTTATAATGGACATCGATGTGCAACATTGAAAGTTATGGAAGTTGTGAGACTTTTCGTTGTCCAATTTGTTGATTATTGATTTTCAAAAATATTTCTGACATTTAGCAGAAGTTTATGGAATGGATTGATGATTATTCTTTATATTTTAACACAAAAAAATAATTTAAAAAAAAAGTAATAAAGGTTGAGAAATATTATGGGATTGACACATCAGCTTCATTAATTGCCAAATCAACCACAATTTAGCAAAGGAATAATAAGTCAATTTTAACCATGAAATCAGAAAAGTTTATCTTTTTATTAGAAGGGTACACTTGATTTTTCCAGGTACTCTACATTTTATATATTTATTTATCGTACGCATACTCAAGTACTGATCCGTACTCAAACAGTACAAAATCAGATTAAATATTTATTCTTTTACATATTACATAAATTTGTTTAACTTTTTTTGGATGTTAAAAAACGCATTAAGTTTAGTAAAAAAATGCATTAATAAACATTTTTCCATTTTTAATTACCAAGAATATTTTTGACTCCATCTCTTTTAATCTTCTCCAGGTCAAAATAGATGGCTAACTAACATATTTATTTCTAACGGTCGTTTTAGTGAATAAAAAATTCAGCGGTACAATTTGCAAAATTCAATTCATTTTCAACCTCACATCTTCATATTAATGTTTGATCTAATGCCAACAAAGTAGCCGCTGCATAAAAATTTGTTATCCATTAGATTGAACACTGATCGAAAGATATATTTTATTACGGTTTGACATGAAAGTTACTCAAAACCCCACCATTTAGAGTTGACATGGAAGTTGCTCAAAACCCGCACTATTTCTTGCATCAACCGAACGAATAACACCCAACCTTTGTCGTCTCTTTCGCGATTTCAATTTTCCTTTCAACAAACAACAACCAAATTCTTAGAATTAAATCACTACCCAAATCAAACCGTATAAACTAACAACAAAAATATCAAAACAAACAATAATAATCATGAGAAAAAGAATTTTTACATCATAACATCATACACATCAAACAACAATTAAAAAGTGAACAATAAAAAGTGAAACGTGAAAAAATAAATTTATCAAATTGGACATGACTCCGACGAATTTAGTGGCTTTTTCGGTGTTTTGCTCTAAATCCGGCAAGGTTAAATGCTTCAAAACTACTTTTCGTCTTTCTTTATTTCTTCGTCCTCTCTTTTTTCTTCTACTATAAAAATCTGAAATCAGATTATAAAATATATAACAAAAACATCACAAAATTAACAACCACAGAAAAATGAATCCTTTGAAAACAAATAAGAACCACGAAGACAAACCAATTATAGCAGAGAAAACATAGAAATAGTAAAATAAGTGGAGCGTGTGATAGATGAAGGAGATGGAATAGATGAAAAATAGAAGCAGAGATGCAAACACAGAGACTGAATGAATGAATTGAATGGAAACAAAGGATACATGTGATTTATAATGGAAATTGATGTGCAACATTGATAGTTGTGGAAGTTGTGAGACTTTTCGTTGTCCAATGTGTTGAATATTGATTTTCAAAAATATTTCCCACATTTAGAAGAAGTTTAAGGAATGGATTGATGATTATTCTTTTTATTTTAACATAAAAAATAATAATAAAGGTGGAGAATAATTATGGGATTAACACATCAGCTTCATTAATTATCAAATTAACCACAATTAAGCAAAGGTATAATAAGTCAATTTAGCCATGAAATCAGAAAAGTTTATACATTTTATCAGAAGGGTACACTTGGTTTTTCCAGGTACTCTATATTTTATATATTTTCACCGTACTCATGCTCAATTACTGATCCATACTCAAACAGTACAAAATCAAATTAAATTATTATTCTTTTACAAATTATATAAATTTGTTTAATTTTATTTTGATGTTAAAAAATGCATTAAGTTTAGTAAAAAAATTCATTAATAAACCTTTTCCCATTTTTAATTACCAAGAATTGTTTTGACTTCATCTCTTTTAATCTTCTCAAGGTCAAAATTGAGGGTTAACTAACATTTTTTTCTAACAGTCATTTTTGTGAATAAAAAATTCAGCAGTACAATTTGCAAAGTTGAATTCATTTTCAACCTCACATCTTCACATCAATGTTTGATCTAATGCCAACAAAGTAGCCGTTGCATAAAAATTTGTTATCCATTACATTGAACACTGATCGAAAGATATATTTTATTACGGTTTGACATGGAAGTTGCTCAAAACCCCACCTTTTAGAGTTTGCATGGAAGTTGCTCAAAACCCCATTGTTTCTTGCATCAACCGAACGAATAACACCCAACCTCTCTCGTCTCTTTTGCGATTCCGATTTTTCTTTCAACAAACAACAACCAAATTCTTAGATACGAATCACTACCCAAATCAAATCGTATAAACTAACAACAAAAATATCAAAACAAATAATAATAATCATGAGAAAAAGAATTTTTACATCATAACATCATACACATCAAACAACAATAATAAAGTGAACAATAAAAAGTGAAACATGAAAAATAAATTTATCAAATTGGACATGACTCCGACGAATTTAGTTGCTTTTTCAGTGTTCTACTCTAAATCCGGCAAGGTTAAATGCTTCGAAACTACTTTTCGTCTTTATTTATTTCTCTGTCCTTTCTTTTTTCTTCTACTGTAAAACTCTGAAATCGGATTCTAAAGTATATAACAAAAACATCACAAAATTAACAACCATAGAAAAATGAATCATTTGAAAACAAATAAGAACCACGGAGACAAACCAATTATAGCAGAGAAAATATAGAAATAGTAAAATAAACGGAGTGTGTGATAGATGAAGGAAATGGAATAGATGAAAAATAGAAGCAGAGATGCAAACACAGAGACTGAATGAGTAAATTGAATGGAAACAATGGATACATGTGATTGATAATGGAAATTGATGTGCAACATTGAAAGTTGTGGAAGTTGTGAGAGTTTTCGTTGTCCAATGTGTTGATTCTTGATTTTCAAAAATGTTTCCCACATTTAGCAAAAGTTTAAGGAATGGATTGATAATTATTCGTTTTATTTCACATAAAAATAATAATAATAAATAATAAAGGTTGAGAAAAATTATGGGATTGACACATCGGCTTCATTAATTGCCAAATCAACCACAATTAAGCAAAGGTATAATAAATCAATTTTCACCATGGAATCAGAAAAGTTTATACATTTTATTAGAAGGGTACACTTGGTTTTTCCAGGTATTCTACATTTTATATATTTTTACCGTACTCATACTCAAGTACTGATTCGAACTCAAACAGTACAAAATCATATTAAATATTTATTCTTTTACAAATTATTTAAATTTGTTTAATTTTTTTAGATGTTAAAAAATACATTAAGTTTAGTAAAAAAATGCATTAATAAAACTTTTCCCATTTTTAATTACCAAGAATTGTTTTCACTCCATCTCTTTTAATCTTCTCTAGGTCAAAATTGAGGGTTAACTAACTTTTTTTTTTCTAACGGACATTTTAGTGAATAAAAAATTCAGCGGTACAATTTGCAAAATTGAATTCATTTTCAACCTCACATCTTCACATCAATGTTTGATCTAATGCCAACAAAGTAACCGTTGCATAAAAATTTGTGATCCATTAGATTGAACATTGATCGAAAGATATATTTTATTACGGTTTGACATGGAAGTTGCTCAGAACCCCTCTGTTTCTTGCATCAACCGAACGAATAACACCCAACCTCTCTCGGCTTCTTCACGATTCTAATTTTCTTTTCAACAAACAACAACCTAATTCTTAGAACCGAATCACTACCTAAATCAAATCGTATAAACTAACAACAAAAATATTAAAACAAACAATAATAATCACGAGAAAAAGAATTTTTACAGTATAACATCATACACATCAAACAACAATAGAAAAGTAAACAATAAAAAGTGAAACGTGAAAAAACAAATTTATCAAATTGGACATGACACCGACGAATTTAGTGGCTTTTTTGTGTTCTGCTCTAAATCCGGTAAGGTTAAATGGTTAAATGCTTCGAAACTACTTTTCGTCTTTCTTTTTTTTGTCGTCCTCTCTTTTTTCTTCTACAGAAAAAATGAATCATTTGAAAACAAATAAGAACCACAAAGACAAACCAATTATAGCAGAGAAAAAATAGAAATAGTAAAATAAACAGAGCGTGTTATAGATGAAGGAGATGAAAAATAGAAGCAGGGATGCAAACACAGAGACTGAATGAATGAATTGAATGGAAACTAAGGATACATTTGATTTATAATGAAAATTGATCTGCAACATTGAAAGTTGTGGAATTTGTGAGACTTTTCGTTGTCCAATGTGTTGATTATTGATTTTCAAATATGTTTCTCACATTTAGCAGAAGTTTAAAGAATGGATTGATGATTAATCTTTTTATTTTAACATAAACAAATAATAAAGGTTGAGAAAAATTATGGGATTGACATATCGGCTTCATTAATTGTCAAATCAACCACAATTAAGCAAAGGTATAATAAGTCAATTTAACCATAAAATCAAAAAAAATTATACATTTTATCAAAAGAGTACACTTGATTTTTCCAAGTAATTTAATTTTATATATTTATAATAGATTTGGCTTCATTCAATAAAATTCTAAACTTGGAAATGTGGAATCTTTACCTGTAAACTATGGCATTATCTACCAGCACAATAAAAGAACAGTCTGTTTCAATGGCGATGAGAATTATAGAAATACTATACTATTTATATTATTTTGCAAACGGGTATAGTGTATTTCTTGATGAATGGCTGGAATTGATGATTAGTGCATGTTATGTAAGGCTGAAATGAAATCAGTTAAAGCTGAGAGTGTGTCTATGTTAAATGATCGTGGTCGGAACTTGGACGCAAATGCATATAATAAATACTAAGTATACTACATCCTAAAAGAAACGTTAATTTTCCACTGGCTGCTACTCTGGATGCTCGTAAAATTGGATTCCATTGAATATATATATATATCAAATAGATAAGAATTCAGAATTCATAAATATTAGAGTTTATACTTCATTGTCTGTCGATATAAGAGTATCTTTAGTAGATATTATATAAATATGTTTGCGAACATTCTCTAAATTTTGAGATTTTTAATAAATTTTGATTCAATTCATTTAAATATTTTGTAACAAACAAAATCACAATTTTGATATAACTTTAAATATTTAGATGAAATAATACAGGTCTATTCGATCTCAATCAATAATACTTTTGAATTTGAATTTAAGTCATTTAAATTACAAATGTTAAAATTTTAAGACGAACATTGTTCTCGTGGTGATTTATTATAAATATGAAGATTTAGTATGAGTTTTTTACGTCACAAATTAGTCTTTGGTGTGTATTATTGTTTTTGAAAGAATTTTAAAATTTTTGTGTAAAATACTCATAAAATTTATAAGTGGGATGTGACATGTTTTATTGTAAGTTTGTGAATGTGGGTATGGAGTGTCAAACCACATTAAAGCTCCTTAATGTAGATTTGGTTCGACTTTTTCTTACCATAACTTTTACTTTATACTTTGAGATAGTCTCTTCATCTCCTCTCATCTTTTTTAATTTTCAAAATCTTCTCCCTTTTTCAAAGAATTCTTGTTTCTAACTTGAACCGCTTTCATAAAAATTTGGACTTAAGTTCATGCATTTTCAAACTCTTAATGGAAGTGTCGACTTGGAAATCCCGTCCAATTTAGTTGACTCAAAATTCTACAGTAAGTCTTTCTTCAATTCCTTTCACCGTCAACGACCCCGGTGAGTCTTATTATGTAGATTTTTCAATCAATTCTCTCTTATTAGATGACCTCGTATATCAGAGAAATGATAAGGTTTGCTAACAAATTTAAAGTTGATGAAGGCATAATGCAATTGGTCGATGGGTTGGAGAACGTCATTGTGGATCAAGCGAGATCGTCTTCGAGAAGACTAACTTTCGAAATTAGATGAATTAGTTTATAAGAATTAAAAGTCAATTTCCATGGACAACACAACTATTCTATGGTGGGACAAGAAAAAAGAGGTGTTGATGAACTAGCTCTTCTAGTGTGGTGACGAGAACTTGAAGTATGGCGGAGCAAGCAAGACTTACAAGATTAGTACTTCAACACACAAGTCAATGAATTTAGAGATAATGTAGTTTCATGCATTTTTATCACTTATAAAATTTGCAGCACTTACATATCTAGTATCTCTCTTCTCCAATCAATTTTCAAAAAGCAATAAGCAAAACTTGATTTCTCCTTAACTGCGTTGTTCACTCCTACCTTCTTCCATTTTTGAAATATTGCTTCATCTTCTTCTTCCATCCCTCCTTCGAACATCACAAACTGTGTTTCACCTTCAAACACCCTCGCGGCCTTTCATCTATTCTGAAAAACACACTTTTCAAATACCTGCAAATCTCCTCCAAACAAAACCTAACCAGAACCTCAAACCACCTAACCACCGTGCTACCTCAATCGTTCCATTACCTACCATCAATTGTCTGAAACCGACTGCGAACACATTGTATGCAACCAAAATTGAAACTCACCATCTTTATCATTCACACTCAGCAACACAACCCGCAAACTACACAACAAAACCACCAAACTTCTCGACAACTTCATCTTTGCTCCCCAACCGAACAACCGCCTTACCAACTGAAGCGCCTGCAAACTGTGAAAACAACACCTCCAATAACATATGTTGGTAACAGTTGGATTTTTTTTTGGATCGTTGTGTATTTTATGTTGTTGTTGTGTACCTTTATTCATCAGTTGTACTCATATTATATGCATAAATTGTATTGTATTATTTGGGTTGATGTAATATATTATTTGGGTTGATGTAATATTGTAATTGCGAGTGATTGTTAATCGAATCTGGATGTGTTACATGTATTTTTATGTCGAGTTGTTCGATACTTCCCATACGTACATAACCTATTAGTACATATGCGGGTATGTCGAGTAGTTTGATGTTTCCCATACCTGCATAACCTATTAGTACATATGTAGGTTGTTTAGTTGTATGTTTTTCGATTTTGCATTGGTGTTAGCAAGTGCTAGATTTTCCGTTGTGTATGTGTGCGACATGATGATTCTATTTTATTTAATTCCAACTTACATGATAGAAACCCCGCGTCACATTTATTCGCATTGAATTCTCTTGATTTCTTACATTGCGTTATCATTTCACTTTTTGTTGTTGGAACGTTACGATCCGTTCTCATTTCTCTGTTCATTGTGTTTTTGTGACAAATTGGTTGCGATGATTGCGTCTTACGCTAGTAACTTGTGGTTTAATTCACGATTAACACATCAATGTGCATACTAAGGATGCTTTCGAAAATACATTTCCAAAACTTGGGGACATTTTAGTATTTCGCGCGGTACGCCAGAAAGATACGGTGTGTTAAGAAATTCCCTAAATTCCAACAAAATGATTCAAATCCGTGATAGAATGGCTATCCCATAATAGCTTCCTAACTCATACCCTTTTGCCACACAAATTTGTGCAAATTGGATATTATTTATGGCATCCCATATTAGACCCAGATTATAACCAAGTAGCTTAATGAGCTACAATTAAGGTCAAATACTTCTTGAGTGAAACCATTTCTTGTCCCCGAACTCCAAATTACCAAGAAAACATTACGACCAAAACCTGCTCCAAATTGTAAATTAAATGACTTGAAAAAAGTACAATTGAATAGAATAAGATAGAAGAAATGAAAGTATATCGGTTTAACTTACAACAAATCAATTAACTCCCACACATGTAAAACACATAATACCGGAAATAAGAAATGAGTTTCGATCTCAAAACTATAACGACTCCACAAACTAGACTTAATAACTACAGTATAAAGATATAATGTTTCAAATAGTGAAATGAGGATAGTTTATCACACAGACCTCATCTTTGGTATAATACATGAAGCTTTTCAGTTCAGTGGGTATCAGCGAGACTGCAATGCTTCTTGAATATGTTTAACAGCGCTGTCGTAGTTCACAAAGCCCATAAACCAAAATTCATGGTTGTCAACGGAGATAATCTGTATAAATTTTTCAGATGGGTTGACTTTGCTTGTGGATGGGTTCACTGCTCTCAGCTGATGCAATGGAATAACCACCTGGTGCATAAGATGAAAAAGCATACGAGTAAGAATCCAAAACAATAGAGAAATTATGATTGAAAATGATAAAACTATAGTGCGCAATTTTGTTTCCATTGAACGTATTCTACCATCAATAAAAGTCAATTTCTACAATTGAACTGTATTTTCGTACCAGTTTCTAACACAGGTATCAGAACATAAAAATCTTCGATGGAACAATTGAGGCTAAAAATCAGGCAGGTCTTGGAAGAAGACATGACAGAAAATAGAAGGCGGTTTGCAGAAATTTTGGAAGCACTAACGAAACGAAACTCACTAACCAGTGGTTATCGCAATACGGACAGTAAATCTGGTCATGAAACAGATCCTGACTCACATGGATGAGGGGAAAAGGGAGGAAAATGGAAATTCCTTCATTCACATGAGATGAAACAATTGGTTGGGTGAATAAAATTGAAAGGAGCAATGCAGTACAACTTCAGGTAGCTATGATTGCAATGGGGGGTAAGGCTGTAAATTGTTTTAATGGTAGGAATTCTGTATAGTAGAACCAACTTGCACTCCTTGAGAGGAGCCCAAAATCCTTATGAAATGTTGATGGGACTGTTGTCCATGAGGGGAAGTCTGGAAAGAGCCTTGAACAACAGAGTCTGGGGCAACTGGAAACTCGGGCAAATGAAAGAAATAGTTGAAAACAGTGTGACGATTAAATGTACAAACATGTTATGTAGCACTGACACCTGAAATAAGGTGTGTACGTGTTTGTGTCGGACACCTGCACCAACACTTGTGGTTATGTTTAATTTATTCATTTTTCAAATTAATACCAGTGTCGCCGTGTCAATGTCGGGGTCGTGTTCGGGGTGTCTGTGCTTCATTGCAAACATGTCCAAATGACAATTGCAGTGAAGAAAGCCATGCACAGTCAACGAAAATGAAGTGAGAAACTCACTGAATTCGCAAAACAGAGAAGAAAAAGATGATGGACAATGAAAATTCAAGATTTTGAAGTCACTTTGGAACCAGTTGCAGCTTTGATGGAGTAATTTCCATCATTACACCTTGAGTACAAGGTGATTCTTTTTTTTTTTCATGGGAGTTTATGTTAGGACTGGATGTTGATAGAGAAATGCCAATCTCAGGAATTCTTGGAAGGGAGCGTCGATTCTTTGCTGTTTCAGTTTATCCGCATCAGACCTGCTGGTTTGGTCAGTGTTTGAGATCCAGACTTTATTATTTGGTACTGTTGCAGTTTCCTTTGGTTGAAACATCTTGTCTGCAAAGGGTGATTCTCCTAAAAGAGTTGGATCTTACCCGTGTTTCAAGGAACACCCACTATCTCAGCAGAGGAATTGAATGGTAAGAACTACTTGAAATCGTATTCTGCTCGAGTTATAGTTTTTGGGGTAAAGTCTTTCAGATCATATTGTTAAGCCCAAAGATAATGGCACATTTCCATCCATAGAGGACATGTTATGAAGTTAGGCATAAGGCTAAAAAATCTTTATGCTAGCCATATTAGAGATTGTATTAGTTTGTCTGCAATTTGGCTGGCTCGAGCTCAGTCTATACTGATGGCCTCAAACTTATGCTGGTTAGGGATGATCTTAAGTAGATATTGAAAAAGCTTGACAATGTGTTCGAGATGCTTATCCTTCATAGTCTCCCTAGAGAGTATGGCCCTGTTAGAAATCGGGTGTTAACAAATACCACAATCCCTAAGGTGGTAGAGGTAATCTCCATTGTATTTATTGTAGGAAAGATGAGCACACTCAAGATCGGTGCATCAATTTGCATGGCTTTCCAAGCAAAACTACTAATGCTGTGCAGTCCTTTACAAACTGAGTCAAAAGCTGAATTTGAAACTACTTTTCTACCAATGAGTATAAGGAAGTATTAAGTGAAGTATTTTAAAGATGAAGCCGGCAAAAGTTGGGTACAGGACAAGGATATAAAGAAGAGATGAAATACCTATTTCTACAATGTATAATGAAGGATGTGAGGTTTTATTGGACCCTAATAGACTTGACATTGGAGAAGAGGGTCGAAACTCAAAACTATAACTACTATCGTCAGATTCAAAAACACGAGTAAAAGAAGCATTGAAAAGAATGAGGAGTAGCAAGGCAGTTAGGCCAAACAATGTGCCTATTGAAGTGTCAAAAAGTCTAGGCATGAGTGGATCAGCAAACTTTTTTAACGAAAGCATGAGATCAAAGAAAATATCTTTGGAATGGAGAAGTAACACTTTAATTTTGATCTATCAGAACAAGGGGTATATATTAAAGTATGAGAAAGAGTGATTGAATGAAGACTAAGAAAAGAGACTCAAGTTACATGGTTTAAATATGTTAGGTCCATAGTACAAAACAATTGAGAAATAGGAGATGTAAACCAATGAATTCAAGTTGTGCAGTTGAAATGGAGAAGAGTCTCAGGTGTTTATGCGGCACCGGCACCAAAATACTGCTCAAAAATGAAGAGAAAATTTTATCAAACAACTGTAAGACTGACGATGTTATACGTGACTAAATGTTGGGGTAAGAACCAACACAAAAATAAAATAAATGTGACAGAGATGAGGATGTTGCGTTGAATCTGTGATACAACTGGACGAAATAAGATTAGATTAGAAATGAAAATATTAGAGTGTTAGGGTAGCACCTTTAGTAGAAAAGATGGTAGAAAATAGACTTGGGTGGTTTGGAGATGTAGAGATAAGACCTATAGATTTTGTAGTAAGAAGAGCATCTCAGAAGGAGTGCACCTAATGCCAAAATGGCCCTTTCCCTATCAAATTCCATGATAATGAACTCTCCTCTATCTTTCACCTATTTATTCTAAACATAAACCTACATAATTAGTAAAACATAGCTGCTCCTAATGATATAATAATTCTTCACTAACCGCTCTTAATAATATAATAATTTCTACTTGAAAACATAATTGTTAAGTCATATGAAAGGTCTAACATAGCTTAAGTCTATTTTATTGATTCCTAATTGTCTCTTCAATTTGATTTCTATAAGCAAATAGACTCGTCCCTCAAATTATGCCATAACTTTTATTCCTGATTCCTTCTTGATACAGAACTGAGTATAGGATAGACGATTGGAACACAAATTGAATCTTATGGCCTTTATTACCTCCATTCACCTACTTCCGCTATATATGTTGCAACTGAATCTCTCGAGCTCCTCCATCGGTATGTCATCCGAGTCTATCAAAATTGAGGAAAATAGTGTCTAGTCTTCCTCGGTTAAAGTCTTTTCATTGTGAATCTTGTCAACTAGGAAAGAATGTTCGAGTTTCTTTTTCCAATCATTTAAACAACAAAGTTATGCCTCCTATTGATGTTATTCATTCTAATGTTTGGGTACTAGTCACGTTCCTTTTCTCAAACATGGGCTAATACAAGCTAAAGAAGTAACCCACCCGGGTTAGTTTCCATTTTCCACTCTTTTTATACCCAACCTCAAAAGAATCATGTGTGATGGGCATTTTTTGTCTGAATTTAAAATTTTGAATCACTATCAGGAAACATATATGAAGCATGGATAAGTAATAAGAATATGATGATAAATAGATGGTAAGGGCTCAAGCTACAATGCAGCCTAGATACATCAACAAAAAGTTATAAAAGCTTATATATATTTTACATAAATGTAGATTGTTTGTAAATTTGATATATCTCATTAACATGTAACCATATCAAAAGATGACAATCACAATTTACAAAAATATACTTGTGAATCATAATCATAACAAAAGGCATAAACACGTCTTTTGTAATCCCTATCAAATTATACCCTTTCCCCTATAGGCCAATACACATTTTGCAAAGTTGCATATTTTACCCCAGTCAGTGTTACAATAACAAAAAGCATCCGCAATCCGATTTAAGAGAAGCCTTATCTCTATTCAATTGCCTACTATTGACTATCCAATACTAATTGTATATATTCATCAATCCTATTTACATAAATAGCATAGCTTCTAAGGTTGGTTTATAAAGAGACAACTCGGCCACATTCTAAGTTTGGTTTATAAAGAGGTTATGCACTATTGTGCAACAATCATAATCTTTCCTAAGACAAAATATAGGGGATGGAGTGTACATGAACAAAATATATGCCCTTTTATCATCTATTTTGTGTCTGATCAAATAATGAATCAGGGAATATGTTGTTGAAGTCATTCCAACTCTTCTCACATGTGATGAAGAAAAAGGTTGTACAAGAAGCTTTTTTAGGTCGAAAAAGGTTGGGCAATAAGCTTTTTTAGGTCGAAAAAGGTTGGGCAATAACCTATTCTCTCAAGAAGAACCTCTAAGGCAAGTAGCTTGTGATGTATGCTAAACGTGTTGGGTTGGAGTAGTGTCTGAAATGCAATGGTCAATAATTTCTCTAAATAAATATATTGATCAATACTCCCTAGATACATCTGATATGAATGAGTATTGTACATGGGTACGCGTGTCGGGTACAGCATATGCGGATACTTGCGTGAATTCGGAGTACCTAAGTTTCATAAGTTAGGCATGAAAGACTACCATTAACAGCAATCCTTAATTTCAAGAAAAGGAAAAGTCAAGATATCGAATCGGCTAATGATAACAAACCAATAAGAAGCAAATGAGTTCCATTCGATTGCATAAAGTTTACCTTATAATAGCTCCATTGAGTCTGATCACCAGTTTGGTAAGAGAGTGGGTTATCACTACAAAATGCGAGCTTTGCAGACGACAAATACAAGACTCCCATGACAGGGCCAGCAGAGGTGGAGAGATAGCATGCATATGTTTTAAGAAGTTGTTCCTCGGGTACAGTCTCAAAAGTTTGTCTAAAGATCTTCTCGTAACCACCTTCAGCCAAAACTTTAGTTCCCTGGGCAATTCTCCCCACGGCAGCATCCGCAAAACTAGGACCTGTTTTCACTGTTTCATGGAAAACCAAAATGCAATAAATTAGATCCAAAGTGTTTTTAGGTTTAAGGATTGATGGATGATACATACAATGCTGCCACATATTTCCAGCAAGATCCTCGGCTTTCTTGGTAGCCTCGGCAGCTTTCTTTCCCCATTTGCCAAGAACATCTTTCACCGAATCCAAAGTATCTGCGCAAAATCAAAGAAAAGAATTACTTAAGACAAATTAAAATCGGTAAGAGATAGAGATAACTAACTCTTGGCAGGTGTGGGTGCGGGAACGGGTGCTGGAGAGACATATGGATTAGACTCGGTGGGCATAGTGGTGGCAGCATCGGGGGCGCGTGATTGAGATGGTGGTGGTGGTGGTGCGACGTCGTTTGGGTCGAGTTTGGGATATGGAGCGTAATCGGAAGGGGTATGGGAGTGAGAATCGGCGGCGGAGTGTTCGGGTTTGGTGTCGGTAGGTTGGACTTGAGGTTGATCAACGTCAGTCATGTTGAATTGAATACGGTATTTTTCTTTCTCTAAGATTGAGAATCGGATTGTGAAAATTGAAATCCGAATCGAGGGTTTTCTTTTCTCTTTCTATCACGGACTTGAATTCAAAACTGTCTAATTCTTTGACTGCCTGCTTACTTGCTTATTGCTCTTTCATGCTTTTTCAGAAACTCTTTTAAATTTTTATTCTAAATATATAAAATGTCCTAAAATCTACTTGCATTTAATACTTTTAATACTTGTATTATGAAATTATTCCTACATTAATTATTTAATATTGTTAATAGATCACAATTTAATTGAGAGTATATGCCTAATTATATTATCACTTTTATATGAAATTAAGAAAATTAAATGCACTTAATTGTCTTTTTTAATAAATGTGAAATTTATTTTTTTGCTTAGATTATGTACAATTAGGATGTTGAAAAAATTATTCAATAATTAAATAAATGTAATAGAATGTTGAATAAAGAGTTAAAAGTATACTGAATTATGTATAATATTTTATAAATTTTTATTGGTGATTGTGATTTTTTAAATTTTTAATTCATCTTAATTATTTAGAATCAATTATTTTATAATAAATCAATTTTTATTTTAACTAAAATTCATTATTTTTTGTCTATATTGGACGTAAAAAAAATATTTTTATCTCTATTTTTTCTATTTAACCTCCAACAAACTCTTGTATTATCCATTTTTATTTGTTTTAATAATAACTATCCCTATAAAATAAAATCAAATTCAAATAAATTAAGAATATAAAATTAAAAAAAATATATATTAAATTAGAAAGAAAGAAAGTTAAAATAAATTATTTAACTCTTAATTATTTTAATTTTATTTCAGTCGATAATTGATATTAATATAAAATTATAAAAACAAAAATATAAAAGAAAATAAAATAAAAATATGAAATAAAAGTGGTGGAATAGAGTGTTGAATTTTATTAAACAAAATCATTGTAGTAAGTAAATGTTGAATAAATATTGAAGTATTAGGTGGGAGAAAGAGAAGATGATGTGGATTATAAAAAGTAAAAAAGGATAGTGTTGAATATGTAAATATATAGTCTTATAAATTAGGCCGACATAATATCTTGCGGTGGTCAATATTTTTTTAATGGTTTCAAAAAAATGAAGAAACAATTCATGTAACTCATAAATTATCCATTTTTTACCAATTATGTCAACAATAAAATTTCTAAATTGTATCCCGAAGTAAATATATTGATAATGCGGTATGAAATAGAATAATTATGAACCCAGAGTATTGGACGAGGATAGATCTCTTTCAACTTAATCAAATATTTTTGATTTGATATTGACTATAAGCATGCAACGATATTATTTTATAAGAGAGATTTGTATCTATTATAATCCTACCTGACTCTGATATCCAATTTCTATTATAAATAACTATTTAATAAAGTGTTTTTTATTAAGGCTATGTTTGGATTGATGAAACATAACAGAACGGACTGAAATGAAATATAGTAGAGCGGAATGGAATATAGAATTCACTCCATTGTTTAGATATTTTATTTAAAATATCTTATTCTATCACATACATCTCAAATTAGATGGAACAAATCAATGGAGAATTGAGTGGAATGAGATGGAATTGATTCCATCATATACCATTCCATTCCATCCGTTTTTTGCAAATTCAAACAATGGAATCTCATTAATTACCATTTCATTGCATACCCCTAATTCAAACAATCCTAATAGTATAAACAAAATAAAAAGTACTAATAAATAGCATAACTAGAAAAATTGATGACTTATTAGGCATAATTAATGTTTTAGAAGACAACAATAGTATTATAGTGTGGGAGGGAACTTCAAAATAGATATCTTCAAAAAATACAATGGAGGGAGGATTAACCTCTAAAATTGGTTAACGTAAAGCACTCTTTGTGGAAAACGTTTGTTGATTCCTATGATTTTTAACGATTTCACACTCATTCTCTAATTGTCACATTTCGTAACTTCTAATGATCACTTGAGTAAGTATTCACAATCAAATGCATGAACTATCATGTTTTGACTCGACTTAGAATTATCTCAGGCTTTTCTCCTTAGATTTTTATTTTCTCGGTCCTTACCTTCATCTGTGATTGTTGGATCTAAGGCTACTATATTTGAAGATGGGTGGGAAGTTATTGTTGTTGCTTTAGCATCAAGCAATCAATCACCTCTTCCACCGCAAAATGTTGTAGATCTTGAAATGATAGCTTCGCTACATCTCGGTTCTCTTGTTTGGCCTTCACACTCTTCAAGAGAACCTCGCTTTGCAAGGTGATATAACAATCATATTTTTCAATGTACATTCAAGCTAAAGTCTTCAAATTTTAGGAATCTTCATTTTACAAAGCTTTGGACTATTCCATAAAATCAAAACTAGAACTTATAATAATACATTGTTTTGGTCCGTATGCTTCTAGATTTGATAATAATATGTCTCTTAAATCCAAAATATGAATTTAAAAAAAAATTAATATTAGATAATAGAGGCGTTATGAAATAGAAAATAAAGTAAAGAGAGTTTCAATTAATCTTTAGTTGAAAGTGGATGTTTCCAAAACACTGTGTTGGCTGTGTAAGCACACTGTGTTATTGTAATGTTGTTTATGGATTGTATTCCCTTTAAAAATGGAATACAATGTAAGATGTTGCTTGTGATGCATATTTTAATTAAATTTTAACAAAATATAGTGGATAATTCATGAAATGATGAGGTGTGTGTATTTTAGGTGCGTTTGGAGATGTATGAAAGGGCAAATTTGAATTTTCCAGTTTGTCTACTCTCACCCTTTTGGATGGATAAAGTAATGTCCAATAATAGATAGGATAAAGGCTAAACGCAGCCATCAAACATACTTGGGAATTGATCTTCCCATCTGTATGGATGCTCTCCCACTTTCGTGAAATGTCAAAACTACCCCTAACAGTCAAAGATGCGTCTCTGAACGCACCTTTTTTTAGACATTATCTAGAGAAAATTGACAAGGCACCCTATTTTGCCAAAATTAAACTCAGATATGTGTCTTTGTACGCGTAAAATGTGAGTCTAGAGATACATTTATGTAAACACAATTAATTTAAAATTCAATTGGTGGTACGCTTTTGTTTCATATATCTGCATCATACTCTCCCCTCTTCCCCATTCATTTTCTAAAAAGTAATCCAAAAATACCATGTGAGCTCTCGCGTTCATTCAAGCTTCTATCATTGGAGCTATTTCCCATCTATTCAAGCTTCTCTTTCTCATCTATTTGATTTGGTAAATTTTCAAAAATATTTCTTTTTTTGTGTTTTGGATGCTAGTAAGTAGTTTAAGCTACATTAGATAGTAGTGTAATTGAAATAGGTAGCCTAAATGTACACGCATTGTCATTTGTTGGAGGGTTAGGGTAGCAATAGCATTTTTGCAATGGTTGAGAAAACTCCAACTTTATCCTGCTTAGAACCAAAGCACATCACAATATTGCACTCAATCCACACTATAGGATTGATGCCTTTACTGTTAGAACATAGTTTGGTTCTAGACATTATCTTAAAGTTTTGATGATAACAAGTGGAGTAAATTTTGTATAATAGATATGATACTCGGATGAATATTGTTTTCATTTCAGATGATGTTCTGACTCAAGTATTGAATAATATAGAGACATCAAAATTACACTGAGTAAAAGAAGTATTAGAAGTTCTAATGAAAGCAAAACTTCTTGTCACGCACGCTAGAAACAGCTTCTGATAGAAGCATGCAAGCACAAACCTCTAATAAAAGCACCAATAGAATGTTCTGATAAGAAGATGTTCTAAAAAGGCTTACAGAAGATTATGATCTTTGTGTACGTCATCTTCTAAGACAAAACCTACTATAGTAATGTTACCCTACAAAGCTAAAACGACTAAAGTACTTGAGTGGTTCAACTTTCTATGACACTTGGAGAAAACAAAAGCATGTGAACTATACTTCATTAAATATGTTTTCCTGTACCCAAGACACGTTAACCATGCAACGGAAAATTTCAGGAAGCTCTATATAAAGAGTTCAAATTCAAAGAAGAAATACAACAATTACATATAGAAACTTACGCTACCAAATTGAAATCTAATTGTAAATTTTTATTTCTAAGTTGTTTTGAGAAATTTTTTTGTGTAAACATCACTTTGGTGATAAAGCTTTTTAGAAGCATATTGTAAACACATTGCCTAGAAGTTTTTGTGAACTTGTTCCTTGAGAGACCAGTTGGGTCAGATTTCTCAAGAGGGTTAGGACTAGTTAAGTCTTAGAGGTGTTAGTCACAACAGTTGGTTGTGCATTTGTAATCTTTTGATTATAGTGGATTAAGTCCTCGTTGAGAGAGGCGAAATCACCTTGACGGGTGGACTGGAGCAGTTTGAGTTTCAAACGAACCAGGATAAAAACCCTTGAGTATCTAGTTTTGTTGTTTGTCAAAAAGTAAGATTTAATCTGAAAAACGTATTCACCCCCCCCCCCTTCTAAGTGTTTTCTAAGCCTTCATTTATTGGACTATATCGTCTTATACACATCACTGGATTCAATATCCTACAAAACGTCACTGGACCAATGTCATATCATATGCCATAAATGCATCATGCGGAACACCTCAATAACAACATGACCACTGCTAGTTAGAACACATCATAAATCATTGAATCTGTCACAACATCATCATATCATCATATCATCATAATAAATAAAGCATCACCATAACATCATCATATAAACTAAGCCTCATGATAACATCATTATAAACAAAGCATCATCGCGATCCAACACGAGGAAACCTAACTTTATCCTAACTTACGTATTATGAATATTCTCATTATTTCTCATTTTATTCCATATAACTAAATTTCATGGCGTTAATTATCCAACGCCGCGAACGACACCTCAAATCGAGTTTTAAAACTCAAGTTATGGCACTTTTAAGGAAATCCAACATAGTCATTCAATTTTGGACACTTTCGCTCGACGACACCACTTCCATCGGCTGGCGACGCTTCCATCTCGTCTAACCTCGCCCGACGACGCTTGGAGCGACACACTCCAATAACGTCACATTTCTTCCACCCTTCATCACGCCTTGAATCGCGTAACAACGGCCAAGCACTTGCATTATCGCCCAACGATGCACACTAGTTCACGATTCCTCTTCTGCGATTCTACTCTGTTCAGTCCCAAATTTGTGTGCAATTTCACACTAATGCAGACAAAAAATTCATCTAATTCATCATGGTTTCACAACATCATAGTATTTCATCATAGTAAATGTCATATACATCATTCCTCATCATTATAACACCAATTTACCCCCAATTACAACATAATTCCATCACAATGCAATATAAGTCTAGTAATCACTAATGAGCTTACTCATCACCCCTACATTACTCTTCATATTCTCACTATCAGGCTCAAATACCAATATTTTATTATTTTCATGTACTTATCACTATTAAAATAATTTTATCATAAACTGACATTATTAATAATCATAATTCTACGGTTTGACATACTTAATCCAACTACCCTTCACATAGCACATATTGATTAATTCAAATAAAACCAATTACGCACAAAATCAAACAATAATTAATTAATATAATATTTATAACTAATTACTAAAATTAGGGTTTTACATTAGTCGTTTGTCTCATACGTCTACTTCACGGGCCCATAAGTCCCCAATGATGAAACAACACCTGAAGGCTAAGAGGAACCTGTTGCTGATACTTCAATGGAGATTTATCTAGGAGGCCCATATGATACCTCCTTACTTCATCTTTATGCAGACCATGTTGCTAAAGATTCATGGGAATGAGAGGTATATTTATTTACTTTTGAAATTCATATATTTTAAACTTATTAAAACGAGAATGATGGTAATATTTTTTACAAGAGCATTTGTGTTTAAATCGATAAACCACGGTAGGAAGATATTGAAGTTGGTACAATTTGATTGATTGGTTTAGGGATGTTGTTCGTTATTTTGGTCTTACCGATTTATGTGTTGATGCGTACATGACCATAACTATGGCATGTATATGCGAAATTTGTAGAGAGATGACACTTAGAGACTTCATTTTTCAACCTTCTTATTGGCGAGATGGCCATCACCCTGGATGACGTCTTGTGCATCCTACATCTTCCCATTAGGAAAAAATTATTGGGCCACAGAAGGCTCAGTCGAGATGAAGCCAGTGAGATGTTGATTACCTATTTGTAGGCTGACACAACTTAGGTCACAAATGAGGTAACTAACATCAAAAGTGCTCATGCTAGATTTAAATTTTTGGAAAGTCTTTATAAAGACTGCGTGCAGTGGGCTAATGATGGTGTATGAGATGATATGAAGGTTGAGTACCATCAAACATGTATATGCAATTGTAGGAGAAGTTGTGCCTACCTAGATTGACCATGTGTTGACGTAGTTACTCTGTACAGAGGGAATAATGAAATCAAGTTATTCATAATGTATCTTGATCATCATGTACCATATCACCCTTTCTTCTGTCCATAAATTGATCATTATGAGACGTGTCAGTTGGACGTCATCTCCTTATACTTCAAATGGCTAGCATGCGGGTCAACTATAATGTATCATTGTCTTCCCGAGCGAGTGATGCAGCGGTCTAGCTATTTATAGATCATTATCTCCTTATACTCTATTTGAGTCTGCTCCTCCTACCATCCACCGTAAATATCTTGATGCAATACTTGATGATTTTGAGAGTCATTTGATACCAGAGGAGTATCATGGAATTTCAGCTCATATATATTGGATTTATATAGACGACTATAAGACATGGTTCTATAGGGTGTCACACCTTATCATGACACCAGACACTCATAGAAGACCTCATTGGTAAGCTAATCATGAGGTATTTAAGGCTATGGATGACCATGTCGAGGATGCTCCTGTCGTATATTAGAGTAATGTAGAGATGGGAAGATCATGCATAGAAGCAAGACTCTCAGAGGAAGGCAGTCCCCAACTAACTCTCGTAGAGGGCATGATTGTCAAGGCACGAAATATCTTGCAGTATAGGCCTAGGAGTAGTCAGGGGGTTAGGCAGACCCAATAGTTTATGTTTGGTTTTATTTTTTTGAAAACAATTATGTATTTATAGCACATTTTAATTTTACTTTAGTTAATGTGTGACTCTTTCAATACATCTTTGAATCATCATTGAGGTGATTTTTTTAATTATGGCATAAAATCACCTAAAATATGAGTTGGTCTAAAAAAGTTTTAATGTTTGGACAAGGTTACTTGCTCTTTAAAGCATCATAGGAGATTCTAGGGATTCATCTCTAAAATATCCTCTATCATATGCCTTTAAATGACTTTATGGAGTAATTCAGAGATACATCTCCGATACAACTAAAAATATACATAAATACATCTCGTGATTCACCTAAAACTATACTGAAATACATCTCCAGACAATATTTCTTCAAAATAGAATTGATGGCAAAAGACAAAGGATGCTTGGATTTTAGATGCGTCCGGAGATGCATATTAAAGACATTACATAAGGGTGAAAAGAATATTCCCCTTATACTTTTGCATATTCATCTTCAGCCAAAGAACTCGTCACTAAAGGCCCGTTTGGTTCAAATGAGGGAGAGGGAAGATGAGAATTTAATGGAGGAAATGAGAGAGAAGGAATTTTTTATTTTAGATATGTTTGGTTCAAAAGAGGGGAAGAGAGAAAAAAAAAGAATTTTAATTAAAAAAATGATTCATAAGAGAAGAAGAGAGATTTTACAGTTTAATCCTTATGAATTATAATATTATATATGTGATATTATATTCAAAAGTGAAAAAATCATACATATTTTTTTTGATGATAAAACTTATAATGTTGAGTGATTAAAAATATTATAATTTCCTATGTAACCTTAAAAAAAAATTGAATAAATTTAATTCAAATTATAACTCACACAAATTAAAGTATATGTTGATAATAACTTTTAAATTACGCTGAATCATATAATAAAATAAATACATAAAATAATTTATTATTAAATATTAATTAAATGAAAACAACTATAACTACAACTTAAACACAAGTTGAAAGAAAGAAATATATAAAAAATTAGAAGAAAAAAAAACAAACATAGTTAAAAAAAATTATTTAAATAATAATGTGATTATAATTTATGTTAAGTACAAAAATTCAAAAGCACCAAAGCTGAAGAACAATTATAACAAAATTAATGTAAGTAATCGAGAAAAAACACACAAAAAGAAAAAATAACACACAAAATTAAAATATTAAAATTAAAAAAATATTTTAGTAAATATAATAATTTTAAATTCAAAAACAATAAAGGTGGAGAACAATTATATAATAAATCGATGAAAACAACAGAAAAAATCGCAAAAAAAAAAACAATAATACAAAAGAAAATAAATAATTTTGAAGTATTAAAATTAAATTAAAGATATTTTAGTAAATATGATAATATTTTAAATTCAAATATTTATCTTCCCTTCCCTCTCCTCCAAATCCCTCTAATTTATCGGATACATAAAATGTGTTTTAGAGAAATTTTGCTCTTATCTCCTCTTTTCCCTCTTAAAATTTGAACCAAACATATTTAATTAGAGATTTATCCTCCCCTCCCCTGTGCTTCTCTCCATCTTCTCCTAACCAAACACATCCGAACAAAAGCAATAACAATTCAATAATAATATACACCCTTCAATCACTATTATAAGTAACAAAACCTTTTTTAATTCATTGAACAATTAATGTATTAGTCATCATTATATCAGATATATCAATTGTTCAATGAAAAAAATATTATTGTTTATAATAGTGACTAGACGTGTACTCTATATTATTACTAGAGTTAGGGATGAGAATAGGTCAAGCCGGCTTACAGGGACTTATGGCCTAGCCTATCTAAAATCAGGTCAAACTTATTTGCTAAAAAGGCCAGACTTAGGCTTTTTTAAAAGCCTATTTAATTACGATTATTAAATATATATATATATATATATATATATATATATATATATATATATATATATATATATATATATATATATATATATATATATATATATATATATATATATATATAGAAAAATGCTCAATAGGTCGATCTATAATGTTTCTTAAGTAATACTCCCTATGTTTTAAAATGACAGTCGTTTAAGATTTTTACACGCAAATTAAGAAATAAATTATATTGTCATAAGATATTACACATTTATAAAATTAATCTTATTAATATATTGAAAATAGTGCAGAGAATAAAAATTAAAGGTCACAATTGGAAAATTGTAATCATTACTATATTGTAAAGTGAAAACGACAGTTATTTTAAAATGAAAGAAGTATGAATTTATCGTAGGCCATACTCAGCCTTATAAAGTCTAGCCTATTTTCACCCCTAACAAGAGTCCACAAAGTAGCATATTTAAAATCGTGATAATTCCAATGCAACTGCATATCCAATCTTCTTTCAACATTATTGATTTGCTTTTCATTTCAATAATTATATAACTTTGATGTGTTCTAAGCGGGCAGCTGGGCCAAACTCATCTTTCTGAAACTTTCTACTCAAAATAGAGTCCACGGAGTCTACTTAGGATGAAGAAACCAAGTGTAGAAATAAATGAATCAGCACAACCACATTGTGTATTTGGAAGAAAAAAAATGTTAATCTCTCTTATTTTTCACATGTTGAGATATTGAACAATAAGTAAAATAATCAGGGAGCTAGCCGCTCAACCTTCCACAGCTTTTGTCCATCGATCTCACGAGGAACATATTGCAACCTGTCATTTAGTCATGAGTATAAATATCAATTGAAACTTTTCAAAGAAAATTTTCCTCACATTGAGTACTGTTGTAGGTAAACAAGAAGGAAATGATACTCCTTTGACAATTTCAAATGCTCTAAAGAAAGGAAATCTCAAATATACTTCAGTAGAATGCAAAAAAAAAAAAAAAGTAACTAATTACGAGATAAGGTGCAACATTAGGGAAGACTAATGAGGTAAGAATGATGTAGCAAAAGATTATCATTGTAAATTTTCAGTATAACCTTCAATAATTTGTTTAATTAACTGAATCTATGGAGAACTTGGTAAATAGCAAGCCTTTTAAAATGTAATAATCATATATATAGTATGGCATCATAAGCAGTCAGAGTAGGATAGATCAACTTTGACGGCATATCATACAACTGTATGGCAAAAAACAAATAAACGCCGGCATGAATTTTGTTATCTACATACAGTTTGGTTCATGCAAGTTAAAATAGGCTATTTGAAAACAAATAAGCTATCAAAAACGAGAGAGCAACCACCTGTCATGCAAACGAGATTTCTGTCCTTGCCAGAATTCAAAAAGATGTGGCGTTAACCTATATCCTCCCCAATTTTTAGGTTTAGGGATCACACTTCTGCAGCAAAAAATATAAGAATTATTTCTAGATTTCCTTGATTTAAAAAATGGAAGATAGAGGAAACGTCTTGGCCAAATGAGACAAAGGCTAATCAATGTCCATGTTCAGGCCAAGGGGAGTTGCGGAAAAATAAAATTTTCAACTATCAACCAACACACAAGACTAACATATGTATGTATCAGACTTCAGAACTTAATATTGAGACAAAATGATATGATCAAATAACTTACCCATCAGCATATTTTTGTTCCAATTCTTTGTATTGTTCATGAAGAACATGCCTACCCGGCACTACAGAACTCTAATGATCAAGAAATTGAAAATATTAGTTTACATTAATTTTGTCTTCTAATACAATAATCAGATAAATTATTTGCCAAAAAAAAAAGAGCCTAGATGAAGTAGAATGAAACAGAAGTAGACCTGCTTGCTGACTATTGCTCCAATCTGACTTCCTCTAGGACGGCTATGGAAATACTGCTCTGATTCCTCTTCAGAAACTTTCTGAACATACCCCTCCACACGTACCTAGTAAAAAGAAATAAAAAAGCAAATCAACAACAAATAATTAGATATTTTTCTTAAATATCGTGATTATTATTATCAATGAGTTATGAAACCAGCCTCCAAAAAGCAGAGTGACATGATGTATGTAATGAAAAGCAGATCCATCATGTTAAATTGGTAGACAAAACACAGTTGGAGCAATCCTTTTTTAGAAGTAATACTACTGCATCTTGACAGATTTATCACAAGTATATATCTTCATAAAAGTTATACTGATGTATAAAAAAAGACCTTTTTATTTCTTTACCAATAACACGAGTCGGCAAATGCATAATAACAACAAAAATTAAATTATCAATTTGAACAGCAGAAATGAACTTTAGTTCATATAGGTTCAGTTATATTGCAAGTTGTCTTGAGATTTATTGATCATGTCTAGGTATCACTTTGAAAAATTGGAAGTTTTTTGTACTCTTAGTATAACTAATCAAATGTGTATTACTTCTGAAAATAAGAATGTATAGGTTCTGTGAAAATATATACTTGTGAGTGGTACAAAAATGTATACATTTTCACAGAACCCTCTCCCAACTCTCAAAATTGACAGCTCCACCACCTCAACTATATTCTTCTATTAACAAGCCTCGTTTCTAACTATTTGTGGACAGTTACAACAACTTTAATTAATTCCTTCTCACTCCTAACTTATTTTCTGTTTCTTACACGAGCAGACACACTTGCCTGGTAGAGAGCATTATTCTATCACTATATTACTTCTTTGTCCAGACATACCTCTCGATATTTGCCTTGATATTTTCATGATAAGCTTCATAAATGAAGCTGATTATAGATATTCGAATTCCCAAGTTACATCATCTGAAAGAATTTTAATCACCCACAATCTTAAACATTCTCTTCAGAAGTTATAAAAATCAAGTATTTTTCTTATCCCCGTTTTTCATCCTAGGAAAGTACATAACAGCCAGCTGTGGCCATTAGCTTTCCTAGATAAGACATGATGATACTCCTTTGGATGAAAAATTAATGCCAACAGTTCTATTAATAAACAAATCAATCTGAAGATGTGGCAAGCTAGAATGAAAACAATAGTCACCTGCCGGTTCAAACCATCCCAATAAAAAAGAATTGATGCATGTGGATTTTCAGACAACGCACGTCCCTTTTGACTTTCGTAGTTTGTGAACCTGTACAAAGCAATTGCAGTAGGTGAACACAAATAACAATTTTCTGAATAACATTGCCAAGCAATTCTAACATAAAAATAGAAGACTAATACTGACCACACAAATCCATCCTTGTCGAAACCTTTTAACAATACGATCCGTGATGAGCTGTAGGCAACGGAAGTAGATTAATTTGAAAATGTTCAAATACTGATCATATTATGATTAAACTCAAGAGTTCAAACACAGAATCGAGAAAATGTGACCATTGATTATTCTGATATAAACTAGAATTATAGTTCTTATTGCAATAATGCACCAATATACAGGGTTTTCCCCTAATTAGGAGTTTCCATCTACAAAGTTCAAACACTGCACAAACGATAAGAAGAGACACCCCCATTATCGCTCTACATGTGTATATTGAACTACCAGTAGCTGCCATAACCACTCAAATAACTGCCACACTAAATACATACCCGAATATATACAAAAAATAAAAATAAATAATCCGAGACTGGGTACAAATAACTTCACATAACCAATAGTTCAAACACAAAATTAGGAAAATGTGGATTTTTTTTGTTGGTATAAACTGAGTATCCTCTGTGCGCAATTGTCATCCCTCGAATCGAGTAGGACCACGATAGGTGGCAAACTCTCCCTAAGAGATTTAACATTGCTGCGTGCCCAGGACTGGATTCGAACCAGAACCTCTGGTTAAGCTGGAAGAGACCCCCGCTATCTCATCTAAGTGCTTTTGGGAAAAATGTGGATTTTAAATATAATATAAATCACAGATTCAGAACTACAGCTGTTACTACAATAACACACCAGCACACAAGGTTTCCCCCTACAAGAAATTCCCTCCTTCAAAGTCTACACAAACTGAAAGAATAGACACTCCCACACACATAGTTTCTTTACATGACTATATGTATAACTAACTACACAGATAACTGCCACACCAAATACATAACTATGCTACTACAAATAAAAATAACTAATCAGCCCTAGCCAGGCTGGGTACAAAGATGATTGCCATAACCATTAAGATAATTGCAAAATTACAAAAATAAAAAGCCCCACAACCAATAAAAATAACTAATCCGGCCTTCTAGACTGAGTCTGCCTCTTATTTCTCCTAAAATACACATTTAGTAATCTATCACTGTACAAGAGCCTCTACTGATCTTAAGACAGTATTTTAACAAATATATAGAGGCAGTTCTTACGGTTTTCCATCCTTCCCTACAGTTGACAAGGCCATAGCATTTGGTTCCTTTAAACTCGCAGCCAGTGCATCATCAAACCATTTACGAAACTGCAGGTAACAAATACAACAGAATACAGAGATAGATTGACAAGTAGTCATGGAAGATCCCAGTACTCAAAATACTCGAAATGGGAAACTAAACTTGATCAAGCTCAAGTCATTAACTACCATCGGGGAAAAGGAAGCACAGTAGCAACCTTGTGATAAACAGTTTATTTTACATGAACATTACCTGATTAAAGGGGTTAGCCTCCACCTGGTCTTCAAGAAATTCTGGAGATATATAATTCTCTCGTAGAGCTGAAATATCAATTTGAGGAGGCTTTCCGATTCGGACACACGTGGATGTTCCAGGATATGGTGGAAGTATAAGCTTATACTTTTCAGCAATAGCAGGTGGGACAAATCTACCTCCTAAAAAGTGGTGAGGGCCACCAAATTTCTTTGCACATAATTTTGGTGCTGTCAAAGAGATCTACAAAAACTTGGTATATCAATGGGTCTGCCTATCATTAGAAACACAATTTATACTTAACGAAATATCTTATAATGTTATATAAATTCCAATGTTTAAACAAACAAATAATGAAACAGATATATGCCCTAGAAACATACCAACATATCAGGTTTAAATCCTATGTCATTTACGTCTCCTTCTTCAACATGCCACCCGGAGGGAATATCTACAGAGACTATAACCGGCCTTTTTTGGCCTGTTTGATTATGATTACTTAAAAAAACAAGTCTTTGGATCAAATCATCAAAGGGAGGCCTTGGAGAACCTGGATAATTAGAAGATAACAAATTCAAATAATATCATATCAAATGAAATGTATTTGTCCAGAAACTTACACAGTATTTTATTAACATTAGAGAGAATGAAGTCGATATACTAGAATTGTATGGGAAAGAATCACTAGTTTAAAATATAAAAGTACCATGAAATGAGAATCCAAACATGGCATCTACTAGAATATCAAAGTCCTTGGAGAAATTAGAGGGCAGATCTTCAACCGACAAGAAAGGGATTGACAGCGCTTCAAGCTACATACAATATGAATATTTCATATAAAACCCAAAGACATAAATGCCATGGTGATATAAGTGATTCAAAATCTTGTCGAGTCGAGTTTCCATAGTACCTGAGTAACTAACCCAGCGTAAAGAGGCTTGGGAGTACGCTTCGGATAACAGACCAATGGCTTATAACCAAAGTGATGTAAGTGACGGGCAGCCACGAGACCATCACCCCCATTGTTACCTGGACCACATACAATAAGAACACGACTATACTCCCCCGGTTTGTAAACCTGCGAAAGAAACTTTCATGATTGAGTTATAGAGAAGGCTATGTAGAAGGACTGACATAAGCACTTATGGGACGTTGATAAGCTGTTTTAGGATAGCTTATGCAAAAACGGAGATGAAACCTACCTCATATATGGATGTAGCGACGCTCAAACCAGCCAATTCCTGCAAATTAGAAATACAGAAAAATCAAAATCGAAATTGTTGAGAAATAAAATGAAATGAAGATTAATAACCATGAGCTGATCGACACTGAAGCCAAGAGGTCCCATGAGAGTTTCATCAATCTCAGCGGCTTCTCGTTGTTTGAGATAAGTTACGGAATCAGAATCGAAATTCGCCATGGCTTTACACGAAGAAGTGATTGTGGTAGAAAATGACCGAATTGTTGGCCTGAGAATACCCTGAAATAAGTGAAAGAGAGGTTTATGGTTGTTGTGGAGAGTGAAGGGAGTGGGGGTAATAAGGGAATTGTAGTTATGATGATGAGGGAGTGGTGTTGAATTTGGATGGGTAAAGTGGTAAAAGCATGTCAATGTCATGCTTCTTCTTCCCTTCAACATCGGTTAGATACTTCCATTTCTGCATCTCATTACCATTCACTCAACTAAACTTTTCTGCTGCTTATTTCCATAATCACGTTTTCTACAAGGTTTTGTTTCTTTGCTTTGTTGGCACTGCCTTATCCGTGTTTTTCACCCATTTTTTAGTGATGATTAACAGGCATTATGTTCAAAACTTTGGACTCCTTGGCTGGTTATACTAAAGAAAATAAATAAATAAATAACATGTGCCCTAAAAAGTTATTTGTGGAAATATTCTTTTAAAATATATTTAATATTTTAAAATTTTAAATTAATTTTATTAAATTTAATTATATTTAATTTTTTAATTATAATATATTTAACATGTGCCATTTTTTAAAGATACATATTAGCATGACCCTTAAAAAAATATTAGTACACGTTATTATATCATTTTTATTAAAAAAAAATTATGATTATTTATTTTATTTTCGAAATTACATAGAATTTACTATTAATATAATAAAATAGATTACTACCACAATTACTTCATTAATCAAATAAAATCACTTTAATCATAATTTTATAAAGATATAAAAGTAATTAATTATAATTCCTAATTATTAGACTTAATTTTAAGAAAAAATTACTGCATGATAACTATTTAGTTCTACTTTTCCACGTTTTGAAACCTACAGTTTCAATATAGCTATTGAAAATGGATCACCTCCTGGTCTTTATATCTTGTTTTTCCTCGTGTGTTTATCCAATGGCTAAGAATTTATCAAAACTAAATAATTAATATCAGTTTTTGAAAAGAGAGAAACATGTAGATGAATGGTTGTTATGAGGGCAGTAGGAACAGCATGAGAGAATTGGCAGGAGAGGATCCAAATTCATAGCTATTAAATTACCAACCTTGAAACCTTTCATATATTCAGAAAATCTAAAATCAATTGACTTATCATTCGAAACCATTACATCATTTTCACTTTTCCTACAGCCCACCCAATCTTTATAAGAGATGGTCGAATATTGTTTTCTTTTAATGGTATTCTTCATCAATATTGCTTTATGTGTTTTGATTTTCGTAATTTTAAATGAAACATTCATTCATAATATTATATTCATCGCTATTAACATCAAACGTACTTATACATATTGTTTTTTCTTTTAATAATACATTCTATTTTTGACAAAAGCAGAAAATGAGTAGGAAATTTGATTGCCAAGGACATTAATGACACAAAAGAAACACGAAAATTGACTGTTCGAGTCATTGATTCATGGAGCATTTTCAATAGCAAGGGTGCCGAGTATTTGGAGGTGGTTACCATGGATGCAGTTGTATTGTTTTGCAAATTTTTCTAATCATAATATATATTGTGAAAAATAACGTTCTTCTGATATTGATTAGGTTTTCTTATGTCATCAGGGTGATAGGATTCAAGTTTTAATATGTGTTGACCATACACTGAAATGGAAACAACGAATTCAAGATAATATAACTTGCATAATCAACAATGGCACAGTGTTTGATAATGATTTTCAGTGGAAACTTTGTGATCTTTCAAAGAAGTTTGTGTTTCTTGGAGGTACGACTTTGAAAGCTATTGATATTCAGAACCTTCCTCCTAAAAACTATTATTTCAAATACTTCTCAAATATCCTTGGAAGCAAATGTCAGCTTAACAGACTTGAAGGTATAATATTATCCATTTGTTTTGATTTTGCTATGTCGTATTTATTAACAACATATATTTTAGATAGTTATTTAAATTGGTATTTTCATTCTGTTATGTAGATATTATTGGTGTTGTACAAGAGATCAACAATTTTTCAGAATAACACCCCAGAAAAAAAGACATTTGTTTCATTAGATTTGAAAGACCTTAAGTAAAATATTTCATTCAAACTCTTTTCAGAATAATACTGTTTTTTATGCTTCCATCTTTCATATGAATATGTTCTTAATATGTCGATTTTATATACTCAAAATAGTGGTAAAGTAGTTAATTGCACATTAGGAGAAAGTTATGGTTCTAGATTTTTGGACTACTGCAATGACGCAATTCATAGTGGTGGTGTTATTATTGTCCTAACTCATACAATGATCAAGGATTATCAAGGTATACACTCTTTACTTTTGTGTGTTTATGTCAATTATGTCTCAAATTTGATCATCAGTTTTCACCGGCTTTGAACAGTTTTCATCGGTTCAATAGTATATTTGATCTAGCAATTAGTCTAGACCAATAACTCTCTGGTCCGACCGACCAATTTGGTCCAATTTTTAAAATACAATTTTACGTGTTAAAATATAACTTTAGTAGTTTAACAACCATATATATGTTTCAATTAAAAAATCAAAATAAATCGAGACTTATTTGAAACGCCATAAAACTTTACAGATTATTTTTATGTGTTATTACGTAATCCCTTGTAAAATATTAGCTCAAAATTTAATCATATGTCAATGTTGTTTTCGTTTCACGGAAAATCGACACTTCAAAAATTCTTATTTTATTTTTACTTAAAAGTTGTTGATTTATGGTTGAACCCTAGACTAATAGCTTACACACATGTAAACCAATAAGCAATTACCAATTGAACTATTTCACTCACCCAAGAAATTTTTTACTTAGTTCATCTCATGCCAAAAAATATATTTTTGTGGGATAGATCCCTATAATTTGATACACTAACATGAACATAATTAAAATATGTCAACCTTTTTACAACTTATAAAATTAAATTTCTCATTTTGTCTCTTGAAAAAAAAACACATTTATATGTGTTTCCATCGAAAAATCAAAATAAATTGAAATTTAATAGAAATTATGATAATGAGCAGATCCTTTTTATGTATTTTGATATAAGTCCCTGCAAAATGTTAGCTGAAAATTCGTTGATAGGCATACGTTTATGTTGCTTTCGATTCCTAAAAAATCGGTACTTAAAAATTTATATTTAATTCATCATCTCAAGTAAGAAATAAAATAAATTTATAAGAGACATCCTTATAATGTGATAAACTTTTTTAAAAAAAAAAATAACATAAAAAAATGATGTATAAGTCATTAGAATGTCATCTTAATACTCATTTTTGCCTATGTATCATTTTATTAGTCATTCTTGCTTAACTCTAAATTTATTTTCTCCTTTTTTGTCAATCTATTTTAAAAATTTCTATCCATAAAAAATAAATTACTTATTTAAATACTATTTTTTTAGAAATATAATATTACGTGACCACTATTAAAAATCTCTCAATTATCATAAATAAATATTAAAAAAAATATTTCATCTATTTTATAAATTTCAATCCATAAAAAATAAATTATTTATTTAGCGAAAAAAATGTTCCATCTATTTTACAAATTTCTATCCATAAAAAATAAATTACTAATTTAAAAAATTTAAATCCATATATATGATTAGAGAAATATCAAAATAAATTTTAAATATAATTGAGGTAGTCAATTATTACAATTAATTTGATAATCTTAAATAAATAAAAAATCTATCTCTTTTACATTTTAAATTTAAATTGAAATTTAAATGTTAAATTTAAATTTATAACTATAATGTTAAATTTCTCAATTATTTCAATTACTATAATTAAATATGTATTTATCATTTTTTTAACAACAATATTAATAGTGATATAAAAAGCAGTTATGTTTTATTGTTGTTATAATATTTTATTTAATATGTTTATTGTTGAATTTTAAAACATAAACTTATGTTAATAATGATTTTTAAATCATTATAAATTTTTAGTATTCTTTACTTAACTAAAAATATCTCACTTTATAATTTAAAGTAATTCTTTTTTAACTATAATATTCTTTTTAATAATATATATATATATATATATATATATATATATATATATATATGTAATCGATATATTCCGAGTTAGGATAATCATTCCTGGTCGGGAAGAGAAACCGAAAGAGTCGGCGTCTATAAGATAAAGGAAGGTAAAGAGATTGTTGTTGGACATATAACCTGACCATTATGGAGACGTTAAGACCAAGCCGACTCCAGGAGGTTACGTCCAAGTCGGCACATTAAAGACGTAACTACCACTTTAAGCTTGACGGCGCGCGTTACATTATTCTTAATAAATAGCAACGACGAAGGTTACAAACAGTAATAGCTTCACAATTATGATTGATGAAGGGGCATGGCAGTTACAGATAGCAGCTAATAAGGTCTCGGCACCTCTATAAAAGGGCTCCCATCAGCGGGATAAGCAAGACATTTGATAGCTTGGAGTTCAAGATACGTTGCTTGAGCCTCCAAATCCCTAAACACACTAACATAGTTTTTCTAGCAAGAACATATCTTTCTGGTAAAATCCTGGTAGCTTGTCACGGAGAGTCGTGGCAAGCCCATGTACCAGCGTAGCGCAGATTCCCTGAAAGTACCAGCCATTAGCTTGCATTTCAAGGAATCATATGCCCCTATCAACACCATTGTATTATTTACTGAAATGATATGCTCCTGAGGATCAGTCTTCCCGTCATATGTCGCCAGAATAGGAAGCTTGAAATTCTCTCGGACAAAGGTTGTGGTTCCAATGGCTCTACCTCCTGCTCCTCAGTTTCGTCCATGCTCCTCTGCTGAAGAGCGTGTTACTGCGGTATTAAGCAGCAAGCAAATAGTAAAGTCTTTATTTTTATCGAGTGATATATACCGGTTAGGTTATATCATATCGTGTCCACAGAGATTGGTTATTGATTCGTCGTTCGAAAATTCTATCGTTAATGAGTTTGGGATTAAATAGGTTGAAAATAAAAGACAAAAAGTAAACGAACAAAAAGTATAAAGGATAGACAGCTTGTCTGGAACGAATGCACACTACCCGTCATAGACTTAAATCTACCGTTCAATTATACTCAGCCTACGATACTCGTTCGTGTCATCACATACCTCTCACAACCTAAGCTATTTCTAACCCAAATTGAGAATCCTCCCGAATCACCTCGATATCCATTTCTAGCATACCTCGACAACCAGAAGTCAACTGCGTCACCTCCATACCCATCTTCGACATACTTCACCAACCCAAAGGCATTAAGATCATATACTCTAACTGAATGTCAGCTCTAAACTCATTTCTAGCATTCAGAAACTAACAGATAACCATCCTAGGTAAGAATCTAAGTGATCTATCTCTAGTAAAGCTCAAATCCCTAACTTAGAGTAAAAACCTAAGACAATCACCAACACAGATTCGTAAAACAAACTTTATACAATGCCAATGGCGACAAATATACATGAGTTATGAGTAGAAATACATGCATGCCCAACAAATAGAGAAATACATAGAGAGGAGAAGAGATAAACCACAGATCTACACTAGTTTGTCAAAGCCAATCGAAGAGCAATCCACCTCCAATCATCCATGAGCAAGCCCTAATGTTGTTTTCTAAGCTAATCTATAAAAAAAAAGGTTGATGGAAATGGGGATCAAAATCCACCCCAAAACCATAACCTAAAAATCTGTTTTGAGATGAATTTATAAACAAAATCCCGCAAATCGCGCTAAGCGCGCTAGTCACGCTAAGCGTGATCTACTTTATTACTTAAACCGCCTAACCGCGCTAAGCGGGCTCAAAACCGCGCTAAGTGCGAAAGTTGCTATTTTTCTGGCCAAAATTGCGTCTTCGGAGCCGTGTCTTCGACACTTTATTCCTCTATGCTCCAAATATGCAACAAACACCTACAAAAATAGATACAAAACTATCAAACGATACATTATGTACACAAAATACAATAAAACGTATTTTCAACAAAAAGTGAGCTTATTCAACGATTATTAACAAACAAGAACAAATAAGTGCCACAAAACATATATACAAAATAACTACATTTTGACACTTATCAACTCTCCCCAACTTGACACATTGTTTGTCCTCAAACAAAGTCAAATAACTCAAAGAAACAAAGAATGATAATCAAATAATCACGAATCAACACGTTTTTAAAACGAAAAACAAATGTATGGTTCAAACGAAAATGTACACGACAAATACATACTTACCACCATACTACAATAATAACATATAAACGAAACAAATCCTAAGTACAAAAATCATGCAAAACATTCTAAAACAATGCAAGCTCAATTATGAATCACACCTAACAAAAATCATCGTAGATGAAAAACACACAAAGGTGAGTAACTTTTGACACTCATCCACAATCTTGCAAACAAAAGACTAAATTATGCATTCATCCAAAAACATATTGAAAATACAAATGCAAGAATCACAAGGGCTTTTCAAGGTTGTAATGTGGCTTGATTAACAAACAAGTGATAAGTCCTAAAGCTAATCGAAACAAAAACTTGCCTAAACCTAAGGGAGTGATCAACTCACAAAGTTTCAAACAATAAAATTTCAATCAAACTTCTTCTTCATCACAAATTTCACACCAAAAGACCTTACTTATTAACACAACATTATTCATACTTTTTTTGTTTTTATTTTTCAAAGTTTTTTTCTTTTTCTTTTTCCTTTTCTAATCTTTCTTTTTCACATTTTTTTTCTTTTTTTTCTTTTTCTTTTTCTTAAACTCATATCAATCACAACATAAGTACATAAACATTCTTCTCCCCAACTTGAATCCAACCAACATCATTATGTGAATATTTCATACTTTCTAAGGCGATGTAAAAAATCATACAACAACATATAGTTGAGGGTTCAAGAAACAAAGAAATCAACATCCATACAAAAAAAAATGAATTGACACTCATAGACAAACATCAAGTTCAAATAAACATGGATATTGATAAAAGTTCAAAGGGGTTAACAAAGGTTCACACACTCACAAGGTGAATTGAATATTTGGCCAAGGTAGTTGTGCTCAAAATCAAACAAAAGTGCCTTGATCATTTTCATACATTCATACAATCAACACAAAATAAAAGATTAAGCATAATAAAATCCAATTAAAACAAGAATTGTGGCCTCAAAAATATGTAAACAATGGAAAGTTTCCTCACATTTATGGGTAAAAAGAGGAACTAAAGTGATTCAATTCATGAGAAAGTAATGCAAAAAGAATGAATAGCATGGTAATTATACAAATGATAAATTTCCTAAACATGTTATGCTATAGAAAGCGATAAACGAGTATCTGGTGTGTACCAACTTTGAAAACTATCATTATCATACATCTGCGAGTTGAAACGATCAAACTCGGAAAATCACAAAATGCAACCTCAAGCTTCCGGACCAAAATTTAAGTCCAAACAATAACAAAAGAGAGAAAAATAATACTAATTTTATTCAATACAAAAAACCTAGGTGGAAGTGGGAAAAATGAAAGTCAAGTGAAATTTTAAAAGAATTCACTGGCTCTGCACAGCAAAGCGCGCTAAGCGCTAACAAAGCGCGCTAAGTGCGTTACACCAGATGCAGAAAAATAACAGCGACAGGTGCAACTGCTATGCAAGCTCCACTTACACACTTATACAATCTCATTTACACATCTAAACAATATTTACAATACATACACACTTCCACAAGGTAAAACACTACAAACTTGTGAAAAACAACAAATTGACATAATAAAACAAAAGCAAATAACAATACACAAACTTGGTGAAAATGAATTAACAAGTTGAAAAGTGAAGATTTGAAATTAAGAGCAAGTCCTATTTCAACTTGTTAAAACACAAGTCACCACACACGTAAACAAACATAAACAAAACATGCGTGTTTTACGTCGTAAGCTCGACGCCTTTATTATGCGAGCACTAATAACCTCCTCTTGTCATGCCATGGTATTGTCATACCGCGCAAACCTAAAGATAATGTCCTAACAAACACACAACAAACGTTACGAATACGAGACAACTTATGAGAGATTTATTTATTTATTTATTAGTATTTATTTATTTATTTTTAATATTATAAACTAAATAGATATTATGAGAGATTTTTGTATCTACCAGGTAAAATATGAGTAAGTGCTATTAGAAAATGATATTTTTATAATGTTTAGTATTACTATAATAAATGCGTGGAGTTGAACATGTTTATATTATTTAAATTTTTAAATAAAATATACTACTTAAATATTATTTTTTGGACTTCACATTAATAATTTTATACATTTTTTAGATTTCGTAAATAATAGACTAAAAACTAATTAAATATGTGAATCATAGATTAACATGCTCTTATATTATGAATTTAATAATTAATGAGAAACAATATATATCAATAATTTAATATAAACTTTCTTATAATATTGCATTATTATAATGAATATGATATATTTTATAAATTAAAAAAATACTAACTAAAATAATAAAATAAAACTGTAATATAAATTGATAAAATTCTTATATTCTTAAAAAAAATATTTATTATAATTTTGAAATATATTTAATTATAAAATTAGATATAACCATACTTACTAATATATTTCTTTAATTAAAATAATATTTGAAATAAAGATTCAAATGAATTCACATGGCATATGATAATATTTGAAAAATATATGGTCTAAAAAATAATTTGAATATAACACTGTAGAATGTTGTAATTAATAAATAAGATAAATTTTAATTATTTTGTAAAAAATTTCTAAATTAATTATAACAACACTAAAAAATAATTGGAGTATAGTATACTCACTATATCATATATTATATACTGAAGAACTAATAAAAACACAATTTTAATAATAAAAACAGTTATTGAACATTAAATTTATAAAAGAAATATAAAAGTTTAGACTAGTAAATAAAATATATTAAAATATTATAAGATTTCTCTTTAACGATAAAATTTAATATAACTTTTTAAATTTATTAAAATTTATTAGTAACAACAAAAATAACATATTTTTTAATTTTTAATCAAATTTGTAAGTTAAAACAATAAAATTCTTATACTTCTAAATAATACTCTTATTTTAAATGGAAAAAAAAATATTACACATAATGTTCTTATTTTGAAAAGTCATATTGGTAAAAAAAATTATATCTCAAAATTATCGCTGATTCTTAATGATAAAAGAATCTCATTCAAATTTTAACGATTTCAATTTCTATTTATTGTTTCATTTGAAATGACAAGCAATAAAAAAATTAAAGACAATCATTTAAACATGTCTCTCATAGACAACTATATATTTTCATATTGATGGTTATTTCAAGAAAAAGGTTGAAGATATTGGTGACTAATTATGAATGTGAATATTTAGATACAACATCAAATATAGTTTTCAAATAAGTATTTAATAATATCTTTTAGTTAATTAATTTTTCTTTCTTTAAATTTATAAATTTTAAATTATTATAACAATTTTTTAATTTATCGTCTTTCACATTAAAAATTAATAGTATAATTTCAAATATAATCTACTGCTCTATAAAATAATTTTTTATGCAAATAAAAAATAAAATATCAACTATTACAAAAAATATGATTTTATTTCTAATATCCGTGCAAAGCACGGATTGACGATCTAGTTCTTATAATTATTATGAATTTTAATAAATATTTATTTTCAAACCATTCTTATAATTATTTTGGATTTTAATAAATATTTATTTTCAAACTATTGCTACTTACACATAGTATGGTAAGTAGGAGACATTTCTATTTTTCTCCGGGAGAATCCTTAGAATTCCCAATGCTTAGCTTTCAATTTGTTTTTAACCATTAAAATAATCATTAAAAAAATGAAGTATAAGCTATAAAAATGATGTGTTCGAATTAGTTAGGGATTAATTATAAATTAGTTACGATTTTTATTGGTTACGATTTTTATGTTTTTTTCATGTTAGTGGCGAAATCTCTGTCGTTACAAATTTAATTAGTATAAAAAAATATAAAATGGTGATAAAATATTATGTGGGCTCCATGTGAGCATCTTTGTCACGTTGATATTATACAATAGACCAAAAATATTATAAAAATCATGATTTAAAAAAATTATTAAAAGATTAAAAATTAAATTTGAGATATTTAGAAGCCTACAAATATATTTAACCATTCTTATAATTATTGTGAATTTTAGTAAACATTTATTTTTAAACCATTGCTTATTATGATAAGAGTTTTTTTTTTTTCCGAATATAAGCTTATTAATTACTGTAAATTTACGTTGCTATGTGTACACATAGTACGGGTAAGTAGGATTTTTTTTGGGAGAATCCTTAGAATTACCACTATTTAGTTTTCAATTTGTATTTGATGTCCATTATATTTATTTAACAAATATAGGTAACTATTTATTTAAACTCGGTTAAAAAATAGATTATTGTCTCAAGAATGACCTAATTTTTCTCTCTAAATGATAATTTATTTATTTTTCGTTTCAAGATGACAAGCGTTTAAGATTTTTGCACATATATTAAAAAATACAATAATATTATCATAAATTATTACACTTTTATTAAATTAATCTTATTAATTTATAAGAAATAGTGTACAGAATAATAATTAAAAGACACAATTGAAAAAATAGTAATCATTGTTACATTAAAAAATGAGAACAATAATTATTTTAAAATAAATTTTATTTATTAAAATGATAGTCATTTTAAAGAAAAAAATACATATGAAAAAAAATATTTTTAATTATGCACTTATGAAAAGTACAATAGAGACAAATTTGCTCACGAAACGATGTAAGAGAATTTATATATGCTGATTATGTGAAAATTAATGAATGAATCACCTAATACTAGCTCCATCAAAAACTCACTTTGAGACTCATACCATGTCCTCTTCAGAACCCTTAACAAGACATCAACTACCAACTTTCTATGTCTGACTTGTACTCAATTGTAAAATCATAACACTGGTTGTCATGTCTAGGTCATTGCAATAGTGTCTCAACCTTATTGGTATATGGTTATTCCATGTCCTTAAACTCTCATAGTTTTCATGTCTAGGTCACTGCAATAGTGTCTCAAATTTATTGGTATACATGATTATTCTTTTTCCTTAAACTCTCATAGTTGTCGGGTCTAAGTTATTGCAACACTCTCTCAACTATGTAGCATTGACACCTCTAAAAATATATGTGTCTGTGTCAGACACCTACACCGACACTTGTAATTATATTTAATTTATTCATTTTTTAAAATTATTATCGATGTCTCTGTGTTAGTGTCAGAATCGTTTTCTCCGTGTTTGTGGTTCATAGGTCTCAAACTTATTGGTATACATGGTTATTCCTCATCCTTAAACTATATGGCTTAAATATTCTATTTGTTCCTCTCTAAAAGAACATTTAGATGATTTCACAAAATACAAAGAACATTTGTCGCAGTATATCTTTAAAACAACTTCCAGATGACATAAGTTGTCATACCAAGTAGTGCTATAGACAACAATATCGTCAAAGAGCATTCAAACATATTTCCCCAAAACATGTTGAAAAATTTGATTCATCAAACTTTGAAATGTGGTTGCAACATTTGAGTCCAAATGGTATTAGTAACCACTCATAATGACTATGGTATGTTTCAAATGTTGTTTTGTATTTATCCTCATCTTACGCTAGTCACACGGTTCGCAATTCGCTATACTACGTGACACGAATTTGAGTATGCGATACGCAACTCTCAAAGAATTAGGTACGCATGAGACATACAGCTTTGGTATGCAATTTGAATTTGCGGTACGCTTAAATATAATAACCGGTACGTTCGAATATAATAACCGAAATGTTACTACTAAAAAATATTTACTTAATGACATAAAATAGATAATTTAAAAATATTACTACCATAAATAAAATTTAACTTTTGAAAAATTAAAATTTAAACTTGAACACTTACATTAAAATAAAATTAAAAAACATAAATTATAATTAATTAAAACTAACAATAAAAACTCAATTCTTAATCCTTTTTCCTCTCTTTACAGTAGCAGTAGCAGCCCCCTCCTTGCATTTTCATTATCATCAACTCATTCATTGACTTTATTACGTAACTCTAAACTTGTATCATGCAGCCTCATAGAAGATTCTCCTAAATAAGGATCATCATAATCCACATTCCAATTTTTAAAAGGGTAATTTTTGTAGCTCTCGGAAAATTGAGATTGTAAGCAAATATTTGAATGAATATATATCATTTATCGGCTCTTCTATAGTTGAGTCAATTCCTCTTTACATTATGAATATATGAATAAGTACTCCAATATCGGTTGAGAAATCACTTTTTCTGCCGAAGAGCTAGTTATCGGTTGAGAAATCACTTTTTTGCCACTTATTCAAGCTTAGGAGTTTCAGTTCTAAGACAATGTATAGTGTAATTCATTTTTGTCCATCTTACTGTAATTATTTTTTGCATTTCAGAGTAGCAAGTTCCATATTTATTTCTTTTCTTAATCTTATGTACTTCTCCAAACATCACATACATTTTTTCATAAAATTCTCCCATTTTTTATCCTTCACCATCTACAAACTTAATCAAAAGATAAATTGATTTTGTTATTTTAACTACATTTTCAACTTTCTCCCCAAAACTTTTACTTAACTGTTTCAGCGACTAAAGTCCCCATTTTTCTTGTGTTTTCATATCCTGACTTAACTCATTTTTTCCAACTATTCAACACAACAGTGGTTGCTAGAGCTTCACAATACACAAGAAGACGATTAAGAAGAATATAATGAAAAACAAACCTTGTTTTGGCCACTTTTAACAATTTCAATTTTGAATTAGTTCTGAACATAGCCAAACTTTGACTATGATTAAGTATGTACTTGACAATAGCCTTACCTAGCTTATAAGTATTTCTTAGCCACTCAAATGCTTCAACAAAGTCGTTAAAAATTAAATTCAAAGTATGTACAACAAAAGGAGACCAAAATATGTGTTTGTATACCTTTTGAATTTCTTTTCCAGCGGCTTTACAATCTGTTGCTTTATCTGTCACCACTTGTAGAACATTTGAGGGTCCTATTTCTTCAATAGCTTTGATAAAAAAAACTCAATAATTGCAACTCCTATTTTTTCAACAATTGAAAAGTCTTCTGCATACATAAACACAGCAGCTTTCCTATTCACAACAAGAACATTTATGAGCGACATATGTCGTACATTACTCATCCGTCAGATACAATAGATACCCTGTGATAAAACCATGTGTCTTTAATAGGAGCTAAATCTTTGTTAACATTTCTCTTACACTCATCTTGCCTTTTTTGAAGATGGAGGTTTGTAGCCCTTAGGTCCACCATTGTTAATAGCAGTTGCCATTTCCACAAATTGTGGATTTCTTAGAACATTAAAAGGAATTCCGTTTGCACGGAGTTTTCTCATTACGTTCATATCAACAACATCTCTTCCCATAAGTTGGAAAGAATGTTCAAGAGACTTGGAACGCATACCTGTTTCTTTTTTGTTGATGGTAGAAGTCTTCAATAAAGACACACCACATTTCTCTGTTTCTTGGACTCTTTTTCTAATTTTTTTCATACATTTATGTCACTAACTAAAGCTTGACATCTTTGAATTCCACTTTTTTTCCTTTTCCTTTTCCTGGAGGAGGACCAAGGAATTGATAATGAATACCACTTTTCTTCCTTTTCCTGGAGGAGGACCAAAGAAATGAGAATGTATCCTAGTGTATGTGTTTTGAAGGAATTTTTGCAATGCTTGCATGTCCAATTTTTTGTCCCTCCTGGATTTTTCCCTTCACACCACTGTAAATTACTTCTTGAGCTAAAGAAGGCTTTGTTGTTCCATTGTGATTAGTAGTGGTATTTTTAAGTGAACAAGATGAACTTTGAGCAAGCAATGAACTTTCAAATATTTCTTCATTACTTTCATGTTCACTCTCACGGGTAAAATAAAAGTTATAATGTTAGTAATGGTTGTAATGATACCTTGATCAAACATCTCATGTAGTATTTTCTCTATTTGCTCTTTTTGGCTCCGAGAATATATGCAGGGTCTGACTTTGACTGGTGGTGCCCCTTGCTTTGGGTGTATAGCTGTGTGCGCTCTGTGGTGCAATATCAGTATACAGCTCTTTAAAGATATCTTCAGGCTCTTCAGCTTTGGTGTTGGTGTTTTTATAGTTTGGTGTTTAGGGTGTACTTTATTACTTTGGTTAACGAAACTGCTTTCACAATTGACATCGAGGGGTGATCCATGACATCCTGCATATTTCTGGGTTCAACCCACTGATAAACCAGACTATCAATGCATCATTACTAATTGCATAGACTGTGTTAGCTAATGATGTAAATTGCAGGTAATATCATTAACAGTAGCAGTTTGATTCAACTGAAACATGGTGGCTCTAGAACATTCATAAATTGAAGGCCCAAAATCCAACTCTAATGATCTAGTAAATTCCAACCAGTAGTTAAATAGATGAATTCTCTGCATCCTTTGAAACCAAGGTAAATCCGTTCAGCTTTGAAAATCCATTACAAACAAATTTTTCCCATCAAACTTAGGAAATCTGGTGTATCATAAAATTACAGTGACATCATCAAACTCACAATAATCTTTCAAATAATGACAGCAGACTAAGAATAAATATTACACTTACTTTGAATAAGAATACATCACTTTTTTACAACTTGCCTAAGTAAGTGATAACAAAAAATTAACTATTCAGAATAGCAAGAATGCAAAAATAAAATTAAAAAGCCAAGTACCCGTCCACAAAATTAAAAACCAAACAAACTTGCAGAGTTAGTAAGATTTGGCAAAAATGGCCACTTCTTCAGCAGGATCTCCAGTCATCAAGCATCTTTTAATCCCTTGTGGCTGTTCAAATGGAAAACACCTGATAGTTGCTCCAGTTTCCTCTTTAACTTTTAACTCGTCTTCATTGCTGCGACATTGCAAAGCTTAACATTAGAGTTGTTAATCATGATCTCCATGGTTACGTGTGAGTTATTTGTCACCATTATAACATTTTTATATAAGAAATAAGGGATAAAAACACCACCTAGCAGACCAAGGGCCCCTTGCCCATTTGCCTTGAGATATTGCAGCTTTAAGATCATCATATGTGCTCACATCTACAATATTACTGCAAAATAAATAATGTTCATGTCAATTTGCCTGTTTGCTGGGGATGCCATAAGCATTAGTGCATCAGGAGGTGCCCAACATGATGATCACAGGAACTCATTCCAAAATTAGAACTTTAGAAGATCCAAATATCTATCAGAAGCAAAAAGCATCTGAAAAGAAATGAACCTGTCTCGAAATGCAATTGCCCTTTCCAAAAGTGAAGATTGTATCTCCTCCAACTTATCTTTAACATATGCCTCCAAAATTGAAGGCTCCATAGAAATTCCAAACACTTTCCCTTGTTTCCCAGGAATATCTCTCCTAGATATGACCACACTACCACTAGACACATCACGGGGACCAATTTCAATTCTAAGAGGAACTCCCTGAAATAGATAGATAATAATAATGTAAATATGTTCAAATAGTTAAATATGAAACGATCCAGCAGTATAAACAGAAGCAATGTGTATGATTTGGTTTCAGAAAGGAAAAAATATATATATCCAAGTTTAACACCAAACCTTCATTTCCCAGAAATTGAATTTCCATCCAGGGGTTCTTTGATCGGAGTCATCAAGTTTAACTTTAACGCCGGAGCTTTTAAGAGATTCTTTTACAGACAATGCTGCATTAAGAACTGCCATTTTTTCATCATCCTTTTTCCAAATTGGAACAATTACCACCTATTCAAATATGAAAAATAAAATTACAAATAGAAGATAAGATATGGAAAACCATATTTGGATGTTGAAGTTGAGTGGAAGAAAAAGATTTTTTTTCATTTCCAATAATCATTCCCTTGTATGAAAATTTTATAAAATGATGAAAAAAATGAAAAAGCATTATGTAACCTTCTCAGCACTTCATTATAAAATTTGTTACGTTTTACAATTCTTACAATTTAAAATTAAAACATTTCCTTCGTCTTTTCAAATTCCTTCATTCAAATATACTCTAAATGAAATTCGGGTATCCAGTGCAGGAATATATGCAGTGAGATGTTACACTGAACCAAGTACCATGTATAAATAAATGGCTATAAATTAGAAGTTACAAGCAAACTGATTTCATGAAAGAAAATGAACTGGGGATTAAAAACATGACACTTAAACAGACTGTCCAAAAGAGGCGGCTTTCATTTTGTATATATCAGTGTATCATTATAGCGATATCAGATTTCGAATTAAATTGAGTCTTGTAGCTATATTTTTTATTCAGTAAAAGTAGCAAACTTTCTCCAGAATATTCCAACCACTCATAAGATACATTTAGCCTAACAATGGTGTCTACACGTGATTTCGACACCAATACTATTCAAACAAACCTGTATTGGAGCAATCTTTGGAGGAAGCATTAGGCCAGCATCATCTCCATGTGTCATGATGATTCCTCCAACAAAACGAGTACTAACTGCCCATGATGTCTGCCAAACATATTCCCTTTGTCCATTTTCATCTGTGAACTGCACAAGCATACATTTTGAGCAGCTGCATTCTCATTGAAAGGATTATATCAATACTTCAAACTCCAGAAGAAAAAAAGATAACAGTTGGAAGAAAATCCCATAGAAGAAAAGAAAATGGATAAAAATATTAAATAAGTGAATAAAAGAACAAAAGAAGGGAAAACAGAATCTAGATACTGCAGCTTCTAAAAGGATCATTTTAGTCTTTCCAGTAAGCATTTATGCTTTCTAATTTTGATAGTTAGGCATTTAGTAAAAAAGTTGAGTTATATGATGTGGCACAATCAGTATATCTTGGATTTATCACATGTAGTAAGCCTTTATTAGTAGCTTACTTGTTTACGGATTTTGTATAGAAGTTTTAATTTAAATTGGAAAAATATATAAGATTATGAATGCTTATAGTTTAAGAGCCTAAATAAATAACTCAAAAAACAAAGCATCTTACAAGCAACTTCATTAAATGGAGGCGCGTAATTCTAAAAGATAAACTGAAAAGGAAAAACATGCTTCACGGGAATGAAGTATTTTGTGTTCAGTAACAGCATCAGACCTGTGTTTCAAAGGCACGGGAAAAGTTTTGCCCAAGATTATGGCTGGTTCCTGCTTGCAACGCTTTTTTGTCACCCATCATTGCCTCAATTGTGTAGGTCTTACAAGCACCAGCAAATGTTTCCACTTTAGATTTCCGACCCGGAATAACAGGTATTGCAGCTTCCTCAAAAGAAAATCTGGTATAGATGTCAATCATTTGTTTAGCCTGCAGTTGAGCATAATATTAGCAATAAAATGAAGTTGTTATATAAGCTAATGAAGACTTCTTAATCGTGACTAAGAGAATATGCAGACCTCATTTTCTGCCTCTTCTGGAGTTGCATGAGCGGTATGACCTTCTTGCCAAAGAAATTCAAGAGTTCTCACAAATGGTTTAGTGCGCATCTCCCATCTTGTGACATTTGCCCACTGAAGCACATTCATCCAACAGAAAAAAGCAGAGATTAAATTGTCGCATCATAGAAGAAATCAAGGCTTTCCTTCCAAACAAATGTCAGGACAGGACAAGATCTACCTGATTAATCAAGAGAGGAAGATCACGATAGCTATGAATCCACTGAGTAAACATGTGATTCACAATGGTTTCACTTGTAGGTCGAACCTGCCACAGCCTCAAGAAACGGAAAAGTCAAAGATAAAACCTTAAGTCACAAGTTTTCAACAAATACTGCAAATGACTAATTTCTCCAATTCAATATGGTCAATATACAAAACAACATTTACATAAAAACAATCATAACAAGTTTAAGAGCACGCATACCACGAGCTTCTCTTCAAGTTCCTTTCCACCCCCAATTGTCACTAGTGCTAACTCTGGACTAAAACCCTCAACGTGACTCGCTTCTTTTTCTATAAACGAGTAAGGAATAAACTGCAGCACAGATTCAAGAAAGAGCGTCAAACAAACGATAGGTGATGTAATCTTATACTATGGCCATAAACATATACCAAAATATTACACTGGTATCGAAAAATTAAGGTACAAAAATGGTTAAATGGTTAACAAATTACAGATTATTTATTAATTAAGATAATAAAATGGTTAATTAACATGTACCTGTGGAAAATACATGTTACTGTGTCCAGTTTCCTTGAACTTGACATTCAAATACTCCTACAGGAACAAGAAACATAATTAGATAAAATGAACAAAAAAGTTGAAAGAAAAATTGAATGCGAATGGATAGAGAAAGAAGGAACCTGAATGGATTCCCAAATGGCGTAACCGTAGGGACGGATGACCATTGTGCCGCGAACCGGACCATAATCAGCTAGTTCAGCGTGGGCAATGATATCGAGATACCAGGCATTGAAGTCCTGTGACCTAGGTGTGATAACTCGGTCGGGGACTCGGTTCTTGGAGTTGTCTACTCGGTCCTTGGTCTCTGCTGCGGTGGTTTTGGCGGAGGAGGTGGTGGTGAGTGGATGGCGAAAGTGGCGGCGAGGGAGAATGACGGGGGAACGGCGAGAAAGTGCGGTTGTTGAGGGTGAGGAGAGGAGGTGGGTGAAAGAGCATAGTTTGAGAGACACCATTCGTGTGGTTTTGGAGAACAAGTAGAAAGTGAGATGAGGTTTTGTTTTGACTAGCTTCTTATTCACTCCAAATTAAATCTTCATTTTACCATAAATATAAATATAGGGTAAATATACTACTAAATAGTATAATAGAAAAATGTGTGTATATAATATAAGGGCAATTTTTGTAATTTAAAAAACAAAACCAAAATAATTCACATTTTAAAATAATTTCAAATACACCTCACTTTAAAAATAAAAAAACATCAAAAGCATTGGTGCTAGGAGAATTGGCATTGCACCTAAAACGAAAGGGAATGTTTAAATGGTGGCATCAACTTAGTTGTCACAAGTGTGTTGTGTATTTTTAATAATGATTGACAATTTGTAATAAAGTCAAAATAAAAATATTAATATTAAATTTATGATATGTTACACACAAAAACAAAACAAAAAAAACATTAATGTTGTTAATCGGATTGATCATACCGACCACCAATTATGGTGGCTACATTATGATGATGTGTTGAGGGCATATAAATGTTGGGTGTCTTGACAATGATTATCATGTTGATGATGGTATGAGGCATCCTCTAGGTATTGTGGTTGTATGTCTGACATATTAAAGTCAAATATTTGTTTGTTTGTGGTCGGTAATTTTGTTGGGTAGCATATCTGAGTAATGAATCTGATAATTTTGTAGGGAGTTAGATGTTGAAACTTCTTGTGCGTAAGTGATTTGATGTGAATAGTATATATACATGTCTTTGGAGATAAATCTAAATCCAACCGATTTGTACCAAGCCATATAATTACGAGTTGGTCTTTTTTCCGGTTGGCATCACATGATCACGTAAAACATGGTCATGATGGTGCTTCCATTTATGACACGGAGATTTAACAAAGTCTTGCCAAAGGATGAAGTTTCATTGATTGTTAAGTCTTCGTAATTGTCATTGTAAGAAATTTGTCGAGGGGGTCTGGAGAGTTTTGAAGAATGTTAAATGAATTTGAGAAAGTTGAGTATATTAGAAATTATTTTGAAATGAATATTTTAGAAGAAAAAAAATAAAAAAATGACTTATATTGATTAAAAAAATTTGCATTTTTTTTCAGTTACAACATTTATTTTCAAAAAAGGGATATTAGATAAAACATTTTTTTCATACATAATTAAAGTATCGACTGAAATGGTGTTTGACAATTATTACTCATTCCATTTCAAAATGAGTATCGTATAAGATTTTGCACACAGATTAAAAAAAGTAATAATATTGTCGTATAACATTGCACTTTTGCTAAATTAATAGTTTTATTAATGTATTGCAAGTAGTGTAAAGTATAATAATTATATGACACAATTAGAAGAAAAAAAGTAATCATCTATGCATTGAAATGTGAGAATAATATTCATTTTAAAACAAATTTTAATAGTTAAAACGACGGTTATTTTAAAACAGATGAAGTATAACGGTGATAAGTGATTAAAATAGTGGTTAGAGTCTTCATTGTGGCCGGAGTAATCTCACTTAGTTTTAAAATAAACATAAATTTGAAAAACTATTTTTTGATTAAGTTTTAGTAGAAAGTAAATTTTTTCATGTTACTAACTATTCAATTAAATTTCAAAAATTACTTACAATCGATCTTTAAAAAATGTAATCTAAATTCAATGCCTCAAGCCAAATGAAAGAGTAGTGAAAATCGATTTCAATTTAGAATGGGTTCTTACAAATGCTGGAGTATGGTGCAGTTGAGAAAATTGTTAATGCTAGAGAACATTCTTCTCACTAAATCTAACATTCATCACACTTGTAGTACCGTTCCCTGAGACCAACAAATTGTTTATGTTTGAAGGTTTAATATACATTAAAATTTGTTAATTAAGTAGAAATAAAGTAGATTGGTGTGTAGCCATAAATCAATTGATGACACAACAAATTGTTTCCTTGAAAATATCAATAGATTAAAGGGTTAATACCTATTTTACCCTCTGTCATATAGAGCGCATTTGAAAAATTCTCCTGCAAAAAAAAAGTTGCATAGATTCCCTCAATATTTTGAAAAAGTTTGTTTTTAAGCCTTGGTCAGGCCACATCACTAAAAATGATGATGTAGCAGCGTTTTTTATTTAGTTTAATTTAAAGGATATGCCACATGTGTAAAATGGCTCATGAAAATACCAAGTTGCCTCTTGAAACAATCTGAATGTTAACCAAGTTTGTCATTTCTTCTTCTTCCGTTTTAGTCTGTGCAAACCTTGCACACCACCAGCTCCTTTAGTACTCTTTGTGTTCTTTCTCCTAATCTATTTCTTCCTCTGGACTCCCCCTGCAGCATTGTTTCCTTGTTGCTGGCCATGTTCTAAAGACAGAGCCACCACTCCAAGTGATTCTACTACCGATTCAACATCCATAGATTTAGATTTTGCAACTTCGTCTGGTTCTGCTGTCTTGTTCTATGGCTTATTGATACCAGAATTTTGCATAACTTTGATTTCAACGCTTTTCTCCTCCCCTTTAGCATCGCAGTGACTCTCACTAGATAAGACATTAAAGAGCTCTCGACTGCACATATCGGAACTTGAGTCTTTCTTCTCCACTTCATCCATAAATTTGGGTAACGGTGACGCACGCAGCCATTGACCAAATGTCAGATCTTGTTCTTCAAGTTCTTCAAATCCTTATTCGTTCAAGTCTTCCACCGCTTCACAATCTTTCATTTGATGCCTCACTCTACCACACACAAAACTGATAATGGTTAGTCTCTCATATTTGAATTGCACCCGAATCTTCTTTTCTTTAAAAGTTACCACCATCGCTCTTTTAAGAGGTTCCTTCAGATCTACACTCTCACCCAAAAGGAACTAAAATGCATACTTAACTCAGAGGGTTGTCCCTAATGGCAAACGGAAGAAGACGAAATAGCAAATTAGGTTAACATTCAGATTGTTTTTCAAGAGGACAATTTGGTCTTTCCATGAGTCATTTTACACATGTGGCATATCCTTTAAATTAAACTAAATAAAAAACGCTGCCACATCATCATTTTTAGTACCAAGGTTTAAAAACAAACTTTTTCAAAATACTGAGGAAATCTATGCAACTTTTTTGTTCAGGGGGTTTTTCAAATGCGCCTTATATGGCAAGGGGCAAAATAAGTATTAACCCTAGATTAAACTTCACCAAAAAGCACCACATGATCAGAGGAAATTTAATAAAAAAAACACAGAGGTCATCCAAGACCAGCCAGAAACAGAACAGCAAATATGACGGTCAATGTAGAATGATATCACAGTGAATCAATCTAATCGAAGGGGTCAGACTCCCACAAAGTCGCTAATCACTTTCGGAAAATAAAGGTACTAACTTAAAATACTCTACTACATAAAGACAGTTTGTGTGCATTCAGCAACTTAACACCAAAAAAATAACTTTTCTAGGTCGATTATATATTTTTCAGGCATTATACAAGCTATATGGGATCAAAAATTCTACTTGCACATACAAAGCTCTTCTCAAAATTAAGGCTTGGTGAAAAATGGGGACAGATTTCAGCCTAGGTGACAAAAATAAAGTATCGAAATTAGACAAACTGCTCCTACACGGTTCCAACTTAATTTTCTTGAAACTGATGACCGCAGCTGGTGCATGTGTAAAAAGTAGTTTGACCTTCATCTGCTGATCTCATCTGAAATTAGCAAGATTTATATACATAAAAATGTAGTACTAAATAAGCTTCAAATTAAGTTGGCAAGGCTTCATTGTGAAATCTAGTAATACCTGTCTGGTATAAAAGGCAGCTTCACCATGACCGCATTTTTCGCATGTCTTGTTGACCTGTATAGGAACATAACATTGAAACCTGTAAACATCTACTTAAAAAATATGCCATTAGATATATATTGCAGGATGCATTACCTTAGACAATTGCACCGTCTGTTCTTCGAGTAGATCAATTCCAAGTTCTCTTCGGATATCCTGCCAACCATAAATTACACAAAGTTCATTTGCCAATAATCAATAATATGTGAATATGTACATGCTTAAAATCACATCACAAATTTGTCTACTGGGTCGACCTTATGAAAACAAATTATAGTTTATATGAAAACAATTTTGTATGATATCTTTGTTGCAGAAATAACTTATACATAATCACTTATATGATTTTATGTTGCTTTACTTAAAATGTTTGTTCAGATAGAGTCTAAATTGGTATCTGCTATGTTAAATTTTTTGGTTTGAACAATTTAGTCTTGAAATTGTTTAAGAAACATTGAGATGGATTATTTTCAATTCTAGAGATCACTCTTTTAGATTCTAAATTGACCTTAACTATAATTTGGAAAACTAAAGTAGTGATTCTTTCATTAATTTGTTGTTTATAAATCTCAATGATGATTGAACAAAACTTAAGCTGATTCCAAACATGCAGGTTTTTTGAGGTGGTTGAACTTGTGAGTGAGTGTTGGATTGAAATCCGGGGCTGGATCAACACCAGCATGCTATCTCCACAAACTTTGTACAGAACATATCTTGTATTTAAGCCAAGTGCTATCTCCACAAACTTTCCTACTAGGATAATTAGTCGAGCACGTTTTATGGAAGCACCAGGAGCACCAACAGAAAGTATTGATGGTCTGCAAAAGTATTCGAAGCATAGAGCACAATTTCTCAAATTAAGACCACCCAGACAGCAGTCCGGGGTGCAGAGAGTTCGTCCCAAACTGGCACCTCGCTTTTACGGTCTGTACCAGGTAATTCAAAGAGTGGGGAAGGTTACTTACAAGCTGCAACTTCCAGAATAGTCTAGAATTCATTATGTTTTCCATGTTTCACAATTGAAGCGTGCAGTGGGAAACTATCAGGTCACACAGGCACTGCCATGGAACAAAGAGGCAGATCAAAAAAGTATTTTACCTGAGAAAATTCTGTCCTGGAGGGACAGATTTGAAGCAGGACATCACAAGTGTGAACTATCCAGCTGCTGCTAAAAAGTCAATTCCCAGAGCTGTACCTCGAGGATAAGGCTGAGTTTGATTGGGGGTGATGACAGAATGCTGCCTAAGCCCAATCCAAGTGAAGGGGAATGTGCTTGAGGACATAAACCTTACTAGACCCAAGGTTTGGAGAGTGCATGAGAGAAAGAAGAAGCGAGAGAAATAGGAGAGTGCAAACTATCCAGTTAATTAGAACATTTTCCTAATAAGATGAGAGTAGGGGAAAGGAAAGGTTTATGCAATCAATAACATTTTGAACCTAACGGTTAGACAGTTAGAAAATTGTTTTTCTGCTGAGAGTGTGAAGCTTCTAGCCCTAGACTCTCTAGCTTTCAATGGATTCCATTTCATTTTAATCAAATAACTTCACTCATTTCCTGTCAATTGATAACTCTGCTCTATCAATCAATCATCAATATATTGACAATTTTGCTGCCTACATTTTCGGATCCTTTGCCAAGTCTACTAAGGGTATATATAACCAAGGAATTATTCTATCAGAACAGGGGAAATAACATAGTGCAACACAAATAGTAAGAACGATGAACTTGCGTAGTAAGGTCGTGGTAATGCATTAACATTGAGCATCAACAAAAACAAAATCCGCAAAAGCATACCTCGGCAGAAATTGTATAACTTATTTCCTTTCCTTTAACATCTGAAAAAGACAACGAGATTCAAATTAGTACTGAATTTCTAAACACAAAATATTAGTTCACTAGAGCACACTATCCACTCATTAACAACAAAGTATTTAAAAATGCAGAATCACATAGAGATTATTTTGAAGAACCAGAAAATTGAACCTTTTATGTTTCGTTTGGTTTTGCACAAGGGGCATTTAGCATATTCCGTTGAGGAAACCTCGAGCATTGTCCCGCACAAGTTACAGAACAAGAAATCGCGACCACGGGAATAAGCCATTAATGGTATAAAAGGTACTGTTTGAAGCTAACAAAAGATATGATTGGTTTGAGATACGAAATGAGTGCAGATATTTGAACAACTGCAACAAAAAAACAAACTAAAATGTAAGCAGGGTTTTCAAAATTCAGATTCTACTTAACGACAACAATAGTGGTGATATTGTAATTTTAGGGTTTACTTACAAGGTTACCGGAGAGACAAGGTAAAGCAGCGCCGTTTGTCTTTTCTTGTTCTGTTTATTCTGCACCAAAGAATCACTCAATAGCTAAGGGGTTAACCCAATGTTATGAAACCAACCCATTTATGGTTTCGGAGCTATAATAAAAACCAGTCCATTGACGGTTCACAAACCGGTTTTTAAGTTATGTAGTGAACCCATTTTTATTGCTAAAATTAAATGCGGGGTTAGTAGGTAACAATTTAAAATATTGTTTTTTTATTTAAATTGTGTTTTTGTTATTTTTTATCATAAATAAATTCAATTTTAAATTTTAAAATATGACCTGCATATATGAAAATGCATCTTTTGTTTAATAAAGGATTAATATATATAGGGAAAAAATTAAAAGATAGTCATTCATAAAAAATTATATTATAAATATTAGACGTTTTCGGTGCATAATTTTATGTAATATTTCAAAATTCAAACTAATAATTGATCCAGTCAAGGCACTGGATTATTAAATTACGGGACAAATTGGTGAATTACTAGTTCGACCGTATGGTTGTTGATTATATATATCTTAGATTATATAAATTTTAAAATTAATTCTATAAAATCTAAATAAATTTCAAATCACGCGGCATAATCATATTTAGGAACTCAAAAAATCTAATAAACAAATAAGTAAAAATAAATTCCTTTTAACCCGGATAGGGGCTAAGATTGTGCATCTCCAATTAATGGACGACGTGATGATAGTACCATAAATCAAGGGTTAGTCTAGCGGTAGAGGATTGGGTCTTGAGAGTGTGCTTCTCTCAATGTCCTGCGTTCGAATCTTGTTGGGTGCTAACAATTTTTGTGTTGGGTCAGTCCATACAGAACTTTATTCTGGCTTTAAAAAGTGGACGGTGGGTCGTGTTATTCGGTGTCCAACAAATGAGGAGGGTTGCACTATAAATTCGGCATTCAGCAATGTAAAATAGAATCTTGGAATAATCTGGAAAAAATACATAAAACACACGTAAAAAATCGTGAACCACAAACAATGATAGTCATTAGTTATCCCGACCATCTTTAGGAGGATCAAACATATAATGTTTTGGCAAGAACATTTGGCATTTATCTCTCTAGATCTGTAGGTAACATTGACATATGGTGGTATTTATTTTTTCTCTAGAACGAGACTTTTTATTTTAAGTGTTTTGGCCAAGCCAATGCGTCAACGCAAACTCACCAATTCGACTCTTTCAACCACCATTGAGCTCAGTCACCACCCCGAAAATGAATTCATTAAGTGACTCCCCTAACATGTTGAACTGTTAATTACAGCTGCCATGGGGTAAATTTAGGGGAAAAGGGTACGCTGATATTAAGAGTTAAGATAACTCAATCCAGGTGGGTATCAATCGAGAGATTAACTTCCCGACGTGGTGGATCTTTGACTTAAATCATTAAGAGAATTTCAAATTAGGTAGACGGACGCACCGACGAATCAACTTTAATTTCCCAGAAGAATGGAATATTCCCGACAACATTGGCATCAGTGAATATAGCTTCCGAACTGTTCTATGATAAGAAAAAACACAAACCTGCCTTGGAAATCTAAGTCAGTCGGGAAGAAGTTGAACAAATGCATTGACATCACCGATTAAAGATAAGTTATCCACGCATATTGGATTTAAAGATTCTGGTAATTCATAATTAGAAGCGATTAAGGATTTATATGCGTTTATACCTCTATTTAATTGCAAATTTGGACTTTTCTATTGTCGATCAAATTTTTTGTTTTTGTGATACTTAGCAAAAATTGAAGGTTGCTTTCAGGCAGGATTTACGTAGAGTTTCAAATGGTTTATTTCTCAGGTGGATTGGAAATGGTTTATATTTTTGGGGTTGGTTGAAAATATACTTTTGAAGAAGTCCAACATCGCTTATTTTAGTGAATAAAGAGTGACTCCAACGTTATATATAGGATTCAAGTTCTTCGTTCCAAGATGTACCAGTCAAATGGACTTTAAGCTTGTATTTGACTTTCTTTGTTCTCTTATACTATTGTGTTTGTGTGGGGCCTGGGTAATTGAAGGTATATTATGTGTTGTAACAATTTTCACATAGTATTATTCTCTAGTTGTCATTCGACAATGGTCGTGGTTTTTTTCTTATGGTTTTGGAGTTTCCAAGTTAATATTTTGTTCCTCTTTTTCTCTATGGTTTATTTTTCCTAATAACTAGTATAAGAGTTTTTGGTTCGATATGGGGATAAGAGTTCTTAGTATGCTCTGTGGTTACAATTTTGTCTAATCTCCCACATTAGAAAAGAAGGGTAGCATTGTGAAAGAGTTATTGAGCTGGAGTCACAAATTTTGCTGTGCAGTTTGGGATAGAGAAAATTGATGGAAGAATTGTTTTTAACTCGTGGAAAGTTCAAGTTAAAGATGTGTTGATATAATCAAAATTACACAAGGTGGAAGATGTCAGTGGTTGAAGAGCTTCCTTTCATCAAAGAAATTGCACCATAAGTTTTCAACATAGTTTTTGACATGTGAAATTCTTGGAGTGGTTTAGCTTCAAGTGAAATTTATTCTTCATGATAAAGTATATGATTATCAGTGATGATAATGTGAAATTCTTGAAGTGGTTTATCTTCAAGTGAAATTTATTTTTCATGAGAGAGTATGATAGTTTTAAAACTATGTTATTGTTGTTGAGTAATGTTCTCAGAACAAGAACAAAACATTGCTAAGTCACAAGAAAGAGGCTTCGTGTGACTTATCGATGTTTTGTTCTTTAAATTCTTATGCAGATTGACAGAAGATCAAATTTAGTTTACTATATTGTATGAAGATTGTTTGTTTCACTAACCCTTCACTGAAAAAAACATTTATTTAAATTGACATAGAAACTTATAATCTGAAAGTTAAGTTGTATTTGAAAACCAACTTATATCAATCGATGTTTCTGAGTTGCATTTGTCTCATAACTCATCTCACGCTTTTTAACCTATCAAATATGGTTCAATGACCTGATTCCTTATTCACATCTATATATTTTCTTATAGTTTTATTTGAATAGCATCAATTTATTAGCCAAGTCTACCTCGTCATTGTCACTTATCATCATGATTGTTATGATGATAAGTCATCGTCACAATTATCATGATACATGATGATGATGATGTAGACTTTGCCAATAAATTAATGTTATTCAAATTAAACTAGAAGTGAATGAATCAATTCCATGAGGACTTAGACCATTGAACCATATTCTAAATGTTTTTATAAAGCAAAATATGAGTTGTGACATGCACGCACTTCAAAAAAATGGTTTGTTTTAGTTATTTTTCAAGAATAGTTTAATTTTTCAGATTATATACTTATTCATTAATTTGAATGGTTGTATTTCTTTAGTGATGTGTATGAAAAAACAAACAATTTACATATTATATAATAAACTCTGGGTACAATCCATAATGGTTATCTATTGTAACTGTAATGAAATGTTATATATATCACAATGGTTGATAAGCGTAACCCTTGTGATAGGTAGCGCTCGTCCTACCTTATCATCACAGTCTCGTGACAATGGTGGAAAGAACTAGACATAAAATTACCCCTTACCTCACAACGGTTGGTCAGACGTTGTGGTATCCATTTTCCAACTGTTGTGGTATGGCTTTTTCGTAGTAGTTAAACACCCAAGACTTTAGTTCCATATCCATTATTATCTACTAGCATTTGTTGCAAGACATCTATACTCCATTAATTTCAATTAAAATTTGAAAGTTCTACTTAAAGCCATATGAGCCTTTAGGTTCAAACTCCCATTTTGCACGCATAACTTTCAACACTTTGTTTTCTATACGAGTCTTGTAATTCTGATCAAGCATTTGACCAATGCTTAAAATATTACATTTGATACTTGGAATATACAATACATATTTAATCAAGGAATGCTCAACATTATTCCTCTTGATTTATTCGTCGTCAACACCTTCTACTGCAAGAGTGTTGTCATCAGTGAATTTCACCTTTTTCTTCGTTGTTTGATTGATCTTAACAAACCAATCTTTTTTTTCCCATCATGCGTGTTGAACACCCGAAGTCAAGGTACTATTGATCGTTGCATCATGCGTCTTCCCGCGTAGTCACCATCACATTTTCAAGCATTTGTTCCCAGTTTTTGTTGCAGTTTTATACATTATTTTCTGCTTCAACGATCACCATTAACAATGTTCTCTCGTTATTTTTTTCCCTTGTAAACTTTGCTTCAGCTTCTTGTGCATTATTCTTGTTGGCATGACATTTGCGAGCAAAATTTCCAAGATTTTGGTAGTTGTAACATTGAACACTGCTCTTGTCATTCTTCTATCTTCCTCCTCTTCCTCTATTGTTGCCACCTTTGTAATTTCTTGATTCACCACCTTTTTTCCAGTGCTTCCACCCTTTTGAAATGTTGAGTTATTGGAATTTTAGGAGTCTCTCCCACCATTGTTATGGTATTTCCCTGTATCTCTATTCAAATTCCACTTTCCCTTTACTTTATTGTCATTTCTAGTGATACGAGCTTGTAAAGAAATTTGAGCCTTTGCTTTGTCAATATTCCTTTCCTCCATTATCTGCTCATGGGCCTTAAGAGAATTTTGCAACTCTTCTTTGCTTATAGATGAAATATCCTTGGACCCTTCAATAGTAACCACTACATTATTGAATGTTGATGTCAACAATCTTAAGATTTTAGTAATCACATACTGCTTGGTTTGTCTCACCATAAGATTTCATTTGATTCTCCAATCTTGTGATTCTTGTAGTAAATTCACCAATAGTTTCCTCCTCCTTTGTTTTAATTAACTATAGGTGCCTCTTGTGAGTTTGTAACCTCACCACCTTTTTCTTATAAGTTTATGCATAACTTTTTTCCAAGAACTTCCAAGCTTGTTTTGAGGACATGCAATCAATGTCCTTCTCAAAATTACCATTATCAACACATTGATGAATGAGATACAAAACTTTGAAATCTTTTGTCTTCTCCTCCTTGTGCGTACTTCTTTATGCAGTCGTTGCACATTATACAAGTGGATTAACATTGTTCATGATCACTTCAAAAACATATTGATAACCAAACAACACCTTTATCTATTTGCACCACTTATCATAATTCTTCACATTGAGAATTGGGAGATTTGCATAAACATGTTCACTGGAGATAGAAAACATTTTTGCATGCTAATCGCTTTTGAGGCCAAATATTGGGTAAAACCTCAATCACAAGAACAATGGTGAATAATTGAGACATGAATAGAGTGGGATAATTTGAGAGAATTAGGGTGAAAATATGACATTATGACATTAATGACCCAACATGGGTATTTAAACCATCATACAAAATAGAACAACTAACTAACTAACTAATGAGAAAAACAAACTTTTCAGACATGCAACTGGTTCAACATTAGTGTAATCAGTTACTCTAAATATTTTTCTCAAAAAATATAAAAACTCGAAGGGGTGATATCGGTTGCACATTTGGAGAAACTGGTTACTCCAAATCTCTACCTTATACTTATGTTATGGGACATGGGTGTAACATGTTGCATATTTCCTGCAATTTGTTGCACTGACTTCAATTATATTTCTTATTTTCTCAACAAGTTGTAACCTTAATTTAATATCAAACTATAACACTTAATTTTTTGTTTTATCTTTGTGAAAATTTTAAACTCTTAGATCCACTACCTATAAAATAACTAAAGATCTACCAAATTTATGTCATAACATAAGTCTAAGAAACCTAAAATAAAAATCAGTTGTATCAATAAAACGAAACAATTTGAAGAAGAAATGCAAGAATGCACACGTGTCACTATTTTATTGATGAATTTTAAATTGATTTTTAAATTTAATTTCTTTTTTAATAGGGATCATGAGGGGGGGTTGATAATGAATGGTTAAGATTTATTCTTGCATTTCTTATTTTCACCTTTTCTTACTAATAAGCATTTTCCATAAAACATAGTGATCCATTTTATGTGAGCAAGAAATATGAAAATAGATGTATCCATATAGAGATATAAACGCATAAATTTAATCTAAAGAAGACAACATCTAATCCATTCTCGATGTCATCCCCGAAATAAACACAAGGCATAATTAGTCATGAAGTCTCTTAACTTAATTTAAGGCTTCACTTTAGTTTGTTATTTAAAAAATGTTTTATGTTACTCCCTTAAAAACACTTTCTTTAGTTCAATTGGTCTTTTTTCATTAAATTTTGTGAAAACCGTTAACTTCCATTGGTATGACAACTAAAAATTATAATAAAAATATAGTCATAATGTGTCATTAAAAACATACATGATTTACGAGCTATGATAGGTCCATATTCTCTTAGGCCTAATGAGGCCCCCCTTCAAATCGTATAACAATGTAAAATAAATATAACTCTTCAGAAACCATTTCATCAGAATCAAACATACATAGTCCCTGACTGGGCCGCTTTACCCAAGAGATAACTCTCCATATTCTCTTAGGTAATCGCATCAGTAGGCAAGGCGGCTCATCTTTCAATAATACTCACACCCACATATATATATATATATATATATATCCAAATGATAAATCAAATTATAACAAGAGATAACTAATGTTAAAACCTACCATTGCTTTCTCAACAATGCAAGAGTATATCATAAATAGAATGATATCATCAACATTTCAACAACATAACTATATAGCTTGGCTAACCTAACAATTTCAAAATCATTATAGTAGTATCTCTTCAATAAAATTAGTACAATAAAATCCCATTACATAACTAGATTGACACGTCTTTTTACCTGAAACAAGCAGTAAATCACATTTAAGTGAATACATAGTAAAAGAAAACAATAGTTGCATAACATATCACCATTAAATTTGAAACCTCACATGGAACATGTAAATGTTATCACACAAAGAAAAAAGTAAATATAAACACCAATGCTCTCTCTTAGGACATACAACAAACATCTTAAAGGGACACCATCAGAAGCAAAAATGGAATTAAATATGTGATGTGATGATAGAGATAGATCAAGGAAATGATCAGTAACATGCTCTTGAAAAAAATTGAATGACCAAATTGGGTTAACGATGAAGGAGACAATGAAAATCAATATAAAAATTAAAGGTTCACTTGACTCATAAATTTCTTCATAATGTTTTATTTATTAAGCTCCTCACTCGTAGGAAGACCCATGGATTTCTTCTTCTGATAAAACTGTCGGACAATATAAGATAATATTAAACCATTAGCAAATAAATCCTATACAATTTTATATAAATGGATACTCACTTCAGTGTAATAAGATCACAAGAAATAAAATCGATGACAAATTAAAAAATGCATTATAAAGCAAGTAATTGAAGCAAAACTTTATTTTTGTAATCAAGTATCGATTCATATACTTATAGAATAAAAACAATTAAAAGATACACACATATTGAAAATATTAATATAATGAATATTAAAAATAACTTCAAAATCATAATTATTCCCAAAATAAAATCAAAGAACAAATGAGTACAAAACAAATTCTCAAACGTTCCCATACATAAGAGATAACTAATTCTATCCTACCAACTAAAATTTTAACAAATCATCAAAGTAAGGGTGAGATTTCATCATAATTATACAATAAGTTCCTATAAAATATCACAAGTATATTAATCCACCCTTTTAGAAAACCATTTCAACAATTCACATTCATTATGCAACAACAACAATGAAATTATAACAAAACCATACATTTACAAACAAATCACATCAATGCATGTGGTAAAACGTGAACTAAGTCACCAACATCGATTCGTCCATAATACATGAATATCACCATCCATAATCACACAAATTTGAGCCAAATTCCACACAATGGAATTAATTCCACATGCATATGCATGCATCATAAAGCATGCAACATTCAACATAGGTTATGACCACATCGCGCATCATAAACCATCATCAACTACAACATGATAACCTCACTGATCATGCACACAACAAACAACATAAAAACATGCATTTCACCCACCAAATCCGGATACAAGCAATTACCATGGATACAACATCACAATTATGATTATGCATAAGAAATAATTCAAAATAAATAAACTAAAGTAATTTTATTCGTTTCATCTAATAGAGCATTGAATTTAAGAAACAACGTCCAAAACGCCGCTCAAAACGGACTTACGGTTTGGAAAATACAAGTTTTCAAAGTTTGAACATTTTTGAAAATAACATGGTAAGGAGAAATCCACAAGTTTGAAATAACACGTCCCTTAAAAACCGATTTCCACTAAAAATGGTTTTCTTTGTATTTAAGTTCCTAAAAATCAGGAATTTTTCCTCTCGATGCAAAACCATTTTGACAATATAAGATAATCCAATTAAAACCATTAGCAAATAAATCCTATACAATCCTATATCATGCAAATTAATCAATTCTACACAATCCGACATCAATTGGGGTAATTCCTACAAAGCCTAGAAATACTAAATTGAGATTCTTAACATGCTATGATCAATCCTATTGAAATCAAAACCGATAAGGCATATTAATCAATCGAAATCACCCCTTACCTTATGGGTTCTTCGAATTCCGACACCTTTGACTTTTTCCCTCTTTCTCTTCTCTTCTCCAATGTACGTAGAGTGAAACTTCTCAATATTCTTTTTTTCCTTCTTTTCCTTTTATTTGATTCCTTTTATTATTCCAATAATATTAGTAAAATAATAATTAGAATAGGTAGAGTACTTTACTCCTCACACCCTCCAATTCAACCTCACACCCCGACTCTTCCATTTATTTAATCAAGTAATTAAATCCAATAATTCAAAAATATTAATGATTAAACTTCTAATTAAATTAATAATTAAAATTCTAATTATTTAATAATTGAATTATTTGGGGTGTCACACAAGTCACCAAGTTTGCCGCTCCCAGGTTCAATTTTTTGGATATTAATTTCAGGATCACCCTTTACTAGACATTTCCACCAATCCACTTGGTCACAATTGATTAAAATAATGCAAATAGTATTTTCATCCTCTGCAAAAAAAAGTTTTCAAACACAGTTCAAATACATTATGATGCTAAAGAATAATAGTCCTTTCAAAAAGGATTTTCTACAAACTCCGTTAAGTAGCTATATACCTATGCTCCAGTAACATTCACCGGGATTAGTAGATTTATAAATACCCCCTCTATAAACTTTTAAAATCATAAAATATAAAAGATATAATAAAAACTTCCGAATAAGCCAACAAACACAAGATACAATCCAACAAAATTGATGTTTCTAGGATCACTTTTGTTTGAATGAAAAATTAATCTAATCAAGTAAATATGAAAGGGGTTACATGTAGATGTACAAAAGAAGATCCTAATAAGAACAAAAAAGCAAGCATAAAGGAAAAGTATAGATGAGACCTTAAATTTAAAACCCAGTCACCAAAATACTTGAAAAATTGAAGAAAGAATCCATTCAATATCATCAACATTTCCTTCCATATTTATATGCATATCAATTGTAAGAAGACTATCTTCTTCCTCTGTAAAAATCAGGCTCAAAGCAAGTTGCCGACATAATGTATCTTTTAGGATGGTGATTTTACCCTTGCGAGGTTCTTCTACGGTTATCATCCTTGTTATAGGTAGATTCAAGCTCCAGTTAGGCTAGACATCTGTCCAGGCTCAGGCCTAAAATTTCTTTGGGACTGAGGTAATTTGTATGGCAAAAAAAGAAAGGGCGAAAACTGAAATTCTTAGTTAGTGAGAGACCAAAATGAAAAAAATCTTAGTTTACACAGACTTCATAATTTTTATGCCTCTGTCACTGATCCACGTGGAACATTGTTGTGAGTTAGGGTTTGTGTTTAGATTCTATCCAATTTCATAGAAAAAAATCAAATCAAATTTAGAGAAAGAGACTAACAAAAAAACATGACTTTTTGTTTTTACAATAGAGATCATAAGATGAAAGAATGAAGGAGATGAAAGGTTCTGGCGGTGGAAGAAGGATAATAGAGAAAGCCATAGAGGGAGAAGAGAAAAAAAGGTGGCTGCTAGGATTTTGTAGAAACAAAAAAGGATTCCAAATATCAAACTGTGAACGAGTTTTCTTCTAAACATGTATTGATTAAGCCAAAAAAGGCAGGTTAGATATTAAAAATTCATCAAGATTGCTACATAAGTAGAAATTAGTGTTTTTAGAAGAAAATTTAACGGAAATGACCAATTTGACTAACAAAATAATTTTTAAGGGACTACTATGTAACATTTTTTAGTTAAGAGAATGCAATGAAGAATTAAATTAAATTAAGAGATTAAAAGATGCATTAAGCCTAAACACAACCAAAAATAATAATTCTAAAAGGTTAATAACATTGTCACCTTTCCACACATCAAGACACAAATGTGTAGAATCTATCTTGATTTCATTACAACGACTACTAGATAAAGATAAGAACCACCGTAAGAACTAACACAAATTAAAAAACACAATTAATTTTGTATGTGAAAGATAAATAAAAATCTTGTATTGAAATTAAGAGAATTAAAAAAAATCTTTAATATTGTATTGAAATTGCAAAGTAACTTATAATTTAAAACAATTCTTTTTCTCCAAAATAATTTATTATTTGAGACAGTAGTATAAAAAAAACCACTTCTCAATTATAACACACACTCATACTTCACTTAAATGTATGAGGTTAAAGGTGGTGCACAGAGTAATTTAGTTTTACACCATTATTTAATATAGTTATAACATTCAATCATACCATATTAGTATTTAAAATTAAAAATATGTATTGGCTGGTTTACGCTCCTAATTGATTAACAAAATACAAATATTTTAATGTGTTAATTCATTATTTTTTTCTCTCAAAATGTTTCTTTACTTTATCATCTAACACTTTTACTAATTTGTTAAAATGAGTTGTTTTAAGTAGTTTTTATTAGATTTCTTTGCATTAAAGTTGTGTTTTTATTTGAATGAGCTATTTTTCGAATTTTTGAAATTAAAAATAATAAAATTTTAACATAACCTTTTGAAATTTTTAACCTCAAAAAGTTTCAGATTATTTAAAGATTAAAAATTTATCTTTAAAAATAGTCCTTATTGAAGTTTTTAAGGTTAAGCACATATTTAAAAATAGTCTTTATATTGAAGTTTTTAAGTTCAATTATGTGAAACTTGAATAGAAAACTAGAGTAGAAAGTTTTTGAGGTTAAACACATAATTTGTAAAATAAATAGTGTAAAATAAAATAGAGAGTAAAAGATTATAAGAGTGGTTTGAGTTGGGAACGGGAAGGTGAAGTGGAAGTGAGCGTATTGTTGCGTTTATCGCCGCGACATTTTGAAAACCAGAAAGAGAAAGATTGAGATGACGGTGTTCCACTTCTTTAACTGCGCGATTCTCACCTTCGGCCCCCACGCCGTCTACTACTCCGCCACACCTTTGTAAGTTTTTCATTCTCAACAATCCAGATCTGTTCTTCTATTGCTTCAACAATTCATCCTCAATTCCCCAATTCCATTGTTTTTGCAGATCTGAGTATGATACACTTGGAACTTCCGTTAAATCCGCGGTTGTTTATCTCGCTACTGCGTTAGTAAAGGTTGCTAATTACACTCTGTTTTTTCGACTCTTTTTTGTTACATCTCTAAACCTAATTAACTTTTCTGGCAGCTTATTTGTTTAGCTACTTTTCTCAAAGTATCTGAGAGTGATAGCTTTGATCCATATCAGGTATGTTCTTCTTTATGAATTCTGTTAATTATTGCCTAAACTATAAAGCCCAAAGGGCTCTTGTGCAATGATGTATATTAATAATGCCTGCTATCTTGAATAATAACAAATGGCTTTATTCTTCAGGAAATTTTGAAGGCCTTAATAGGTTTTATTGATGTTGCTGGGCTTTATTTTGCCTTAACCCAGTTGACTCACAGAAATATCTCTCAAAATCATAAATTTCAAGCAGTTGGACTAGGTATGTAAATGACACTATTTCATTTTAATCGGAAATTAATTTTAAATCTAAGTATGTATCTTGGAACTGACGCTCTCCTTCCTAGACCAGCCTCCTGTGTTTCTTGTGTTATTCTGCTTCTCTTCATTTGTTGGTGCCACTTTGTTTTTGGCAGGCTGGGCGTTTGCTGATTCTGTACTGCATAGGCTGGCTCCTCTTTGGGTGGGTGCTAGAGGATTAGAATTTACTTGGGAGTACATTTTACAGGGACTAGAGGCTAATGCAAATTTGGTATGTTGTAAAAAGTCCCTTTTCTCTCTCTCATAATGTTTTGTGGCTGCCAAGTCAGTCAGTCTTGAAGTCAAACTGAATAGTTTAGTCTCTAATATTCTTCTAGAGTTTGGATCTTTTTATTATTCAACATTAATCGAAATGATACAGCAGTTTGTCAATGTTGTTTTCTGGTATAGGTGAAAGCACTGAACAAATAACAATTTGCTTGCGGTTTGTCTTATATGTATTATTATCTATAATCTTAAATGTTTTTGCACCTGTATTTGTACAGGTTTTGAGCATATCTCTTGCTGCACTTGGATCTTTGATGTGGCTCCGAAAGAATAAACCCAAGACCCTCATTCCTATTATCTACTTGTGTGCTGTGATTGTAGCTACCATGCCATCTATCACAAGGTCTTTAACAACTGACTCGTTACACTTACTTATTATGACGTTGATGTGAAAGTGCGCTGTTGTCGTTTTAATTTTAACTGAGTATTTTCTCTTTAAAATAATATTTTGAATCTAAACCAAACATAAAAGCTTCAATTGAAAATGCCAACCTCTACCTCTCAAACTATTGCTGTCAAATACATCATCTTTCATGATAAAAGACCCGTTGTTTTGAATACATGCACTGGTCTATTAGACATGTTGCTTGGTAGTGATTGTATTTTGAAAATCATAACATGGATTTTTATGTGCCATTTACTGTAGTTTTTCTAAATTGTGTCTTCTGCAGCTACTTGAGACGTGGATTGGGGTGGCATCTTCCCAAAGTTGTAGGTTTTGAGCTCTTCACATCCCTGGTGATGGCCTTTATAAGTTGGCAACTATTTTCTGCATGTCAGAGACCTTCAGTATGAGAAGATTGTTACCTAATGATTAATTCCTACATAACTATTTTCTGACTAGAGTTGTGCTCCACACCACTGTATACTTCTTTTGGCAGCAGCCATGCAGTTTCCTTAAGTTTCATTATTTATCAATTGCAGTTTTTCAATATTTTGGTCCTATTTTACACAATTACTAATTTTTCTTGTTGTAGAATGTTGGCTGCAATTCATTAGAAATTTCGTATCTGAAAATGAATGTTGGCTGCAATTCACTAGAAATTTCGTATCTGAAAATGATATGCTATAATCCGACTTTAAACAAATTCTCTTCAGATTTGTTGAATGTCTCATTATTTATTTACTATTAACCTGCATCCCCTTCATTTCATGTTTATGCAAACTGAATAAGGTGTTGGATTTAGCATATGTTTGGTATTTGGGCAAAAAGAGAAAAAGCGCGGTGAAAAATTCACGGTAGCTAGAAGCTACCTTTTGTGGCTTCTGATTTATTATTGTACCTGCTGTCCAAAAGCACGGTGGCGGCAAGAAAAAGTTCACCCAAACACACGCGTAGACAGAAAAAATGGCGACTCCCAACTGTTGACACTGTATGGTTCTGTTCATTGCAATTTGCAAGATACCTCTGCATTTATTTATATGAAAAATAACTAACTATTAGTGTAAGATACCTATCAACTGAGGCATTTTCACATTTATCAATAACTTTTTCCCTATATATTTTTACATGCATCAATGGAGGTCATCATTGAGGTGTCATATTCAAACTTCTCAACACATTTGTACCCTTTCCCACAATATCTGCAATTAAAAGGTTAAGAAACATGCATTTTGTCTTTTCCAAAAACAGATAATATTGTACATTAAAACACATGAAGAAGCAAATGTGAGGAAAGAGATGAAATGAACAAAAGGATACAGGCTGCAATTTGAGACTTATCATTCAAGATTGGCACACAGTTTGTGACAGAAGCATACATTGAAAGTAGCAGCATGCTACAACAAAACAATAGTATCTGCAGTTTATAAAGATTTGACTTTATTATCATAATTGAGGCCATAACATGAAAGAAAGTGTAAATATTAAAGAACATGTATGTGGAAGGTCTACAATCTTAAATTCAAGTATTGCAACGCACTCACTATGTTCTCAGCTTTTCTTGCTCAATTTTCAGTAAATTCTTCTTTCGCTCTTGGACATGGCGCATGATGAATGATAATATATGTCATGCCAAGAAGTTTAAAATCCAAAAAGAGCAATTGAAAAAGCTAAAAACAAATCCAGTATAGGCACCCTATTGTAATTTCAAAGTCTGCTACTAACAAATCCCCAATATGGTGAGTTTAGTATATAACATGACATGTAACACGGTCTCATCCCCAAGATAAATATATTACACAATCAGAGTAAATTAACATGCATATCAAGAGGGCATCACATATCTCTTCAAATTAAAACAACACATACAATGGTCATGATCAAATAACACGTATTTAAATTCATGCTTGTATATATTTAACAATTATGCATGACATAGCGGAATACTTGCATCTCTACATGATACAACACATGAATCTCAAAAAACATCATATATAAATCATTAGGCACCAAGGCCATCCATTTCAAAATCTCTACATACAATGCCAAATACGAAATAATAATATTTGTATCATATTTCCAATACATCATAGCATAAACAAATAACATAAAGTATGTCAAATATCTCATACAAATTAAACATGAACCAAACGATCTCCATACTACATGACCAGAGGAATGACTTACTACCTAAGAAAGTGGATAAATAGAACTCGCTCATCCGTCTAATTCTTGCTAGAAGTGCCACTCACTTCGGTACCTGAGCGACGTCGTATAAAATGTCATTCAAACAGAAGGGTGAGAATTCACAATCATTAAAAGGAAGTATAATAAGAAGTAATGTATAACATACATAGAACCAATGAATTCATCACACTTCATGCAATCATGTATTCGGCATAAACGATCCAACATACATATTCAACATATACAACATAGCTCATCAATTCATATTTCACATGGAATTAATCATAAATACTACAAATATATAATTATTTCAATTATCACATTTAACACCCAAACACACAACATTCACATCGACTCATGTGATTCCGATACAACTCAATACCATGCAAATGCATGTGGTACCAAACTCGTTATCTTTTACCGGTCCTGTCGGGTCCACTCTCGATGGATAACACTCCAAAAGCTCGATTCGGCCTTAAGCTTTCAAAACCACTCCAGTTTTGAGACAACTCAATAATCTCACAGAATTACCAAACATTGCCTCTTGACACAAATGATACGCGTGCAATATCAAAAAACATATGCAAATTAAGACCGACTCCGAATCTTAATCATACAAGCATATTCTCCATAATTCAACACATTTGAATTATCTTCACCAAATTGCACGTATACATACATAATTCCATTATTCACAAATAACACATACTCCAGATATTCATCACATCAATACACCACACCAACATGTTGCAAATCAAGCCAAACAATGTCATTCACATCCAACACCAATTCACAAACCAAACAACACAATTACAAGTCATTTACATAATCACGTTATTATTAAATCACTATTTCCAACAAGACCATTTGTATTGAAAAGAAGCTTTCTAACGCTTCGAACGGGGACTCAAACGAAATTACGGTTCAAAAATTAAAAATCTTTAAAGTTTCTACGAAAACGCATACACCGACATCATACACCGCCAACTCTAAACTTGTCAGAATTACCCAAAACAATTAAAGTATGACTCTTAATAACTTAAAACAACTCCATCAACTTTATTGACAACTCTAACAATATTATTGACAACTCTAACAACTTTATCGAAATTGAAAATAATTAAATTAATTCGTTGATCTAATTATTTACCTCTAATTCTAAAACTCCTAAAAAGATAATTCTTAATAATACTAATTTTTATTATTAATATTACATTATATTGATAAAATTATATATATATATATATATATATATATATATATATATATATATATATATATATATATATATATCAAATTACACCAAGAGTTACACCATGATAGCTCAAAAGGATTAATATTTTTAAAATCAACCGTTGGATTGAAACATACCATCATATAGATCATACCTGTAAAGTTTGGGATTAATCTATAATGATTTACTATGTCATTGAACTACATCAAAATTAACGATATATGAAAGTCCATTTTGACGTTAATTTTTGTATATCTTGATCGTATAGTAAATCATTATATATTAATCTCAAACTTTATAGGTATGATCTATATGATGATATATTTCAATCCAACGGTTGATTTTAAAAAATATTAATCCGATGTGACGTTTTTGAGCGAGTGATGTTTTTCAGAAATGTATAATTTCCGGTATTTCGGAAATTTCAAATTTACTAAATAGTACTAGAAATTTGAAATATACTTTTCGGTAGCATTTATTTAAGTTTTTTTAACGGTCATGATTTTGTCGATATCTTTGGAGGGTTCTGATTGCACTGACAAATTTGTGCGGTATAAAATGCATCACCATTTGTATATATAGGGACATTTAGGGTTTAGAGAAAGACATCTAAAAAATGCATGATAACTAAAGGTTCGATTGAGTTAGATGCGCAGATAACGATCTGTCGACGATATAATCAAGATGCCAAAACGTCCAAAATCATTTGGTTGTGCCTAGATTTTCATGTTTAGTTTTCTCTAATTTATGTTTGTTGTACTGTTTTATGTTATGTTCATATTCGAATCGAAACATATAATCACAAAAATATTATGAAACAAATAAGAAGTCTCTGTGTCAAAAAATATATATAATACAACAATAAAACAGATCTAAATACGTCCCCACGAGCAACGTCCGCTAACTTAGCTAAACCTGTATAAATCTCATCATTAGGGTTTATCAAACCCATGGTGTTATCTAAATGATGAGCAAAAAATTATAGGCGGCTATCCTGAACACCTGCAGGTGGTGGATGTGATGGCGGCGACTCGGCAGAAACTCTAGCACGTAAAGGGTCCGAAACATCAAATATCATAACCAGTGGTATGACCTGAGAGTGTGATATACTATGATACCACTCAGATATCCATCCTCGCAAAAATGAAGAATTCTTATAAACATGAGTAATATATCATTAGGAATAAGTGAAATTAACTATGAAGTATACGATTAAGATCACTCAAGAATTGTTAGAAATACAAAAAAAATTGTTAGAAATAAAGTAGGCATTAGAAATAAAGTAGGCATCATGCATTTAAGAATTATACTAAATGATGAGTGATTAAGCATACACCCTGTACTTAGGAATGAGACTACGTAATGGTTAGCAAAGATGATACATGATATGTGAATGATAAGAGAATGCATAGGCTAATCTTGGTTTAAGACAATCTAAGTAATTAATTAGGATGTAGGTATCATCTCAACAACGTCTAAGGTTTATGGATAGCAAGCATCTTATGGGATGGGAAATACAAATCAAGTGGTCTAGTATGTTGTAGATATGGTAATGAATAAAAGAATTATATGATGCACACATAAGAATTATCTATGTTGTCTTAAGACAAATATATTATGAGGCATATATTTATGTTATAATCCTAGTATATGTACAAGAATCAAATGACATCCTTGTGATGGAAAATCCTAGATTAGTTAAGGGTTCACCATGATGAGTGTATTATATACTATTATTATAGTAAGAAACCTAATATGGATCGTATGTTATTTTGAAGCCAAAAAAATTATTACTGAGGTATATAATCAAGATCAAGTACCAATACTAGGAAGATTATGGTTCATGATACTAGGAGTATTGCAGGGTAAACCTGGATAAGTTTAAGTTTATCTCCGGTATATGTGAATCCTGAATACTTAACACTCTTATGAGATACTAACATACTCATAAGGAGTGTTGACCAGTGGAAGTCTCATTAGATAATAATATTCATGAGAGCCTCTTTGCGACTATTCCTAATCGATAAGAGTTGTTTGATCAATGGTTAATTTTCGATGAACAAACTTGGAAGATATAAGTATAGTGTAGGAAAATCCCTATTACTTGATTGATTTATTGTGATTAGGAGAAGGATGGACAAATCAAGATATATATAATTTCGGTTATATGCTCGACTGCATGAATCTGGATCTCATGAGTTATAATAGGATAAACAAGACCTGGATACTATACTCAGTTATGGGAGACATTGTTTGGTCAGGATCTTGCAAGTGATATAGGTGTTATATAGTTTTCATGAAATCTGCCTATATATCTTTAGTTGTTGTAGGTTTTAAGAGATGCATAAATTATCCACAAGTTACACTCTAACCCAAGTAGTCAGTTACCGAGATGTTTGTTGGTTCTAGTTAAGGAATCTATTGAAAGGGTTAGGAGTATAGAAGAAAAATTTGTGTGTTTTGAAATGAACGGGAAAGGGAAAAAATCTGTGTTTTCTAAAATTATACGCCGACTTCGCAAGTTAATTTTAGAATTCACCTTATTTTTTTAAAAACATGAATTATTTCGTAAGCTAACTTACGAAACATAATGGTATTTTTGTATTTTTACTAAGGGTGAAGGAGAACCCCATTAAGTAGAAAAGAAATTCCCCTATTGAAATTAATATCTTATTCTACGCTATTTCTATTATTTATAATTATTTAATATAATTAAATTTATATAATTATTTTAATTTTATAATTAAATAATTTATTTTAAAATTATATTTATATCTTTACATCATAATTTCTCATTTCCATCATAGTTTCTAATTTTATAATTTGTAATGTAATTTTTGTAGATTTTATCACTTAAATTATCAATTTGTTATTGTATTTTAAGAAAACAATGAGAGTGATATTTGTAAATTCATTATTTTCACGGATCACTATTATCACAATACATAAAAAAATATTTATAAATATTCATAGTTATTAGTTATTATAAATATCTCAAGTTATTAAATTTTGAGTTAAATATAGTTTTAGTCCCCACAAAATTATCAAAAATAATTTTAGTTCTTATAAAAAAAAATCGAGTTTTAGTCCCTAAAAAATTACTTTTCACGTGGTTTTAGTCCTTCTACAAAGGTTAAAACTGCGTGCAAAAGTAATTTTATAAGAACTAAAACTCGATTTTTTTATATGGACTAAAAGTCAAAATTGAAATATTTATAAAGAACAAAATTATATTTAACCCTTAAACTTATTGGTCATTTATTTTTAAATATTTATAATTATTAGTGATTTTATAATAACAATTATATATCAATAACAATTAAACTTTATCGAAAAATTTAAGCTATGAATGAACTTACCCGTACGGATGCACGAGTCTTATACTAGTATTGTAAAATAAGAAATTAATAGTGTAATTTTATTTGGTTTCTATTTCATACTTAATCTCTAATGTGTCTTATATCACATGTTAACATTGGAATTATTATTTTAGACATATAAATATGGTGTTACATATACATACTAATATTCTATATTTTTATTGTTATATATTTAAAATATTTTTATTGTAGAAGTAAAAAATATTGTATTGTGCCATTTTTTTTATGCAATTTATTTTATCACTTTATTTTAATTTTTATTATCTTTTAGGTTTTGTTTGTTACTGTTTTTATAGTAAATAAAATGTAAGTATTTAATTGGTTTACAACTCCAAATGACATTTACTGTCTAATGGATTATATAATCATGTATGAAATGTGACAACTGACATGAACTAAATGTCTCTAATAATTTGGGGGATGAGTAACTCACTTAGTTAAGGTAATGATTAAAAGGAATGAATAGATTAACAGAGAAATATAAATTACTAGTAACTGACTAAAATAATTTCTGAAATTTGTCACTAGTGTAAAATTTAGTTATATATAGAAAAACAAGCAACCATTAGAGAGAAAGTAGGAAAATAGAAGTGTGTTTGTGAAACACTCCAAATTTAGAAAATCAAAACTACAAGCAAATAAACATAGGTTTATTTTCTGCTTAGATATTAACCTCTAATATGCATTAACCATTGTTACATGAATCGCAAATTTAGGCAATGAAAACATTTAATTGCCAAATTAAGCCTAACAAAACCATGGTTGAAACCACCCTCTAAAAATAGAGACATGACAACGTTGGGTTGAGAATATGAGACAAAGAACAAACCTTCTAATTTTATGTCACCAACTTTTTGTATAAAGGTTGTTTCCATTGTGGAATCAGAAATATTTGCATAGCCTCTCGTAAATGGCTTAAAACAAACGTTTTCTTTCTCTGTCAAAAATAATTATAACCATTTTCTAATTTTACTTACCTCTTTATAAGCAACCTTGGAGGTATACTGGTGGCATTGTCACAAAATGCAAGCCTCCGGCTGCTTTCTCTTGTTCTTTCTCTTTTCTTCGACAACATTTCTCTCGCACGCAATTTCCAATGAAGAAGCATTTTCTATCGCTCGTCGTCAACTGTTACACCTAGAAGAAAACGAAGATTTACCTGCCAATTACGCGGAAACTGTTAAAACTGAATTCACTTTTCCTAGTCCGAATCTTAAACGCGCTTATGTAGCGCTTCAAGCCTGGAAGAAAGCGATTTATTCTGATCCAACAGGCGTGACCAAGAATTGGGTAGGTGCTGATGTTTGTTCTTACCAGGGAGTTTTCTGTGCGCCTTCTATTAATGATCCGAAAATCGAAGTTGTAGCTGGGATTGATCTTAATCATGCAGACATTGCAGGCTACATTCCTCCTGAGATTGGTTTGTTAACAGATCTTGCTCTCTTTCACATTAACACAAACAGATTCTGTGGGATTATTCCGAAAAGTTTTTCCAACTTAGTACTTTTGCATGAGGTTGATATTAGTAACAACCGTTTTGTTGGAGAATTTCCTCAACCTCTTCTTCCGCTTCCAGATGTAAAATTTATTGACATTAGGTACAATAATTTCGAAGGAGAAATTCCGGGCGAGCTTTTTAATAAAAGCCTCGACGCGATATTCATAAACGACAATAGATTTACACATACAATTCCAGAGAATCTGGGAAGTTCTCCGGCATCTGTTGTTGTTATTGCCAATAATGAGATCACTGGCTGTATTCCTTCGAGCATCGGTCAGATGAAAACTACATTGGATGAGTTTGTTGCAACTAACAACAACCTTACCGGTTGTTTACCGCCTGAAGTTGGAAATCTTGAAACAGCATACATTTTTGATGTGAGTGAAAATGTGTTGGTTGGTATGTTGCCAAAGAGTTTGAAGGGAATGCAGAAAGTGGAAATCTTGGCTATTGCGGATAATAAACTAACCGGTTTTGTTCCGGGGAGTGTGTGTACTTTGCCTAGCTTGGCGAACTTTACATTCTCTAATAATTATTTTAATGGTGAAGAGGACGGTTGTGTGCCTCCAGGAAAAGAGGTTGTGTTGGAGGATGAGGGTAATTGTATACCTGGTAGGCCTAAACAGAAGGAAGAAAAGGAATGTAGTGTGGTTATGAGTAACCCTGTTGATTGTAGGGCACAATGTGGTCATGGTAGTGGTAATGAAGGTGGAAATGATGGAAAGGAAACACCTTCTGAGAACCCATCACCTTCAGTTCCAAAGCCAGAGCCACAGCCTACGCCATCTCCTCCAAAGCAAGAGCCTAAACCTTCACCTTCACCTTCACCTTCTACACCTTCTACACCAAGTGAGACTCCAACACCAATTCCACAACCCAAACCAACTCCAACTCCATCCAAGCCACCACCAAGTGATAAGCCGGAACCTAAACCAACCCCGACTCCGTCGACACCGACACCGTCTAAATCAACCCCAACTCCATCAAAAGATACGCCAGAGCCCAAGCCAACACCTACCCCATCTAAAGAGAAGCCGGAACCAGAACCCACACCAACCCCTGATACACCCAAAGCAGAACCACCTGAAGAGGATCCTCACAATGAAGCACCTAAAACAAGAACAAGATCCCCACCGCCGGTTCAATCCCCACCACCGCCGGTTCAATCTCCACCTCCTCCAGTTCATTCACCTCCTCCACCCGTTCATTCACCACCACCTCCTGTTCATTCACCTCCTCCACCGGTTCACTCTCCACCACCTCCAGTTCATTCACCACCTCCACCGGTTCACTCTCCACCACCTCCAGTTCATTCACCACCTCCACCAGTTCACTCTCCACCACCTCCGGTTCATTCACCACCACCTCCCGTTCACTCTCCACCTCCGCCAGTCAAATCCCCACCTCCACCAGTACATTCTCCTCCTCCTCCTGTCCACTCTCCACCACCTCCCGTTCATTCCCCACCACCTCCTGTCCACTCTCCACCACCTCCAGTCCACTCCCCACCACCTCCCGTCCACTCTCCACCCCCACCAGTCCATTCTCCACCACCACCAGTTAACTCTCCACCTCCACCAGTTCACTCCCCACCACCTCCCGTTCACTCACCTCCACCACCAGTTCGCTCACCTCCACCACCAGTTCGCTCTCCTCCTCCACCAGTCCACTCCCCACCCCCACCAGTATTCTCACCTCCACCACCTGTCCACTCTCCACCTCCACCAACTCAATCACCTCCTCCTCCAGTTCAAGCACCACCTCCAGAATACGAAGATGTCATTCTCCCACCTGACTTTGGTTCTTCCTATGCTTCACCACCTCCACCAATCATTGCTGGATACTAAATCTCAACTTTATTATAGATCATATCCTAGTCTCAAAAACTGATGCATCACAGTGCAACAAGAATCTTCTTTTTGTTTTGTGAAATGTAAACTGTTGTACATTCGCTTTTATTACAAAAGCAAAACCAAGATTTTATGCAGATAAATGTTTCTAAATTGTAATTTACCATTTCCTTTTTGTTGTTTTATCATATAATATAGTGAAAGAATTTTATAATATTAATCTATGCTAGAGATACAAGTTTTGTCATCATGGTAGAGATACAAGTTTCAACAATGAATTTTCATCATACGATTGTACATAAGTGATGAGATTAAGTTTAGAAAGTTGGTTAGAGTATTAAATTTGTTTTGACTAGATGTATAAATTTATAAGAATACTCATAAGAGAGAGAAATGATTAATTTTATATAACTAAAAATATATTTGAAAAAAAAATTAATATATTGAATGTTGATGAAAATCTTATAAAAAGAATAAGAGAAAACTCAAAAAGAGTTTATAATGACGGACACAAGGGATTCATGATAACTTGTTTCAACTAAATTGTTTAACGTTAACTATAGCAAAAATTATTTTATTTACATTTTTATGTAAAAATGTCTAAAATTTATTATAGTTGAAAGAAAATTTATTTATTTTTAATAATTAAAGTAAATACAAAAACTTTTATAAAATTAGAATAATATAATAAAATTTGAGAAACCACGCGTCCATTCCCCCTCATCTCCACGAATCACTCCTCCAAATCCAATAATTCAATTTTCACAAGCCCCATCAATATTAATACAAACTCACCCGCTAATACAAACTCACCCGCTCTCAGGATACTAAAATTTAACATGTAACGACGTTATTTTTCCCATAAATTATCCTTCATGACACTTTCAAACATGCCATAGTATTCTAGCATCTACTCACTCTCTCCATGGTAGTGGTGCAAGATATTGAAGGGAAACATAACTTTTATTGTATTAGAAATAATTTGGTGTCTAAAATCATTAGTATGTGGGATCTAGATTGGGAGATGGAAATCACGCATGTGCACTAGCAAATTAATTGGCTGTTGTTTTAGCCAACTTTAGTCTCTCTATGACGAATAAGCTAACATAGGTTATTCGTGGAATGTCCAGAGGATTTTGAACATATTCTTCGTACAGGTGATAATAATGTTAGTATTCTTAGAATTGTTTTTCTATAGTCACTACGTCGTACAAGCCTTTAGACAGCGCTTTTTTTAGCTTTAGATAACGCTTTAAAACACTGCCTATTCCTGCGCTACTATAGGTTTAGACAACGCTTTTTTTCAATGTAAAAGTGTTGCCTAACATTGTCTTTAGGCAACACTTTTTTCCAAAAGTGCCCTCTGAAGTCTCTCTCAGGCAGCGTTTTTTAAGACCATCCTTATGCCACAATGGAAAAAGAGATAGTTATTTTTCCTATGTCAAGAATCAATACGAAAGGATGTTGAACAAACATTTGGAGGACTCTAAGTTCAATTCACAATTGTACGTTGTTTAGCTCGTGCATGACACATGAATACAATGAAGCACATAATGTTAGCATGCATCATATTTCATATCATGATTGCAAAGATGAGAGAGACACACATGCTGGTAATTTTGATAATAATTTCTCCACAACTAAAGCATTTGTCTGTCCATATCTTAATTTGTCCATATTGCTTGAAAGGATGTCATATATTCATCAAAGACAAAATCATTGTGAACTTCAAGCAGACTTGGTGGAACATATTTGAGAGAAATTTGGTCATTATAGTTAGTCTTTGTCTTATTTTTGTATTTTAATAGAAATGTAATTTCATGTATTCTTGTTGTGTACTTTTGCATCATTTTAGTTTTATAATATTAAAAATTAATTAAAATGATTCTTGTGTAATTTTAGAATTAATATTCTTATGCATTTTTGTAACATATATATATATATATATATATATATATATATATATATATATATATATCACTACTAAAAAATTCGTTTTTCGTGATCAATATAGTGATCGAAAAATTATAGTCACTATAGCCACCAAAATAGTCACTGAAATTTAGTATCCTATATGAAGAATTTTAGTAGTAGCAAAATCGGTCACTAACGGGAATTAGTCACCGAATTTGTGACCATTATTTAATATACAAAACATAAAGTTAATTTTTATTTTTTTAATATTTTTTAATTAATTCGGCGGCCGAATTTGGGTGACTAAAGTATGTTTTCGCTTATGATAAAATAAAGTATAGTGTGTCCTAGTGGTTGGTAATGATGGATTTGTGGTGAAAGGTTATCGGTTTGATTTTATGCCTCTGCAGTTTTTTATTTTAAATTTTAGTGGTTACAAATAGAGAACCCAAAATGTATGTAGGTAGAGTCGAACTGGTGACATTTCAAAACTATTTAAGATCACTAGCTAACCAGTCAAAGCATTTTTCTTTTATTATTCTCAATACCAAAATAATATTAACGCATCTAAACGTTTTTCAAGTGTAGTAAAATCATTTTCAGCATACTCTGTAAATTATTATTAAAACAAAATCACAGTTTTACTTTTACAGCTTCTTGGTTCCGAAATGTTCTACCAACCCTAGCACTGTCGTCTACTCCTCTTTGTTTCTCCGCCGTCTACTCCTATTTGTTCCTCCGTCGTCCACTGTTCCTCATTCTCCGCCGTTCAAGTCTCTCGTTCGCCATCCGGTAACTGCAAAACCTTCAACCACAAATTAAGGTCTTTCACTACTCTCTGCTTCTCTTGTTTTTTTTTTATTTTTAATTTATGCTTATTTTTTTATGGTTGTTTTGATTTATTATTATGGTTGTATATCTATTGCTTATCCATGAGTGTGATTTTTGTTTTTATAGGAAATTCTTTGGATATTGGATGCCCTGTTTATGTGTGTGAAAGTGAGTTACTTGAAATAGAAAAAAAAATACAATTGAAGATATACAAAACGAGTAGACGAGAATATAATGTTTGTTGTCTGTGTTTAAACTTTTCCATTAAACATATGTCTGTGACCATATAGTTGATATTGTTAACTTGAGCTTATATGATGCAATTTCGCGAATACGAGCCCTTACCAAAGGATCCATATAACAGAGAATATTGCAACTTATTTTCTTATTGCAACTTGCAACTTGTTGCCTAATAAATAGAATAACAACATGTTTTATGTGAGTTGTTGCCATTGTGATAAAATAAATTGATTAGAATGAGTTTAAGATATGGTTAAAAACAAAAAGTAAAAATTCCATATGGATATGAAATGCATTTTTTAATTATATGATCTCTCGAATGTCTAAGGTGAACAACTTTTTAGAGTTAATGTTGTATATTAGTATAAATTTATTAATGTAAGTGTCAAGAATTAGCTTATAATCAACAATTTTGAACACTACATTGTTCTAGAATTATTAGTGTAAAACACTTGAGTCATTTGAGCTCTGCATCATATTTGGATCATTTGAGCTCACCGAAGATGTTTTAATAAGGCTAGAAATAATCTTCTTTGTGATAAAGTGGTAATGAACTTCCTTGTGTTTAGTCCACTCATGAAAAATTAGATTTTAAACATGATACAATGCTGAATGATTATCACACATAAGTTATATATGGTCTAATTTAAAAAAATTTCAACTCTTAAAAGAAGTTCTTCAACTAATAACCTTTAGTATCCGTCTAGTTCCGGTAATTGGTTCCTATGATTATGTATAAACTTCACATTGGAGTCAATAGGAATATCACATGATTTATAATATAAAGCACCCTTGTCTTCTATGATATCAAAAACATATATTCTTTAAGAGATAGAAACGTTTGCTCGTAACTAAGCTACTTCAATTCTAAAAAAATGACATAACTTTAACTATATTAGATTCTACTCCCCATAAGCAACAGATGTACATGTAGTTGTCTAGATTTTTTTCCTATCGAGTAGACCATGGTGGATAAGGGGATCATTTGAAAGCTTGCTTGGTAGCAAAAACATATGAGTATGCTAAAAAAAATTATATTGACATTGTAGATATTTAGGATCAGAGTGCTCTATTTTTTGGACAAGAACTCAAGGGAATTTTTTGAAAATTAATTATAGATGGTAAGATCCTTTAATATTTTCTTGAATCTGATAATCTTATATTTTATGCCTTAAATACCATATATATGACATATAATCTGAAATTATAAGATTTTGGTTTATTTTTGGTGTCTAACTCAAATGACATACATGACCTATATTCTTTGTTTAAATACCATACATGATCTATATGCTTTAATTATATTACAGAATACAATGGACATCCGACTACATCGTAGTTGGATGTATAATAGGCTAAATCCTGGTCGAAAGGGGTACACTGATGAGTTTCGAAATGGGTTAGATGAGTTTGTGTCATTTGCACTCCAACAAGAGGGCATAATTAACAATGAAATTAGATGTCCTTGTTCTAATTGCAAAAACGTCCCTTTGAAGCACTTCGAAGAAGTTAAAGTTCATATTTTTCAAAAAGGGTTCAAACCTGATTATTGGTATTGGACATGTCATGGAGAAAGTGATACGGAGTTGCTTATTGAAATTAATAATAAAAAAATTACACATGAGTGTTATAACAACCTCCATAGTAGATTTGAGGACATAGTTTATGACACTGTTGGACCACAACACCAAATGCAATGCGAGGAAGAAATGGAAGAGTCTCCAAATATTAATGATAAAAAGTTTTATGATTTACTACATGCAACTCATAATCCACTGTGGCCTAGATGCAACGATCACACTGAATTGTCTACCACTGTTAGATTATTGATGATTAAGTTAGAGGGGAACATGTCTCAACGGTCTTTTAATCAAATGGTGGCACTTATGAAGGAGACACATCCTCCAAACAATCTTGTTCCTATTGATTATTATAGGACCAAGAAAATAGTTTCAAAATTTGGTCTCACTGCAGAAAAAATAGATTGTTGTGTTAATGGTTGTATGATATATTACACCGATGAATGTAAACAACTAAAAGAATGCAAATTTTGTAATGCACCTCATTATAAGAAAAAAAGACTGGTAGGGAGAGATCTAAAGAGGCGCCTATGAAGAGAATGCATTATTTACCCTTAATTCCCAGACTTAAGATATTATACGCTTCAATGAGCTTTGCTCCACATATGAGGTGGCACTATGAAAATAAACGAGAACCAAGAGTGATGTGTCATCCATCAGATGGAGAGGCTTGGAAATATTTTGATCAAATTTATCATGCCTTTGCTGCTGAAGAGGGGAATGTAAGATTGGGATTATGCACTGATGGTTTTACACCATTTAATCATACAACCTCACCTTATTCATGTTGGCCGATAATTATAACCCCTTAAAATATTCCTCCAGAACTGTGCATGACAACTCCATACATGTTTCTTACTTTGATTATTCCTGGTCCTCATAATCCAAAGAACAAGATAGATGTTTATTTGCAACCATTGATAGATGAGCTGGAGCTTTTATGGAATAAAGGAGTGCTTATATATGACATCAGCAAGAGTGCTTTCATTTTATTTTACTTAATTTTAAAATGTTAATTAGCCTTATATTTGTGTCAATAGGAAAATTATAAACGTAAATGGGAAGAATTAACCCAACAAGGATCTTTGCAAGGAATTCCACCACCAAAGGAAATCGATTTGTGGACCGAGGTTGCAGGAATAAGGAAAAGACATGTATATGGTCTTGGAAGTGAATCTTCATTATTTGCAAGCAGGCGAAATTACCTTGGTTCAAGTTCCTCGTCAACTAAATGGGTGCAAAGACATGAATTTGAAGAGTTGAAAATTCAAAGGGAAGAAATGAGAATTTGAAAGGGAAGAAGTGAGAAAGGAAAGAGATGAACTTCATGATATACTAAAACAATTGATGGAAAGCTTAAACTTTCAGCCCAAGCCATATAATAGAGATGAAGTTCATGAAGATGATGTGGCTGGTGATAATGATGATGTGGTTGATGATAATGATGATATGTCCGATGATAATGATGATGTGTCTAATGATGGTGAAGATATAGGTCAAGAATGACAAGTGTAATAGTGTGGCTTACTTTTTTTTAATGTTTTTTAGTAGTTTTTTTAGTTAGAATATTAACTTTTTGTATGCAAGAATTGAAAGGGATCCCTCTTTTGTATGTGTCTGATGATGTCAATTAAATACCAACTCACTAATGATACTTTTTGAATGATAACTTAGCTTGGTTATAATTTGGATTGATTATGTATTCTATGATAAGTATTTGATAATACTTAATAATATTATGTTCTTATTTTTGTGTCACTATTTAATTGTTGTCTATACGAAATAGTTTTAGAGGTATTAAATTAGATCTAAAAATTTGCTTCCAGGAATTGTAAATAATTAATAATAATAATTTAAAAAAGCTCAGACGTCAAAGACGAAAATAGAGACCAATTTTACTTTCTAACTCATTCAAATTGGTCGCAAATTCGGTCACAATCATAAGAGAAATTATTTCCAATTCAGTCACACATATGGTCTATGAAATTTGTCACTGAAACCAGTTGCTGATTTCAGTCTCTAATTTCGGTCACTAAAAATCAGTCACTGAGATGGTCTCTGTGTACTAGCGACTAGGATTTTCGCTACTGCAAATTATTGGTCGCGGATTTAGTCATTAATGAATTTAGTGACCGATTTTTAAGATTTTCGGTCACCATTTTGGTCACTAAAAGAGATTTTTTTATTAGTGTATATATATATATATATATATATATGTAAGTTTCCATCTAGTTAGTGTAGAACCAAGGGGCAAGTTGGTCATTAAGGTTTAGTAGAGGGGCAAGTTAGTCCTTTAGTTAATTAAATGATAATTTAGAGGTGTGTTTGGCTTAACCTTTCCATATGTGTGGAACAAATATCATATTTTTAAGTAGAAGAAGGAAAAGAACGTGAAAAGAGGAAGAAGAGAAGGAAGTTGTTCAACTCAAGTCTTCTTCAACCCTTGCATGCAATCAAAGTCAGCCACCATTCCCATCCTCGTGTTCTAATTTTTGTAGCTTCTTCTTTTCTCAATCAAGGTGAGTCTCATAGTTAGAGACTTGGAAAAATCGTGATTTTTGGGAAAAATGGAGTTTAGGGATTTTAGAGTGATCTATGTATGATTGTGACATGAATCCTGTATAACTAAACATCCATATTCTCTATATATATATATATATATATATATATATATATATATATATATATGCTTCATTTTGTCCATTGCATGTATGGATTTTGGGGTTGGTGACCCAAAATCATGTTGCTGTCAAATTCTAGTTTTTCACTACACAGCAGAGTTCGCTTAGCAAACTATAGCTCGTATAGCAAATGTCTAAAATTCAAGGGAATTATGCAGCAGAGTTAGTGTAGCGAACTATTGCTCGCGTAGCGAAGTAGCTTTCACTACAGCGACAAGTAGCAAAAGGGGATTTGGGAATGAGCGTAAATTAATTAATTAATCGTTGGGAGATCGCATAGCGATTCATACATTCACTAGGAGCCCGCGTAGCAAACAGTGGCATCTATAACTTAGTGAAATTGCTGACCTCGTTCGCTTGGATTTCACGTAGTGAATCGAGCATTCGCTGGGAGTTCGCGTAGCGAACTGTGGCTTCCAGAACATAGTGAAATTTCTTAGTTTATTTGCTGGGAGTTTGCTCAGCGAACTAGGCCTGACAGAACATGTGTTTCTCCCATTTTGCACAGATTCGTTCCGAGTTCGGGAACACGGTGCCTCTTCTGATGTTTTGTGACTTCCTGTATGATTATGATATGCATGTTCCTCTGATATACCGCGATTATTCTGTATGATAATTCTTATTACATGAAAATGCATTGCACAATGACTCTGATATTTTGGGTATGTTTCTTCTGTAAATATGCTTGTATGTGATTGAGAACAGTTACAGCATGGAAAACCTGAATACAAGTTTCAGTTTAGGCCAATCCTGTGTACTTTGTGATTTTTGGACATGTTATGGGTGGCAACTTGGTGCACACTCATTTATGTCGTACCTGTGGCTTGGTCGTATTTGTGGCTTTCTGTTGTGGTCGTATTTGTGGCATTCTGTTGTCCTTCTTTGGGATTGTCGTTTTTGTGGCCTAGTTGTATCCGAGGAGAGAATGAACAACCGACCATCATCATCGTTCATTGTGAGGTAGTCTGGCTCACTCTCTGTTTGGTGTATGATGTGTTGGTATCGTAATGGGTAAGTCCGGGGATATACTCATTGCATATCAGAGGGGAAATGCTAGTGTGTATCTCTTTAGGCTGTAAAACATCGACAACGATGGTTTGGTGCGGATGTGATGCCACATAGGATGAATCACGTCGTGACTCACCCTAGTACTACCATGTTGGTAGCTCTACTAGTCCTTTGTCGGTGGGCTTGTATCTCCACCGTGAGGTGGTTTCACTTGAAATACCTGGAACATATATGTACATTCTATTGTGTGATTCTGATTGTGTTGTTTGTTTATGTGATCTAATTGTTTATTCAAGGGACCCTCAATGGTGATCTTTTCCCATATTTGTGTTTGCACCCGATCGGTAGATAAACCACAGATCCTCGGTGGATATGTTATGCATGACTCTGTAGAACCGAGTGAACCCCTAAGATAGGGAGGCTCGCCGAGATTTAGTAATCTCACCCCATTCCAATTATTATTTTTCAGGTAGTTCGAGGAAGGATAAAGGCAAGGGTAAGATGACTTAGTCTTTTGGTGGTGTTTCACGGGCGACAATTCGTTTCCTTTTTGGACCTTTCTATTTTGTACCCGGATTTGTATTAGTATATTATAGACTTGTATATTTTTGGCCATGGCAGTTTCGGCAAGCCTTGTAATGTGTACTAATACTCTCTTTTATTCCCGCTGCTTATGTATGAATTCAATTACCGTTTTAATATCATACACATATGATCCTAGGCAATGATATGTGGGATGTTGCAATTTTAATTAGAATAGTTAAATTAATATTAAGGTTGAAATTAAAATTATTACAAATAAATAAATATAAATATGGGGATCAAATTTAAATTATTTTGATAAGTGGCTTCCAAGTTCAACTGGTTTCAAAATTATGATGCTTCCAAGTTCATGATGCAAAGGTGTGTGAATTATTAACAAGGAACATTAAATTAGTGCAATCTATTTTTGACCTTGTGGAAGCTTCTCAAATCTTAAGCTTGAACTTGTCTCTTAGAAGGCCTCATAATGAGATGATTTGGCACAATGATAAAGATAAAATTTACTCGGTTCGTTCACCATAGCACACTCTTTCATGAAAAGTTGAACAAAAATATTGGCCCTTCAAGTGCACCCTTTCAAAATTGTGGAAGAAATTATGGCATGCCCCATTACACCCCCGGATAAGGAACTTTCTCTGGAGACTTGCAAAAAACATTATGCCCTACATACAGGACCGTCCCCGGAGACTTGCAAAAAACATTATGCCCTCTGGAGACTTGAAAAAAACATTATTCCCTACATACAAGGCCGTCCCTGGAGATTTGCAAAAAACATTATGCCCTACATACAGGGTCGTCCCCGCCAATTTGGAGATCCTGTGCCAATTTTTAAAATTGGCCTCAATACAAAGAAAGATAGAGAAATAATATTACATTTTGAAATTTTTTGAAAAAATAATATATTTAAAAAATAAATATGTAAGCACCAAGAATTAGACCACTGACCTTTAATTAAAAAAAAGTTTTTACCACTGCACTAACTAGCTTAAAGTACACATGAAGTTAAACAAAAAATATTAATATATTTATTTCAGATTTAAAATTTATAAAAATATAATTTTGATGCCCCTATTTTTTGGAGGCCATGGGCCTTGTTAACCGGACCCAAGGTCGTCCCTGCCCACAAAGAACAGCCTTCTTAAAAAAAGTATCAGGTTATATCCCTCTTGCTCCATATGTCATTCTGCTCCAGAGTTTGTGTAACGCCCCGATTCAATTTAGATTATTTTATTTTATAATGTGATGCATTTATTGAATTTAAGAGTCTTGAAAATATGTTGGGATGCAAATAGTTGAAATTAGAAGTTGAAGTGTGGTGAGAATATTAGTAATATTAGCATTATTATTATAGTTGTTATTTTATTGTTGTTTATTAGTATTATTATTATTATTGTTGTTATAGATAAAATAATATTTATAATATTAGTTGTAATTAATTAAATAGATAAGGGAGGTATAGTAATGTTGTATGGCATTAGTGAGGATATGATGGGAATAATCATATTAGAGGTTCAAGGGGTAAAATTGGACATAAAAGAAATTGAGACTTAGTTATTATGATAATACAATCGTAAGAATAGAGAGAAAGAAAGAACGCCGTAGAACGAGAGAAAGGAAGAGATATAGAGAAGGAAGAAATTGCACAACTTTGGGAGATCAAAGCTTCGAATCAAGGTAAGGGGGTGAATTGATTCTTTAATTGGTGATCATATCATGAGACGGTAGTGAGGATTCCTTTCCTTCTTAGGTGTTGCTTGATTGTATGAATTATTTTATCTGAATTGATTTGATATATGAACATGAGATCATATACGCAATTGTGATGTCATGTTGTTGTTACTCTGATGCTATGTTGTTGTTACTGTAAGGCTTTAGTGATAAATTGTAACTTGTAATTGATGCATAATAAGTAGTGCAATATAATCCAATGATAAGTGTTGAAATTATATGTTTAGAGGATGTTTTAGGACCTGTAGTATGAAGCAAATCTTAGAAAATTGGAGTGGTATAGTGCATAAATCACAACAGGAAATTCCTGATCATGTAGGATCGTTTGGCGATGCAGGGAGCGTCGTCGGGCGGTAATGGTTTCTCCAGGCGAATCAAGTAGCGAGAGGAAGAGTAAAATTTAGCTGCTCCCTAGATGGTCTCGCCGCGTGGTCGCTGGGCGAGTGGTGATGTGATAGTAGCATCGTCGGGCGACGCAAGGGTTCTGCCGTGCGAAGGAGGCCAAACACGAAGAGTTATTTTGGATTTTTGTATAATGATTGTAACTTTAGTTTTAGGGATACGATTGGCGTACCATTCAAAACAGTAGGTAACCTTTACAAAGAACCTTGTATTGAATAAGAAATAGAGGAATAGAGTCTCGAAGTTAAGGCCTAGAATAAGAATAGGTTGAATTACTCTTATCGGAATATAATTGATGTGTTGTTAATAATAACTATTTGGTTATAATGTTTATGGCATCAATGAATGTGATGATTATGATGTGATTTGCTAAAATTGGAATAGTGACGAAAACTTGTGCATTGTGTGTTATATAATTACGTTGTTGCACGATCATATGGCATTGCATTTGGTGACGAGGGCTTAATGCTCTGTATGGTGACGAGGGCTTAATGCTTTGTATGGTGATGAGGGCTCAATGCTCTAGAATGCCTAAATGGCTTTGTGACGAAGGCTTATGTCTTGATGGTACCACATGCATTACATTGCATTAGAATTCATGATGTTGCATAAATGTGAAATTTTTGATGAGAAATAAGGGTGAATAATGTGTGGTGATGTGTTGTGATTTTGTTGCGTGAGTTAATTACTCTTTAGCATGTATCTTTCACCATGTAATTATTGTATGAAGTTCTCAACCCTTTTGTGTTGTTGTGTTTGTGCTTCTTCGGGAGTACAGATAACCAGGTACAAGAGTAGTGCTTGGAGAGAATGTTACCTGATCGAGTCTTAGGAGTCGCTCTGATACGTAACACGGGATTCGGGAATTTGCTATGTATTTTATTTGTTTTGTTGTTACGAATATTAATTTAAGAATTTTGTTGAACCACATGTTTTGTGGAGTTTGATTTGATGTTGAGGCTATAATACCCTAAAGACTGAATTAAGTTGTTTTCCGCTGCATGAATATTTGTTTTGAAATAAAGTATTCTGAAACTTTATGAGGATTTTGGAAATCATGTGACATCCAATTTGTTTGATCACTCTGATAATTGCCGTGTATTTTTACTATATTTATTAGTATTTGGGAATGAGGTGTTACAATTGGTATCAGAGCAGGTTGGTTCGTTCGGCCAAATTGTCGAGTCTTTAGAGTGATAGTGGAATGCTGCTAATGTTTTTTTTCTCTAATGATTATGTGATGTGTGTTATGAAACAGAACGATGGTAGCTGGACGGGACGATTCTGCGATTGTTGCTGCCTTGCAAGCGATGGCTCAGGAGATACAACATCATCATTCGGCTAGTGGTAATGAGGGAACTCGCGTTTTGGAAACATTTCAGAGGAACCATCCGCCTATGTTCGAGAGGATCTTTAGAGTCATGGATTGCTCAGATGCGTAGAAGGTGCGTTTTGGGACGCATCAGTTGACAAAGGAAGATGATTTCTGGTGGGTTGAAACTCGCTAGAGATTGACAGGTGTTGGGGACGTTATTACATGGGATGTGTTTCGCAGAGAATTCCTGATCAGGTACTACCCTGAAGATGTCTACGGGAAGAAAGTAATCGAATTCTTAGAATTGACGCAGGGAGACTTATCGGTAACTGAATATGCTGCTAAGTTCGTGGAGCTGGCCAAGTTCTACCCACATTACCATGAGGCGACTGATAAATTTTCAAAGTGTGTCAAGTTTGAAAATATTTTGCACTCAAAAATCAAGAAGGCAATTGGGTATCAGCGAATCCGCAAGTTTCCAGGTTTGGTTAATAGTTGCTGGATTTTTTAGGAGGATAGTAAGGCTCACTACAAAGTTATGACTGAGAAGAGAGGTAGACAACAACAGAATTGTGGCCCGCCTTACAATAATCCAAATAATAAAGGCAAACATAGGGCAACTAATGGTAAGAGAGTCGATGGCGGAAGTACTCCTGCTGTTGTCACCTGTTATAGATGTGGAAAACCGGGTCATCGTAGTAATGCGTGTAGTGTGGAAGTAAAGAGGTGTTACCGTTGTGGTACAATTGGACATGAGACAGCTAAATGCAAACATAAGGCAGCTATATATTTTAACTACAGTGAGGAGGGGCACATCAGCACTCAGTGTTAGAAGCCGAAGAAAGCTGGTGGAAAAGTGTTTGCTTTGGCTGGGACTAAAACATCCAGTGAAGATCGTTTAATCCGAGGTATTAACTTCATCAATAGTATTTCTTTAATGACTATTATTGATACTGGTACTACTCATTATTTTATTGCTGCTGAATGTGTGGAAAGGTTGGGTCTTGTGCTATCCCCTATGAAAGGAGAGATGGTTATCGATACTCCAGCTAAGGGATCGATGACTATTTCTCTTTGTTGTTTAAGGTGTCCTTTGTCGATCTTCGACAGAGACTTTGTGGTAGATTTAATTTGCTTACCGCTGAGTGGGCTTGACGTGATTTTGGGTATGAACTGGTTGGAATATAACTATGTTCATATCAACTACTATAACAAATATGTATGGTTTTCTAGTCTTGATAATGACGGAGAAGCTAAATTCTTTTCTACTAGACAATTGAATGGGTTGATGAGAGACGAAGCGTTGGTGTTTTCATTAATGGCGTCCTTAGTCGTAGAGAATCCGAATACTACTGATGAGTTGCAGGTGGTGCGCGAATTTCCTGATGTTTTCCCCGATAATGTCACAGATGTTCCACCAGAAAGAGAGGTGGAGTTTTCAATTGATCTTGTTTCGGGTACCAAACTGGTTTCTATGGCACCTATCGAATGTCAGTATTTGAATTAGAAGAATTGAAGAAACAACTAGAAGAATTACTGGAAAAGAAGTTCGTCAGACCAAGTGTATCGCCTTAGGGATCCCCGATGTTGCTTGTGAAAAAGAAGGATGGTAGCATGAGATTGTGCGTTGATTACCGACAGTTGAATAAGGTGACGATCAAAAACAAATATCCACTTCCGATAATAGAAGATTTGATGGATCAGTTAGTAGGTGCAAGAGTATTTAGTAAGATTGACTTGAGGGCGGGTTATCACCAGATTCGAGTAAAAAATGATGATATTTAGAAGACAACTTTCAGGACTCGATATGGGCATTATGAGTATACAATGATGCCTTTCGGTGTTACCAATGCGCTAGGAGTATTTATGGAGTATATGAGTCGCATCTTTCACTCATACTTAGATCGGTTTATGGTCGTATTTATTGATGACATCTTAATATATTCCAAATCAAAAGAGGAGAATTCTGAACATCTTCGTATTGTGTTGCAAGTGCTAAAAGAAAAGAAGTTATATGCAAAGTTGTCAAAGTGTGAATTTTGGTTAGAAAAGGTGAGTTTCCTTGGTCATGTTATCTCAGGTGGTGGAATTGTTATCCCATGTTATCGCCAGGCGAGTGGTGACGTGAGAGTAGCGTCGTCGGGCAACGCAAGGTTTCCATCGGGCGAAGGAGGCCAGGCACAAAGAGTTATTTTGGATTTTTGTATAATGATCGTAACTTTAGTTTTAGGGATCCGATTGGTGTACCGTTCAAAATAGTAGGTAACCTTTACTAAGAACCTTGTATTGAATAAGAAATAGAGGAATAAAGTCTCGAAGTTAAGGCCTATGAAATTCTGGTATCAAATATGAGATGTCGAAGGTAATGTCACGACACTTATATCTGCTTAGAACACAGTTAAACAAAACAGACTATAACGGTGCAGAAAGCATTAAAACATAGAGAATTGATAACCCATATTGGCTCTAACTAACCTACATTTGTGGGCTTCCAAGCCAGGGATGAAGTTCACTATTAGTAGTATTAATTAGGAGCTAAACCTTCCACATTTACATCTCCTCACTTAATCAAACTACCCATTGATCCTTCTACATAAGATACCACACTTAGATATGAGAATCCTCCGCTCACTCCCTCAGTACCATAACCCGTGATACTAAAAACAACTAAAGACTGAAGATACTATTCAAAGACAAACTATCACGCTTGCTTCAAAGCTTATGGTGATTGAAAACTAACAACTTAAAAACGTGTTTCTCAAGTAACTAACAAGAGAGGCTCACAATAAACAACTAATAATCAAAACAATGAACAACCAAAACTAAAAACTAAAAACTCCCTAAACTGGAGCGGCCAACTGCAAAATAAGGATTGCAGCCCTTTAAATAGAGTGACAGCAACTAGGGTTTCTTCACTCACAAATCTTCAACGCCTCTTGTCTTCTCACATGAAACTAGGATATTAAAACTCTAAAGATATAGCTGAAGACGTTTCATCAACTTCCTTAATCTAAGCACACAAATAATAACAAACTGACTTCCTAAAAATTCTACATTTAAGTCAGTTACACATGTTTGTGACATCTACTACTTCAGTAAACTTCAAGACATTTCTTAGCAGAATGTTTTGCCAAAATTGATAATCAATAGAACCAACAAACTCCCCCTTTGGAAAATTTTGGCTAAAAAATTATTTGGGGTGCATGCCATACAATTTAAACTTCATTCAGTACATACATCAGAGCAGCATAGCAAAAATAACATCACAAGCAAAAATAGAGTTAACAGCGGATTATTAACACAGATGTTGCAACATCAGTTGGAACATTCAAAGATGCAGTATTTTACTCCCCTGCATATAGCACACAAAAGCACAAATGATAGTTAAAAACTTTGTTCCCCCTGCACAACAACTTCTCCTCACATAGTATCTTCAATTATACACAATCAACATTTCAGCTTCTTCTTAGCAGCTCCTCCTTGGCATTTTTATCATCTCAGCTGCTCATACACATGGAATTACAACACAAACATAAAACACTCATAGGCACTCATGAACTCTCACAGCTGCAACAACTTGCAACTTCTCCCCCTCAACTTAATGTCTAATCACTCTAAACACTCATTCTCCCCCCTTTTTAGCCATAAATTGGCCAAACCAAAAACCAGAAAATCAGTCAAATTCATAGGAGGATAACATAAATAAATACTAGTTATAACTAATTACTTAGGATATAGTGTTAAGTACAATAAAAAAATCAAAGCATGTCATGCACTAATGTGCTAAAAGTTACAAAAACAAATGGAAGCAAAGTCAAAATTTTTAGTTCAATTAGATCTCTGCAGAACTAGCAGACTCTCCTCTTCCTTCACTTCCCGCACTTCCTGCATTTCCTTCTTCTTCTGATCCAGCTTCAGAAGAGTTTTGAGTTCCTGATGTGTTGGCTTTTTCCTCTAGTGCCTATTCAACATCATTTGTAGCATCATTCATCTTCAGCATTTGGATGGTCTCTTCAAGTTTTAGTTTCCTTGATGTGCTTATGCGTATGACTTCATCCAATTCTCTGAAGGTTGCAGTGAGTTCAACAATCACATCCCTTTTCTTTTCAGTTTTAAGTTCAGCATCAACAGATGTTGAGACAATATCTGGGACATATGCTCCAACAAACAGCTTCTGGTGGAAAGTCAGAGGTGTAGGTCTTTTGCACTCATGAAGATTTATGTACAACTTCCATATCTACAATGGCCTTGAAGGAATCAGATGGGCCTTCAAACTTCCACCTATTAATAAGATAACTCAGATTTCATCCAGAGATGATCATGAAACACAGAAAAATAACAAAATCCATTCACAATTTTATAAATAAATTTCTTTTGTAAATAAAGAAAATAAGGGCAAAAGTATTTCTTGGAATCATGAATGAACTGAGCCTTAACCTTCTCTCCCAATGTATCTGATGACTTAATATGCAGATCTATCCTTTTCCCTCGCCACCCCGCTGATATTCTGTCAGACGTTGACCAATGATCGGATTCACTACCACCACGCTTGAGATCGTCGTCACCAAAACCGCATTGCTCAGGTATTTCTCCATGGATGAAACTCGCATTTGATGAGAGAGTGAGGAATGGGTTTTTGAATGAGAACGAAGGAAAACGAGAAGGTGGTGGTCGTAGAAAGGGTGGCGGCAGAGGTATTAGGGTTTGTGGGGAAGAGAGAGAAAAGGGAAAATAACTAAGAGAATGTGGAGAGTGATGAAAATGAAAAACGTGGAAATAGGGTAGATGATGAAAGGGAGGGAATAGGGAATTTGAAAATATTGAGTGCCACTTGGCATAAAGAAATAGTATATTTCTATTTAGTGAATTACCATAAAGGATTTTTTGTAGTGAAAATTATTTTTCGATGAAAGGGTAAGAATGAAATGTCTAAGCATCTTCCATTCTTAGTTAGGTATAGATAGAATTTTCTTGCAACAACTAAGAAATCATTAAGGTAAGTACAAGATAAGTTTCATGCCGATTTTCTCAAGAACTTCTTAACATAGTCTAAAATAGTGGTTTTCATAGATGGGATTCTTTCGCACTAAAAAAAGTCATCCAATCAATTGAAAGTGCATATTATAAAGTTTATTACATAAATAATTTAAATAAAAATCAAAATTTTTAAAAAATAATCATTAATATTTTGACATGAATATATAATAAAAAATGAATAAACGAACACGAAATACCCGTTTAGACGCTAGTTAATAATAATGATTATTTGTTATTATCTTTGTTTTTATATATAAGAGACTATTATTTTTTAAATTTATTAAATAATTAATATATTTGATTCATTTATAGACAGAATATATTGATTATTAAATGAACCTAACAAATAAATTATCTTTTTATATATAAGAAACGGAGGTAGTATTATTTCACAGGAACAAACGTGCGACCTTCAATTTTTTTTATTTCTTTTATTGATAGAAAGTTAGCTTCATTATTAAGACTACTAACGGACCGTACACTTTAATTTATAAAATAAAACTGTTTGACTTGTTGAGTGACATAGGCACTTACGTCGTTCATGACATGTGCAGTTATGATAAATTGCAAAGTTAAACTATTTTTTAAATATGAAATAACAAAAATAGTTAATATCTAAATAATTTTTGTCAAAGAAGATATATTCTCTGTACTGTATAATAAAACTCTTGTAAGAAAAAAAAAACGAAAAAAAAAACCTTGTGGTGCAACATCGATAAATATACTTTAACGAAATAACATATATTTCCTTTAAAAAAGACATGGATAAGTTTAATCCTCACTCACGGATATTTTCTTTATCAAATAACTTAATCAAATAATTTGATGACTTAACTAATCTTCATTTTAGCGACTTAAATAATTTTATCAATAAATACTCATAAGAAAAATAATATCTTCAACGAAGGTTGTTGTAGTTTTTATTTTTAAAGAGTTCACTCATAGATCAAAAAATCATATTATTATTACTAATATAAAAATTTCTTTAATGGACAATTTATAACTATCTTTAATAAATATAATAAAATATTAATATTGTGAATTTGAACAATTTTTTATGAGTTAATAGGTAATATACTGACAATATAAAGTAATTTTATATTGTTATTCAATAAAAATTTATCATTTAACCATGTTATATAATATTTAAAATTCGTAATATGATTTGTCATTTAATATGATTATATTTGTTGACAGATATATCTATAATATAAAAAAAATTGATGTTATGTATATCATCTTTATATCCTTTGTTATTTTTCAAACATATTACTAATTTGAGGTTAAATATTATCTTTTTATAATAGATTCCAACCAATTCTCACATGGTTGTTTATCATTTCATGTGCAACAAAAAAATCATATTCATATTCTTATCTTTCTTTTTCATTCTCAATTTATCTTTGACAATCTTATCTTATCTCTCATCAAACCATTTTATTTAACAAACACATATATCGTCATATATTTTTCTCACACTACTCATTTATCATGTCTCTCCTCCCACCATATAAATAATTTTATATACTAAAAATAGTATTTATGGTTCAAATATTTTTGATCTAAAAATGGCATACGGGGAAAATATATTATTTACCTAAATATTTTTATATACGGTCATTTACTATTGATTCAGATATATTTGTAATCGATATCTAAACAAAAATAACATTTGAATACGGAAACAAGTCTATTATTGATTCAAATATTTTTATATACGAAAAATATTATTTATGATCCAAATATTATTTATCTAAAAATGATATATGAGATAACATCTATTATTGATCTAAATATATTAATATACGAAAATTTACTATTTATCTAGATATTTTTATAAACGATGCCTAAACAAAAATAATATTTGTATACGGGAAAAACTCTATTTGTATACGGAAAAATAATATTTGTATATACTAAAAATGATATTTATAATCCAAATATTTTTGATTAAAAAATGGTATACGGGAAACAAATTTAATATTGATCTTAATATTTTTATATACGAAAATTTATTTTTGACCCAAATATTTTTTTGTAAATGATACGAAAACAAACATAATATTTGCATATGGGGAAAATGTATTATTTATTCAAAAATTGTAAGCGAGAAAAATTATATTATTGATCTAAATATTTTTATATACGGAAATTTACTATTCATTCAGATATTTTTGTAAACTATATCTGAAAAAAATTATATGCTGAAAATAAATCTGTTATAGATCTAAATATTGTTATATACAAAAATTTACTATTGATTCGGATAATTTCGTAAACGATACCATAGTAAAAATAATATTTTATACGGGAAAAATATGTTATTGATTAAATGTTTTCATATACAAAATATAGTATTTATGATCCAAATATTTTTCATCCTTAAATGATGTATGGACCAAATCTATTATAGATCTTAATATTTTGATATACGAAATTTTTTATTATTAGTCTAATTTTTTTAACTTTTTATTTAAAATAAATATATTATATAAAAAAATGTGTGTACCAGATCAAAATTCGTGCATAAGCACGAATTTGTTACTAGTTTCTATATATAAGATGACCATTTTTATGTAACAAATTATTAATAAATATAAAATTATAAAAGTATATATAATAACTAACCACACACTTAAATAAATTTTAATATTTATACTATAAAAAATAAAAAAAATAATTAAGTGGTGTAAAAGAAAGAGAGAAAGGGCAGTGGTAGTTAGTGAATGAAGTGACTTGTTATTATTAATATTTAAGATTAAAAATTAATAGTTTTGATCCTTTGTTCATTATGAAGTTTGAGATAGGACTATAATTAAAAAAAAACATTCATTATAGATAAATAAATTAGGTTTTAAGGGTATATGATTAATTATTAAATTGCAAATAATTTAATAAAGGTGAATAATTTTTTTAAAAGTTAAAAAGTAGGATGTCATGAGTTTGAACATGCATTCTTATATTAATGTGTCTAGATAATTATCAATTGAACAGACTACGAGACGTAATTATTCATTTTAACTAATATAGTTTATCTAATCTGACATTTAAATACAACAAAATAAATAGAGTAACTAATATTGAAATTGTCAAATGTAAACAAGAACTGTGGAGCACAATAGAAAGTGAAAAAAAAGGTGAAGTTGAATTTCAATTCATTAAATTAGGGATTTTAAGTCGACAGAGATGGGGTGTCGTTATCACAAATGTAAACACTAATAGTGGGTAAAAAGAAATGGAGAAATGTGTGAACAATCAAAGAAATCTTACACTTATTTGAATTAGCTTCAGGGTTGAAGGAAAATTTTCATAAAAGTCAACTAATTGGAGTTAATGTGCATCATGCTTGGTTAGAGGAGACTGCGACAATATTCAATTGTATAGTTGGGAGTCTTCCATTTTCTTATTTGGGCCTACTGATCGGGAATAATCCTCAGAGAGTAGGAATGTGGAAACCAGGTGTGGATAGAGTTAGGCGAAGACTACTTAAATGGAACAATAAAAGTATTCGTAAGAAAATATAGAGAAATGAATGGTAGAATAATTGAGGAAGGGAGTAATTGTTCAATTTTGTGGAAAGATTTACAAAACATAGAAAAAGGAATTTGGGGATTTGAACCAAATTGGATGATAGATAATCTTAAAGTAATCATATGAAATAGGAAGGATCCCTTATGTGGTTGGATCCGTGGCGTGTTGGTGTATCATTGAAGGATAAATATCCAAGTCTTTTGAATATATGTGAAGAGAAAAATATCCTAGTAAAGGATGTGTTACAAAATGAGCGGGAGGAAGGACATTGGAGATTTAATTGGAGCAGAGATCTAGCTCAAGAAGAAATAACAACAAAAATTGAAATCATAGAAAAAATCCACTAGATTTCATTTAAAGGAGGAGAGATAAATAAAATGGGTTTAAGGTAATATTCCTTCAAAGAAGCTTATGAGATTATTATGTGAAACCATCAATTAATTAATGAAGGATCAAATTTCATAGAAGCTTGGAATAAATACGTACCCTAGAAGGTGGCAATATTAGTTTGGCGATTATTTCAAAATAAGATTTCATCGAAGGACGACTCACTAAAGAGAGGAGTGCCCAATTAGTCTCAATTGAAATGCCCTTTTGGATGTGCGGTTATTGAAAGTGATTCTCATATTTTCTTTGAGTGTAGTCTATATATGTAGGTCTGGTCATTGTTACTAGGGTGGATAAACATTTATGTAGCCTCGTAAAACAAGGCTATAGAAAATTTCTAACTGTTTGAAGGTCTTTGCGGAATATATAGAGTGCATGTAGAGAAATTAAGCATGATTTGGTTCGCTTATATATGGGTAATATGGAAAAGGCGTAATGAAAAAGTGCTCAGAGATAAGCTTAGAATAATGGTGAAATGAAGTGAAGAAAATAAGATTGTATTGTGGAAATGGATGAAGTGCAAGATGAAAACATTCAATTATTCCCTCAATCAATAGATAATTAATCAATCAGTTTGGTTGGGAATCAAATGTTAAGTGGCCGTTGCTTTCATTTTTCTTAGCATGACATTTAAATGAAGCATGATAAGGTATCATACAACAAAGTCTTCATCAATTTTGGTCTTTTAGACACTTGCTGCATAAATTGAAGTGTATGGAGAAGAACTTGAAGGTTACTACTCAAGATTTTTGGTTTTGTCTCTGAATTGGAAGGTTACTTATTTGATTCAGAGACTGAGCACGTTGTCGGTTCTAGCAGAGTGTTGTCATTTAGTGTTGTGATGTGTATTCTACAATTTATTCTCATAGTAACTCTATCATGCAGTGGTGGTGCGTGATTAACAAGGTAGTGTGATCATTATAGATTGTTTATCAGAGTATCTCTTTTGTCATCCTTACGCTTTTGATTTCTCTATGCTATTGGAAGTTAATTTGATGTGCTACTTAATGATTGGTATGGAAGTGTCTTCCTGCTCGGAGTTGCTTGGTGCAAGAATTTGTTTTAATTGTTATGCAGTTTATGGTGTGTTTAGTTATTCTGTTGTTTTGAGAGTTGTTTAATTGTTATGCTATTTTTTGGAGTTGGTTTGTACTCTTGGTGGGGTGGTTTGTAGTTTGCTAATACTGTTTTAAGTGTTGTACAATTGTTTGCTATTTTTGGAGTTGGTTGTATTCTTAGTGAGGGTGATTTTGTTTGCGGCTATATATTATACGTTCTTTTGTTGTGCTAGCATGACTTATGCTAATTCTCTTTTTTATTTTAATGCATTTTGCTTTTTCTAAAAAAATGTTAAATCATATTTTTATTTAATTTTTTAATACTTATAAATTAATAACTTAAAAATCTATATTAATTATTTGTTTTGTTTTTAAATTACTTTAATAAAAATAGTTAACATAAATTAATTTTATTTTTTAAAATTAGTTAAAACTTATAGTGAAATGTTAATTTAAATACGAACCAATTTAAAATTATTAACTGATTTTCAAAACTAATTTATTTTGAAACAAGTATTTTGTTAAAAGAGTTTAATTTACACATGTAAAATAGTTTTACATTGTCATTCAATAAAAATAATTATTTTATCATGTCATCCAAATAATTTTAAAATAAAGTATGATTTGACAAAATACAACTTGATGTTTGGTTGATTGTAAAATTATTTTACGCTGACCGTGCATTTTCTAATTTCTTTTGTTAAAATTGATTTTAAAATTTTGTTGTGAATCAGATGCCTTGTAACAAATTATAAACTTGTTTTTTAATGATCAAGAAACAATTAGGGTAGGAAAAAGAATGAAGAACACGATGAACACAAAGATTGGTAATTAACTGCTATTCTTTCCTTACTCTTGAAATAAGATTACAAGTATACAAGAATAACAAATAACTCTTTCACCATAAAATAGGATTTGCAGTATGCAATGATGAGAGACTAGTATGTTATTTATAATAAACCTAACATACTAGACGAATGGACTTTTATCACAAATATCCATTACAAGCTAACTTAGGGTATAAGCTAACTTAACCAATTGGACATAACAAACAGACTTAATTCGATGCTAACAATCCTAGCATCCTTCGATACTACAAGCTAGAACACACTTCGACTACAACTTGTAACACTTCCACAATAGCATGTGAGCAAACTTCGCCTGCATGCTAAACTTTGTCGAACCGTCGAACCAAGATATTCGCCCCAATAGAGTTCGATCCAATATCTCACAAATTTCTATCTAGATGAATTTATGCTAAATTACAGTTTTTGTCCATCTATTTTGGCCAACTCACGAAACCAGTTTCATATATATTTTTAAACAATTTTGGTCTCTCATGCTCATTTTTCGTCCAAAAAATATTGATGTGATTTTTTTTATATACATGACATACTTTTTGATCGAGAGAGAATATAAAGAGCATTTTTTGGATAACTAAAAAGACAATTTGATGTGCTACTTAATGATTGACACTGAAAGTGTCTTCTTGCTCGGAGTTGTTTGGTGCAATAATTTATTTTAGTTGTTATGCAGTTTAGATTGTGTTTAGTTGTTTTGTTATTTTGAGAGTTGTTTAATTGTTATGCTAATTTTTGGAGTTGATTTATATTTTTGGTGGGGTGGTTTTGTAGTTCGCTACTATTGTTTTCGATGTTGTATAGTTGTTTGCTATTTTTGGAGTTGGTTGTATTCTTAGTGGGGGTAATTTGTATTTGCGGCTATATATTGTACGCTTTTTTGTTGTGCTAGCATGACTTAAGCTAGTTCTCTTTTCTTTTTTTTTTTAATGCAATTTGCTTTTAAAAAAAAAGTTAAACCATATTTTTATTTAATATTTTTTATACTTATAAATTTATAACTAAAAAAATTATATTAGTTATTTGTTTTGATTTTTAAATTACTTTAATAAAAATAGACAACATCAAATTAAATTATTTTTTTTTAAAATTAGTTAAAAATTATTGTAAAATATTAATTTAAATACGAACCAATTTAAAATTATTAACTTATTTTCAAAACTAATTTATTTTGAAACAAGTATTTTGTTAAAAGAGTTTCATAGACACATGTAAAATAGTTTTACATTGTCATTCGATAAAAATAATTAGTGTATCATGTCATCAATATAATTTTAAAATAAAGTATGATGTGATAAAATACACTCCATATTACTATCAATAATATGGAGAGTAATATCGGAGTAGCGTGTAGGCTGCTTAGAAGTATTCGGTTGCTTATCACTGAAGATGTTGTTGTGAACTTGACACATATTTTTTGAGGGGCTAATAGATGTGCTGATGCTATGGCCAACATAAGTTCGTCTCAGGATTCAGACACTCTCTTCTTTCAAGATTGTCAGAATTTTTTGTTTACCTCTTTAATAAACGACTTGTCTGGGGATAGCTCCCCTCGTGTCTCTGTTTTGTAGTTTCTGTTTCCGCGGGCTTAGGCCCTTCCTGTATTTAAAAAAAAATACATGTTGATGATTGGTTGATTGTAAAATTATTTTACACTGACCGTGCATTTTCTATTTTCTTTTGTTAAGATTGGTTTTAAAAATTTCTATCTAGATGAATTTAGGCTAAATTACAGTTTTTGTCCATCTATTTTGGCCAACTCACCAAACCAATTCACATATTTATTTTTAAACAATTTTGGTCTCTCGTGCTCATTTTTCGTCCAAAAAATGTTGATGGGTCTTTTCTTATATACATGACATACTTTTTGATCGAGAGAGAATATAAAGAGCATTTTCTGGAGAACTAAGAAGACGAACGAATAAGCAGAGAGAGAAAAAAGATGAAGAAGACGATCAGACAAGACGACGAAAGGAAGAAAACATCGTCGAAAATGCAATGAATAATTAATCTTTCTTAAGTCAAGTCAATAAAAGTATGCCACATATCTAAAAAATAATACACATCATCCTTTTTTGGACAGAAAATAAGTATCGAAGATCAAAACTATTTAAAAACTAAATAGGAGAACTAATTTTGTGAGTTGACGAAAATATGAGGACTAAAGCTATAATTTAGCCAGGAATTTATAACTTATAGTTATAAGTTAATGGATTTATAATAGTAATTAGGGTCATATTAACCGGTGCCCCCTAAGGGCACTGTTTAAGGATATCAAATAAAAAAAATTCTTTATAAAAGTCAATTATTCAAATTTCCAAAGTATTGATTACACTCATTTAACAACTACACTAACAAATTAATTGATTGTATTTGTATTATTTAGTAAAAAATATTTAATTACTATTTACTTTTTTAATAAAGATATCATAATTTACTTTAATTAATTTTTAGAAAAAAATATAAGTCACTAAAATATGTTATAGCCTATTTGGTTAATGACTTTAAATATTTGGTTAGTTTAGTTTAGGTATAATGTATTTTTTGGTCCTTTAATTTAATTTTAGGTTTTACTTTTGTCCCTTATTTAATAAGTTTATTAGTCCTTTAAATATTGTTATGTTAGCCACATTAATCCTTTCTGTTAAAATTTGTCAAAAATGTGAAGTTGGGCAGACTGGGTACTCTAGTTGGTTTTAGTTTGGTTGACATGGAATTATTTTAATTGACATGGAATATTTGTTTCATTAGAAGCTAAAACATTGCAAGCGAGCCTTAGTTGTTTTCATTTTCATCTTCACTTCCAAACACAATCCCTAACTATCTTCTTCAATTTCATTGTGTTTGATGAAGAGATAAAATCCAAAAATCGAAAATCTAAAGAGAAACAAACTGCATTCGAAGTGAAGATTTCTATTATTCATCTTCCCCACGTTTGAAGACTTCATCTAATTACTATAACTTCAAAATGTATGAATACTCAAATCTAAATTGCTAAAAATGCAAACTTTTATCTTTATCCATATACCTCGCCACTTTTTCTACATTATTTAGGTCGAGTAAGTCATGGATATGAGGTTTATGTGTATTGTGTATCATGGGGATGGAAGGAGTTTTTTAGTTTACCAAGTTAGGTTACAAAGGGTTAGAGGAGCTTTCGGACATTGATTTTGATTATTGAAGTTATTTTGATGTTTTGAATGGTTTAAAAGATTTAAGTTACCCAACTATGGAGTGCCTTTGGTGTTACGATAAAATATTTCGGTCATAGAACATTAGTGTGGAACCTGTTGATTTCACAGTTTCTATTGGTTTACCTGTCCTATGTTATTCTCTCTAATTGTTTGGAAATATTTTTATTTTTAGTTTTGTTTATTGGGGTGAAATGCGCTCTATGGTATTCTTGGCCAGGGTGGTATTTTCAGAAGGATTAGTATTCACCAATTAATTTAAAGTCTATAAAATATTTCGGTCTTTTTCAATTTTTATTTTATTTTATTATATTGGATTGGAGCATCCTTTGTAATTCCTTTAATTCATCTTATAAAAAAGAAAAGAAAAAAAAGAGAGAAGAATGAATGAATTTTATTGTGTATTAGTAAAATCATTGTTTTAAAAACCAATCATTAATTGATGGTGGTATTATGTTAATGATTAACTGGTTAAACCGTTAGATTATTGCTTGAATCACATGATTAAACTGTATAACTTGATTGAATAAATTAATTTATATAACAAAATTATATAATTATTAAATCGGTTAAATTATGTATCATTTAATCTCTAAAAAATATCACGACATCTACAAAATTACAAAGTTATAAAAATAACCTACAATATAGAGTGCATAAATTAAACCGTTTTTCAAAATTTTAAAAAATAGTGGACAATAAAACTGCATAAAATAAAAAATTTATAAAAATAAAAAATGTTAATTTTTTAACAGCGATTAAAAATAAATTAAAAATATTTATATAGACAGAAAATATATTTAAACTTTTATAAAATACGGAAAATAGATTCGGGTGGAGTAGAGTGGCAAGGCAATATCGTAAATATTGAATGATACATGCCACGTACGCGTTGTTGGCAGTCGCCGTCTTTATTTTTAAAACGTAATATCCTCTCTCTCTCTAACCATTTCCAATTCGATTGAAAATTTTGACTCTCTCTCTGTTTCTCAATTTCGCTCTTTCTCTGCTCTTTTTCTCTCTCATCAAAACGACGTAGCTTTACCTCTGCGCCACCTTCTCCTCCGGTAACGGGGGAGTCGCACCGCCGTCGTTTCCCCTCCCTGATTCCCTCATCAACCTTCAATTCAACCTTTCCGGTTTCCCTTCACTGATTTCCTCTCACATAATGGCTCATCTCACTTGCTAGGGTTTCACCCTTCCCAAATCTTTCTCATCAAAACCACCCTGTACCTTTTCTTCCTAAACCTAATTCACTTTATCTTCATGGCTTTACGTGTAACCTTCTCGTTCTCAGGCTATGTCGCCCAAAATCTAGTTTCCTCCGCCGGCGTTCGAGTCGCCAATTCTCGCTGTGTCCAAGAATGCTGCATCCTCTCCAGATTCTTCGGAACCAGCCAGAAACGCGATCTCGAACGTTCCGGCGGCGTCCGCAGTCTCTACCCCGATCCCAGGAGACCTAAGAATTCTGTCTATTCCACCCTCGCCGGAGAGCTTCTCTCCGAAGGCTGTACGAATCCGATCGTACTAGGTTTGATTTCGATGATGAAGTCAACGAGTGTTGTATCCGGGTCAACTTCGGCGGCTATGGGTATTATGGGTATTGCACCGTTCAAAACCTCTTCGATTATTCCCTTTTTGCAGGGTTCCAAGTGGCTTCCTTGTAACGAGTCTGTTCCTGTTGCTGATGCTACAACGTGGGAGGTTGATAAAGGTGGAACGGAGTATGTTACTGTTTCTAACCCAAAATCGCGTTTGAGTCAAAAGGAAACTACTAGTGGTTGGATTTCCAAGTTGTTGAATGTTTGTTCGGAAGATGCTAAAGCTGTCTTCACTGCTGTTACTGTTAGTTTCCTGTTTAAATCGTTCTTGGCTGAACCGAAATCTATTCCTTCTGCTTCTATGTATCCAACTCTTGAAGTTGGTGATCGTGTTTTAACAGAAAAGGTTTGTTTCAATTATTTGTTTCATGGGTTTGTTTGTTTGTTTATTAATCTTTTGAACTGATTAAGGTTGTTGTTTCTGTAACAGTTTTCATTCTTCTTTAGAAAGCCAGATGTTTCTGATATTGTGATTTTCAAAGCACCTCCTTGTTTGAAGGTATCTTTCTTTCTACAACTGTCCAATTATTGCAGTTTTTTTTTTTGGGTGTGTTTTCTGGTGTATTTGATGTTGAAGTGTTGATGAATTTGGATGTTTCTTGTTTGATTTCTCTTATGTAGAAATATGGTTTTAGTTCATCTGATATATTCATAAAAAGGGTTGTGGCTAAGGCTGGTGATGTTGTGGAAGTAAGTTTTTTTTTCACTAAAATTTGTTGAGCACTTAGCAATTGAGTGAGCAGATTTAGAGTATTGTGCATTGATCTCGGATATCTTATACATGTTTTGCTGCAGGTTTGTGGTGGGAAACTTCTGGTGAATGGTCTTGCTGAAGAAGAGGAATTTATATTAGAACCTCTTGATTACGAGTTGGCTCCAATGGTAATACTATTTTGGTGTATTGGTGCTTTGTTTATTGATTGTATTACTTGACATTATCGTTAATATTAGTTTTTTGTTCTTGTAATGTTTGCAGGTTGTGCCGGAAGGACATGTGTTTGTGATGGGGGACAATCGTAACAAGAGTTTTGATTCTCATAACTGGTAAATTTTCTGTTCGTTTCTTACTGACTTTTCTCTTTTGTTTCTATTGGAGTATATAGATTGTATTGCTTTAGGTGGATGCCACATGTGGCCTATTTGTTGATGCTGTTCTCGAAACTTCTACGTAAACATGCTCTCAGATCTTAGAAGTTTGCATTTAGTTGTATGTACGCCCTTAATTGTGATGCTGGATGATAATATCTTTGCTGTTTTTTCTGTCCATCAGGGGTCCACTCCCGATCGAGAACATTGTTGGTAGGTCCATGTTTCGCTACTGGCCTCCATCCAAAGTCGTGGACACCGTCTCTGTTCATAACTCCCTACCTGGAAATAAATCTGTGGCAGTTTCTTAACATGATTTTTCTGCTACATTCTAGGAGATGAAAGATTATTGATACATTCATTTATTCTGAATGAATTGCTACTCCGGTTTTGGACAGCGAGAGGGCTGTTACTCAACAATTCTCCAGGATGAGTCCCTGCTTGTCTTGATTATTGTTTGAGATGAATATCTTATTCATTGATGCAATTTTGTCAATGACCTCATAATATTGTTCTTTAGTGCTATTCTGAGATGTATGGCCCCTTGCAAAAGTTGGGGGAATAGAAAAATTGAAGAAACATGATGGTGGATTTCGCTGTATTTTTTCATGTGTTTTTTATCTGAATGCTAGAAACTAGAGGAAAGCTTGACATGGAGCTATTTGACTCCTTGTAAGTAAGTTTCATAATAAAACTGCCTAGTTGTTTGTAATTGATATGAAAGAAATAACTGAGCATGGTTTTTGTTTCAAATTTCAGTTTAACTTCATTTCTTTGTAATTTTACAATGTTCTGTAATGTGTGGGATAGTTAATTGTATCAGATTTTGAAGTTCAATAAATGTTACCCATATCAATGGAATTTGTTTTAACATTATTTTATTTTTAAATAAGTTAATTTTTGGAATGTGAATGGGGCCATTATCCAACCAAGCTCTAGACCCAACTTATTTGCTAAAAGTCGAGAGTTGCGACTGTCTTTAACCATGTTTCAGCTTGCTTAGCAAGTTTTGGCAGTGTCTCCTTCGGCTTTGTGGTGGTCACCTTCTGAAGGAGAATTTTTACCCCACAGTTAGACCTGACACCCCTTTGAATAATGTGTTTTTACCAAAATATCCTTAGATAAATATTAGATATTTAGTGATTTCCAGTACACATCGGAAATTTCATAAGAAATATTAGAAATTCTACGAAGTTTACCATTTTTATCGTGGTAGATGTTTTGTATCGGAAATTTCAAAAATCCAGTACTGAAAAAATACCGGATATTTAAAATTTTTTAAATTTTCGGTATTGCTTTTATATCGGAAATTTGGGATATTTTTGGTACAAGTAAATTTTTTTCTAAAATATACCGGATTTTTTAAATTTCTGGTAGATTGTATCGGAAATTTGGAAATATCCAGTAACTAAATACCGGAGATACTGGAAATTTGGTTTTTGATAACGGTAAATATTTTTTTTTCAAAAAAAATTAAAATTGAGTAAATAACTTAGAGGTATTTTTGGAATATGAAAAAAAATGAGGGGTGACAGGTAAAAAAAAGGATGACATGAAAATTTCTCTTTCTGAAGGGTGTGTGCTGATAGCATGGAGATGATGATACTATAGTCCTCAATATTAATGCAAGTGCTTTGAAGAATTCAGGGATGTTGAGCTTCAGTGGTTTGATCCCTAAACGTGATGTGCTTTGAAGAATTCAGGGATGTTAAACTTCAGTGGTTTGATCTCTAAACGTGATGTCAATTTTCAAGTTGGATTTGGTGAAAATGTAAGTACTTCTGATAAGTTTTGAGAAAATTTATTCTACCCATTCCGCTTGTGAGTGCTCTGAAGAATTCAATCCCTAAACGTGATGCTAATTTTCAAGTTGGATTTGGTGAAAGTGTAAGTACTTCTGAAAAGTTTTGAGAAAATTTATCTTTGCCATTCTATTTGCGAGTGCTTTGAAGAATTCAGGGATGTTGAGCTTCAGTGGTTTGATCCCTAAATGCAATGTCAATTTTTAAGTTGGATTTGGTGAAAGTGTGACTAATTCTGATAAGTTTTGAGAAAATTTATCTTGCCACTCCCTTTGATCTAACACTCCAAGTTTTTCATAATACCCATATTATCTTTGTTAAACTTTTATTAAAAAATCTGGACAAAATTATTGGTTGAACAAGTGAAATGTCAGGTAAAAATAAAATAAAAAATTAATAGTGTATGTAAATAAATTGGTATATCGGTTATTTAAAAAAATTGATAAGTGGAGAAACTTACCGATTTTTTAAAAGGTACCTATCCTTACCAGATTTTCGCAAAACATTGAAAAAAATCGGTAGTATAAAATTACCATTTTTTTTTCAAAATTCTCATTTAGATACCCCAGATTTTTTGAGGAGCGGTTAAATATTCGATAGTGTTAATTCAAAGATTGAGATTTTGCAGACTGTTTTGTACGACTGTGATTGCATCAACCATTTTGTATGGTCCAATATGAATTCAAAGTTGTATAAATAGGGATCATGTGTTGTTAAGAAAAATATCTTACAATGCCTCACTATTTGTTTAAGGCAAAAATGTATTTCAACGGGGTGAAATCTCTTGTTGAGTTTGGGCTCTCGGAGGATACCATATGTCTCGATCTTCCGAGATTCAAATTGAATAATATCTTCTCAGACCGATAACAGAAAGGTGAGTAAGATCAAATTTCCTACACCAATGATTGATACTGAGGGAAGGGTGAAATACAATCTTATTGAGTTGAAGAGTGATGAAGATTTGAAGGTTACCTGCAGACTATATCGTTGTAGATTAACTAAGAGACCAATCAAGTTTGATGTGACAATTTTTAGATATGTCGACGACAAAATTAAGATGTTGAAACATCCAGAATCATCGGCTAGTGTTTATGTTTTCTTATTTATTATTGTTTTGTTAAGTTATGTAATTGTTTGTCTAAGTTATGTAACCGTTTTTCACATGTTAAGTTATGTTCATGCAATAACGGAAGTGCCAAAATGTTATATAATAAAGTATGTTGTGCAAATGTCTGAGTAATACTACACATAATATATAAATAATACAAAAAATGAAAATAAGGTCTAAGTAGGTTTCCATGGGCTAAGTGTCTTACTGCGATGCCAAAGTACAAATCTCACTATTTGAGTTTATCAAACCCACAAGGTCATCCATAATAATTGTTATCATTTGCAGACATTGAACATCATCTGCACCATGTGAAGGTAATGGAGGCGACAACACGTCATCAGAAGGCCCCCAACATGATAAGGTCCCACATAATCTCCATGCTGCTCAGGCGGGATGATGCAAGGATGTGATACAGTAATGTGTCACTCCAATGAAACATAACCACCATTGCACGATCTCTAATAGCACAGGTAGAGTTGATAACGTTACAATCAAATTATATAGCAATGCCCTTAGATGTAATATGAGAGATTGGTTGTGGGATGTCTTGAACATATCCAAACTGGCGCAAACACCTATCATATAAGTGTCTACCACTAAACAGTCGCAGAGCTGGGGGGGGGGGAGGGAGACTGTGGAAGGCCACGATTACCCAAACATTTTAAAATTTAAATTTTTTAGAGAGGAATGGTTATAAATTATTATAAATTAATTAAATACATACTTCTTTTACAAATATATTTCACAATATACAAGATTGGTGCAACAATTAAGATACCACTTTGCTAATCAATTATCTCCAATTCGATTGATGAAGGACAAAATTTTGTTATTTTATGAATTTATTTCAAAAATGAGTCTCACAAGAATTGAACGATATTAGGGAAAAATATTTTATTACTTAACTAATAAACTACGACACACTTTATTAATAATAATGAAATGATTATTATTTATTTTACTTATATTGCATGGCCCCTCAACAAAATTTTTCTAGCTCTACCACTTTCATTAAGGTCTCCAATCGCCGATAATCAAAAAAGTGAAGTGTTAGCAAACTCTTGATGTACTCTATAATCTGCTTGGGGTATCCAGATAACATTGTTTACATTCAGCGCATCCTCTTTCTGTACTGCACAATACCTTATGGATGTGCTTGTCTTCCCTTCCATCTCTTGGCCCGTGTGGAACAACAGTGGAAGGAATAACCTGCTTGTAACAAATGGATGGAAAATGCCCGTATATCCAACACTACACAATAAGATATAAAAATCAACAAATGTCATAAAAGAACTAAATTGATAAGAAATTTTAATTTTTATAGTTGAAATAGAATCATATAACTGGCAAGCTGCGTCGTCCCAAAGATAGTCGCCTTTCCAAGTGCATCATATGAAATAGTCAGTGCAACACACCCCATGCCTAAGTAACATGCTCAAGACGACTAAAAAATCACACGTACTTCACATTGATATATACATGAAATTTATTAACTAAGACAATACATTCTACTAGATGTAACACATATACCCTAGCGACTGCCTTAGACATGCTCCACTAGTTCTCTATACCTATCCCGTAACCAAGATAAGTGAAAGTGATAACCCCTTTTAAACCTGAACTCCTTTATCAACTGCTCCTCATTTACCCCTAAATCATGTATAACAGTAATACATCCAAGCTTTTGGCTAATTATATAAGCAATGAATAAACTATCTGGCAGTCCATGATGGAGCAGGGATGAGAGATCATCTAAGATAATCATCATCTCATCCAAACGAAAGATGGAAGAAAGATGTATCCTTATGCCACCGCTCAAAAAAAGTTGTCAATAGGTGATCGTCGAGCATGGTTAGGAAACCGTCCACAAGTGAAAGAAGACCGTAATCATCAATAATTGCCCTAACATCCTGTTGCATCAGTACATCTAAGAACTTCTCCAGCTTCCCCTAGTGGGTAGATACCTTCAACGACAATCACTCTTGTAACAAATAAAGCAAAAAACATTAGTTATTTTCAATGAATAACAAATAAAGTCACATAATCGACATATAATATATATATATATACACACCTGTCTCTTCCATAACTTGAATACCACATGGGTGTATATGGTCATCACCGGGGAAGATGATGCCCATTGTTTTCCTCTATATTAGATGGAGAGTACGTTGACCATAATTGGCTATGATTTTGAGTTATTAACCAAAACGGAGAGGGAGTTTGTAAATTTATTGGATGAGTTTGATGTAATGAGTTCTATGGAGATTGTGGTGCTCTATCGAGGTGAGGATCACAAAATTGACGAGTACTTACATAATGTTAATTTTCATATGCGCTATCGATTAAGGCTTTCTTATTATTTAATCATTATCGTTTCTCTTTTTTTTTTTGTGTAGAAATAATGACCCATTTGAATGTTGCTAAGATAAAATTGCCAATGACAAAGAAGAAGGTCGTTCGGGGTGAGCAATGAATTAACAACCCTAAAAGCCACCCAGACGACATCATGATAAAGGGCAGAAAGACAAGGCACCAAGGATGCCATTGTAAATCCCAGACCTCTTAATATGATGAAACCCAAGGGGTCCGGGAGGAGTTCGTCCTCTGTTCCAAACCAAAAGATTAAGGGTGAAATACCTATCAAAACTATTATCTTGGAGGATGAGCTAGGGGCGATGACCAGATCAGGCCGCCCATCTGCACAGAGGCCCCTAAAGACCAACCTTAAAGTGTGACTGAACCTTCATCATCTTCGTATTCTCTCCCAATATAAAGGTGACAATCTTATACTTAAAAAACATCAAATCTTAAAACAATTAATGAAAATACAAAAATAAAAGTTTTTAATTTAAAATTAACAGATGAAACTAATAAAATAATAACTAATCATAAAGAAAATGAATGTTATTATGAGAGATATCCAGACCAATCCACCATTTTCCCCTTCAGGTCAGGTTTCCTCTACATGTACTTGTTGGGACATTCTTTCTTTGCCATTACTTAGTGACTTTGAAAGTAAGGCCTCACACCGCTTGTTATTGAAACCACCAGTCCACCACTAGCGCGAGGCACTCTTTCTCTTATAGAAGAATCTTTATAGGACCACTAAACCTTGTGAAGTGATTCAAGTTTATCAACTTTATTTATAACAATTCTTTTTATACAACAACATAATACATAAATTACATGTAGGTTAACTAGTCCAAGAAATCTAACATTAAACCTTAACTATGTCAACAACATCATCTTTTGAATCACCTTGTTTGTCTTCCACTGTTTTGTATCTATACCAAGAAGCACAAAACAAGTAAAATCCAAAGTTCACAACACTTATAACAGACAATAGCCAATAAAAATAGTTAAGCTTGTCCCTATTCAAGTTATTACTTTCCAACCACCCTCCACTCACTTTGTTAACAACCTCAACAACCACAGTGCTTGTAAAATAACCAAATGCAACAGAACACCAAGAAATAGCAGTACTAAGTGATTTCATTCCAGCTGAGCTTTCTGCATAGAAAAACTCTAGAAGTCCAACAAGTGTAAACATATCCGCGGCACCGAAAATAGCATATTGAAAACCTAACCAGAACACCGTCATTGGTAAAGGCTCATTGCTATCTACCATGTTGTGTTCTATTGCTACTGATTTTCGACGAGTTTCGATAAAACCAGCTATTAACATTGATATTGCTGAGAGAACTAGTCCAATTCCTATTCTTTGAAGGTGCCGAATTCCAGTTGGAATCCCTGTGAATCTTCGGATAAACGGGACGAAAAACCGGTCGTATAGAGGGATTAGGACAAACATGAATAGTAAAGGGATGATTGGGAGAGATGGTCCTGGCATTTTGAATCCTAAGATGTTTGTGTTCATGGTTGTGCTTTGTTGTATGCTGAAAGTTTGAAGCTGTGCTAAACATGTGTTCATGAATATTGTGCTTACTATTATTGGAAGCATTCTGACTAGGATTTTTGTTTCTTCTACTTGTGTCACTGTGCAAAGGTTCCATGATCCTGTACTGTTACCAATTGCTGCTCTATCCAAGAATCTGAATTGTTCCGTCCTTTTAAGTATTTCATAATTGTCTCCTCTTTCTTTTTCATGAATCTCATGCATTTCATCTTCATTCTCTGGAATTTGGAGCTTTCTGTTTTTGAAAGCTGCCACAAACACCTGAAAGTCCAACAACTCCAATTAATACAATAACATTTTGAAGCATCTAGAAAAAAAATGATGTAACTCACCTGTATGATTCTAATTAGAGGACTTCCCTTAGGAGTATTATTTCTGTATAATGATTTTCCCATGCAAATAGACAGAATTGAGAACAAGACTGCAATAGTGCAGACAGTAAAACTCCAATACCATCCTTGATTAGTACTAATCCAAACAATGACAGTAACACCAACTATTGCTCCTGTTGTAAGACTAAACAAGAACCAGTTAAAAAAGCTTGATAATTGAGATGCTTCCTTTGGATCTTTATCATCAAATTGATCAGCTCCTAAGGCTGGTAAAGCCGCTTTTATACCACTTGTTCCTAATGCAACAAGGTATAGTCCTGTATAAAGTATAGCAGCTTGGCTTCCAGCAGCAGGCTTACATTGGTTCATATGAATTGGTGCTATATCTTTGCAGGGTATCGGTCTTAATTGTTGGAAACGCGCTTGAACTGTTAGGATACCATATCCCTGTAGTTAAAAGAGTGACTTGTATTAGGTCATAGTGGCTTAGTAGCAGAGTCGTCTTAAATTTTTGGAGGCCATGTATAAATTAGTCACAGTTCAACCACGACAAAACAATAAAAGGCCCTAACTAACAATGGTATAACAACGATAAATATTTTTTGAAGCCCTATTTAGCTACGATTTAACTGTGTCCTGTGTGATAGTCTGTCTTGCAATCCCTCAAAGGTGGCCCTGCCTAGTGGACACACACGGAAAGGGTGGAAACTTATGATCGTTTGGAGACATCTGCATAAAACGTCCAGAGAGACAAACTACTAGGTTGTAGCATCGAGGACTGATGAAGTACTAGTAAGAGAAGCTGATTAAACTTACCAACAATTCCATGCATGCAAACAGAACACAAGTCTTGAACCTAGACAAATATGTATCACAAATTAATCCGCCAACAAGTGGTAGTAAAAATGCAGTTCCCATAAAGTTGGTTAATGTTGTAGCTGATTTTGTTAAGCTGAAGTTCATATCTCCAAGGAAGTAAGTTATCAAGCTCACTGCATTTGCAACAAACGCCATGTTCTCTAACCCTTCCATAGCTGCAACATGGATAAACCGAAATTTCATTTCACAAAACAAAACAAAACATTCTAAACAATATAACAAAAAAGGATTTTCCAAGTTGTTACCATATACAAAAAGTGCAGCTCTCTTTCCTCCTAGTCTTCTTTGCACCCTTGGTTGCATACACATATCTCTACAGATTCCCTAACAAGTCATCAAACAAATTGGATTAATCAAAACAAGTTAAGAATCATTCTAAGCAGACAATTCGACAATTCGGTCTGTGAGCTCAGAGACACTGACATAGAAATATCTAAAGATTACTTGATTTACCATGGTTAGAATCTTCTTTGATCTGAAATTAAGAACCTGCTTCTTTAGGTACTAGTAGTAGCTCATTTGCCATGAACTTATATAAAAAAATGTGCCGCAAATTAATGATGAAGTAAGCAATAAGAAAATCATATGTCAAGTTGACATTATAAAAATAAATTTGGTGACATTTTGTTAAGAGAAGCTATGTTTCTTCTTTTTTTTTCCTTCTCTTCCATGTCCCTATAACGTGGATGTTTTGAGTTTATTAGTTGACTTATATAATTTTTTATGACTAGAATGTATCAATAATTAAGTTCTTATACAGTACTTACAACTATATTATTGATTGCCATGTCTGAACTACTTTGTTCATGAATGCTTATTTATATATGGAGTTCATGTCACCTAATGACAGTCAATCATGCATTGGCTGCATTTTCAACTAGTTTTGTGAAGTTTGTCAACAATGCATGTGTTTGTCGGTTTTATATTTCATTTTTGAGGCATGTGTCTTTTAGTATAGGGTGGTAATTAATTACATGACTATAAATATATAAATAAGTATTCTTCTCCCATACATATTTAATTTATGTGAAATATTTCGCTATGTTTGGATATATTAAAATGAACTAGTAGAATCGAAAGAAATAGAGTGAAATGAAATGGAATAGTGTGAATTGAAATGAAAATTTTATTCTATTGTATAGAAATTTTAGAAAGGAACAAGACGAAGACGAGTACTTTATTCTGTCCAATTTGTACGAGAACAAACATAAAAATAAGTGATAGAATGAAATGAGATTCATATTATTTCACTCCTCTCTTTATTTCACTCCACTCCATTCTATTTTAATTGATCCAAACAAAAGTTTCATTGATTCTTTCCATTCTAAAAACTGTATTGATGAAAAAAACAGTCTCAAATTTACACGTGATATATAAAAAACATGACTGACATGGATGATCATCTAACAACAAAATATTAAAATGAATATATTTGAACATCTTTACAAATTCCTAATATCCATTTAAATATATTTGGGCATCCCTACACATTCCTCATATGCATTTAACTTGTGTATTTGATATTATTGGGGGAATTACATAAATACAAAAGAGATAATTTTGTTGGATACAATAAAAGCATCCACATTGAATCATGAATACTCACAAGTTCGAGAGACATCAAAATTAAATTTATGAGTCTTTTCACTTACAACTTTTGCTTTCTAATGTGGAACTTTTAAATCACATTTATGTTGTACAAATCTCTTTTAATTCACATTTGCATTACATCAATGTCACAATCAAGTGCAAGTCTATCAACTTATATGTTCTCCTTCAAATAAATTACTTTTTTCATCCGTGTATATTTATATTGTTATTTTGTCAATGAAACACGTTGTCTTACGGTAGGGTGAGGTTGTTTCTAAAGTGGGATCCATTAAGTTTATGAGTCTATTCACTTATATATTGTTTAACCTTTACCATTCCATAAAATGAAGAACTTTTAACTCATATTCGCATTAAAATATTCTCTTAATTAACGGTAAGTTCATCCACTTATATGCTATCCTTCAACATACACTTGTACCTCCTTACTAACTAAGCACAACTTTCAACATAAGGAGTCGGTCCCTTATATAAAACATCAATTGTGATGGATCATGAGTGGAGAATTCTCATTAGGTCAAGAGAAGTCACACAAGAAATATCATATCTTCACCTAAAACTTGAAGGCAATAGGTTTATAGACCCTCTCACTTATATATTGTTCAATCAATCATAATTTTTTAAGCAATGTTGAAATTCTAACTCGCACTTGCATCACAATAATTTTCCTCTAAAATGTGAGTCGATCAACTTATATGTTCCCCCAAACCTACGGTCTTTTTTCCATCCATATACACTTGTACTCACATTGATACCAACCATATTAACACAACACATTTCCTAACCACACTTTACCAAGAAAACTTTCAACATGTCCCTTAGTTAAAACTTTGCCTCTAATATCACTGATGAATTGTGAAAGGGACCTTCACATTGGGCCAGGAGAAACTACAAAGTGAGAGATACATCAAATATTCACCTAAAATATTAAGGCATGTCTATGAGTCATCTCACTAATATGTTTTTCAATCTTCACTATTTTAAAAAATGTGGGACTTTTAGTTTTCACCTGCGCGATAACAAAAGTGAAATTCATTTAAAATATAAAACATAATTTGAGTATGTTTAGAATGTTTGTAATATTTTTTGAGAGAGGGAACTTATTTTGCTTGAACGTTTATATAATCTAAGTTAAAATCAAACTAAATTAATTTAATTTTTGTTTCCTTTTTCCCGTTTTCAGTGTCTATGCAAATCTCATGTCCCAATATATTGATAGAAATTTATAAGTGAGCGGTGATGAAAACATTATAGAAATAATAAATATTTTTAGAGTTTGACTTAACTCATCTTTATAAAACTGGCTTATAAGGTGAGATGAGCCACTATATATAAACTCTTTTCAAATTTTATGTCTAATCAATATAGGACTTGGGATATTCCCAATACACCCCTAATGTCTAGCACTATTTGAGGCTTGATGCGCGAGTATAACGGCGAGCGACCCATGGTCTGATCGATAGATTATGCTACCTTATTCGAGTCCATAAATACTTTTGAGTAACTTGCATACCTGATTAGGTTTAATACAAGTAACACCATCTAGTATTGTCATATAGACATCCTCTTGTAAGTTTCCATGAAGGAATGCGTTATTTACATCTAATTGACGTAAGTGTCAATTGTATATTGAAGCCTCAGAAAGCAACATTCGAACTGTGGTGAGTTTTGCCACAGGGCTGAAACTGTAAAAAAAAATCAAGACCTTCTATTTAATTGTAGCATTTGGCTACTAAGCGTGCCTTATACCTCTCAATGGAACCATAAGCCCGATGTTTGACCTTGAAAACCAATTTATTTCTTATAGGTTTAAAATGGGGAGGTATGTCCATGATTGTCCAAGTACCAAGTTTCTCCAAGGTTTCTAATTCAGACCTTATGGCTATTAACCATCTTTTAGACAAGCTAGCTTCTTTATAAGATTTTAGTTCAACACTATGTGTAATAGAAGTGGAAAAAACACGTTGAGAAATGGATATTAAGCATTGCACACAAAATCTGCTAAATAAGAAGGTGAATGTTTATGTTCGGCACGTTTAGGTGATTTTGGTGTATCTTGGTTGGGTGTGAATTCACTGTGTTGTGAGGTTGATGGATCAAGTGTTACAAGAACAAATAGTGTTAAGGGTGTGTTATTTATAGGAAAGTATGGTGCATTGGGAGTTTTAGTTGTGGAAGTTGATTTCATGTGGCAGTGGTAGAACCAAGTTGGAGGTTTTGAAGCATGGTTATAGGGAAATATATTGTCATGGTGTTTTGTGTTTTTGGAAACAAAATTTTCTTGTTAATATCATAGAGGATACACCATTTCATCCCAAGTTTGAAACCTAGTAAAACACATTTTCTACTCATTGGGTTAAGTTTGGTTTTGTGTGATTGTAGTGTAGAGGCATAGACCAAGGAACCAAAAATGTTTAATGTGTGTAAATCAGGTAGTGTTTTGTGCATTAGAAAATAAGGTGATGTATTTTTAAGTAGATGGATAAGTACTTTATTCATTATAAACACAACATGTGAGACAACATAGAACCAAAATTGTTTAGGTAAGTTTGAGTGAAAAAGAAGGCTCTACCTATGTTTAAATTTTGCTAGTGTTTTTTCTCCATCCTACCATTTTACTGAGGGCATTCAACACAACTAGTTTGATGTGTTATTCCTTTAATAAAATAAAATCGAGGCATTAAGAACTTTTGACCATTGTCAGTTCTTATGATTTTAACAAGAGCATTTGTGCGTGTATTAAGTGGACAAAGCTCATGATATGTTGTCTAACTTCAGACTTTGATTTAATAAGTGTAATCCATGTATATCTACTACAATCATCAACATTAGTAAGAAAATATGAGAAACCATGAATAAACTTAATGGAAAGAGACCCCCGTAAAATTTATTAAATCAAAAGGTTTTATAGCTTTATTGGAACAACTTTTGTAAGGTAAACTTCTATGTTTAGCTAACTGGCATATATCACAAGTTCCTTTAGGATATGCAACAATAAAAAAGAAATCAGAGTCTAACATAGCCATTCTAGAACTAGAGAGGTGTTATAGCCTAAAATTCCATAAAGCTTGGCTAGGTATGGTGATAACATTAGAAGCAGAAACACTAGCATCAACAGACAACTTCTCATTTGATATATTTTAGTGGTACAATCCTTAAATCAAGTTAGAATAACCAACCATCATCAGCGACTGAGGGTCCTAAATTAAATATTGAGATTTTGTGAATTTAAATATGCAATGTATATACATACAAAGTTTGAAGATTGAAATTTAATTCAATGAGAATAGAGGTACAAATAAGACATTTTGAATGAAAAATTCAGGAGTAAAACAAATGGTACCTATTTGTTTAGCTATGGAAAAATCACCATTGGGTAGTGATCGGTAAAATAGCAAGTGTACTATTTTATCAATGTAGTAATACCCAAAGTCGATCTCTTGAGGACTGCACAGTGAATTAAGTTCTTTCGAATGAATATCAATTGAACAAAAGCAATGGTTAATTGTTTGTTTCGAGCTACAATAATACAGAAACTTAAATAGCGAGAAAAGATATATGAAGATGAGAATAATGCCCTGGCGGTGTATGAATTGTGATACAATGACCAAATCGTTTCGTTGTTTTAAAGAGATATGTTTCAAATTTTCTTTCCCTATGCCTATAGTTATTTTTCCAAAATTCCTTTTAAGAAAAACCTTTGGTATTCTCTCTTGGCCCTAATTCCTCAGATGCCAAGAAAGAATATCAAGCAATAGTTCTGACATAAAAACAGGTATTCATAAGGTATTCTAATTCCTTAGGAATATCGACTATGATAATAGTGATGCAACAGGATTAGGATTGCTGATCAGGCCAACCCTAACTACGATCAATAATCATTTCTTCCAAGCAGATTAAGCATTAAGAACGTTGCACACGATAAAGAATAAGGTTTAAACATAAAACTCATATTACGAAACTCAATCAGTCATTATAAAGCAAATCAGGGACACCCCCTGGCATTGAGGGGTTTAGCCACTCGTGTTCATAATACAAATGAAAACAGAATCAAGAAGAAGAGTCATTACAATAGGAATTGGATAGGTTGGATCGTCGATTGCTTCCACTCTTGACCGATCCTTCTTCTCCTTGAATCACCACTCTAAGCTCTCTCCAATACGTTAATTCTCCAAATTCCAAAAGTAAAAACTTCCTCTAACCCTTGCATCCAATATAACAGTCTTCCAAAATATTAAAAGAAATATCCAGACAGCCCTCCAACTTGTCCAAGTCAGCATGTTAAAATATAATTTTTTTGCCTCCGGATGCCCTGACACGGGCCGTGTTGTGTGACACGGGTGACCGTGTCAGGTTGCTGGTTTGCCACAAATCTTCTTCACCTCAGTGGACACGACACGGTCCGTGTTGTGTGACACGGGTGGCCGTGTCACACTTCTGATATCTTCATTTTCATGCATTTCTCTGTACTTGAATCATCTTCACACTGGTGTCGGATAGCCAACTAGGCAGGAACCTGAAACACATTGAAACAACAACCAAATCACACGCACCAACGGTAAAAATGATAAAAACACGGACACATGACTTGCTTATCCTAATCAGAAAATACTGATGAAACATAATTAAAAGACTAAAAGAAAACACATGAAAACATAAGAAACGACACTAAAACCTGTTTGGAATGTACGACTAAAGATCACTGATCAGGTAGTCTAATATAAACAGAATTAATATCTTGAAGAGATTGAATCCAATGGATGGATCCACATATATGATCACTGGCGCCAAAATCTACGATCCAAGAGCTCAGGGTGGAATTATGTAAACATAATGAAGTGGATATGTTACATGTTGAATGGAATGTCCTCGCCTAATTAGAAACAAGTGCATTACTTGACTTTTTGCTAACATTTGAGGTCTGAAGAAGAGACATAAGTGTTTGGTACTGCTCAATAGTGAGTTGTGGAGGAGATTGGTGATCAGGATCAATATGTGCTTCAGAGTTGGAATTATCAGGATAATCTGCATTAGCATTATGAACATTTGAACTAGAATTGCGCTGCAAATGAGGAGGTACTCCATTTTTGCGGTAACATGTGTCTATTGTGTGACCTGATTTTCCATATAAAGTAAAGATTTTATGTCCATATTTATTGAATGTAGGTTTTCTATTGTCAGCAACATTGACTAAAACTTTAGATTCATCATCAATGGAAACGTAAACATGTGAAATTTGGCGTTCATGTTGAATAACCATAGAGAAAATCTTGTTTAAATGAGATAACATATCAAAAAGAAAAATTTGTGACTTCACAACATTAAACTCTTCATTCAATCAAGTAAAAAAATGTATAACATATAACATGTTGTGATTAGACCAAGCACTATGCATAACATCGCAAGAACAACAAATTCGACAACTACAATTCAGTATAGGCATATACATTCCCAGTTCGTCCCAAACTATTTTGAGTTGAGAAAAAAAATCAGTTATCTTTCGATTATCTGGCTTCAAAGAATGTATTTCTTATTGTAATTAATTTAGAGATGCGAACCAAATCACCTTTTGCAAAACATTCCTTCAAGTTATTCCAAACTTTGATAGCGTTCTCCATGAACACGATCGATTTACTGATGGATTCTAATACAGAACGCATAATCCATGAGTGAACCAACATATTGCAGCGAGTCTTAGGCACAAAAGGATGGTTCAAAAGGATCTGGCCATCAACGAAATCAAACTTCATCTTCCCATCAAGAGCTCTGTGCATTGATAGGGCCTAGATGTGATAGTTAGATCCATTGAGAACGGGAGTAATCGAAATTGAAGAAGGATTATCACTGGTATGGACATATTAGGGGCTTGTTTAATCAGAAACGGGATCGGGGGAGCTGGAATTGGTGGCATAATTGTTGAGAGTAAGAGGAGCTATGGATTTACAGGCTCAATGATACCATATTGCAAAAGCTATCAAATTCTTGAAAGAAGTTATATTGGTGAATATCATAGCTGTATTGTAACATAAAAGGAAAACAAACTAGTGAAAAATGATGAAATAGTGATTCACACTAATTCATTTTGGATAACCATACAAAATGAGTACATGTTACAATTTATACACTAATAACACATGTCATAGATGAGACTCAATTTACAACCATTAGATCTAACTAATCTCAACAATTGGATATCTAAATACTCGCCCTGCCCCATTAACATCCCTACTCATAACCGAATTATTCTCTAACAAATCAACCTTGAGGATTTTGATATTCCACGTATATCGGCTTCTCTTCATTGTCTTCCTAAACATAGCCTCCAATATTAGTGGAGAAACATTCTTTGCCATACCTAAAACGCTTCTTGCAAAAAAGACTTTAATTTACGCAAGAACAATTTAAATGTACAAATCTCTCCATTTGCTTATAAGCACATGAAAATTCAATTGCACTGGTATGTCGTTTTGTTGACATATTGTTGCCTGCATTAACAATCACATGAATGAGAGTCATGCAACTTGGTGGCACATTTGGCCAAAATTTTTCTAAATTAATTTAAAAAAAATATAATTTAAACTATTAGTTATTAATTTATTTCATAAAATATATTTAAATTACTATAATTTATTTTTTATTTTTAACTTTTTGAAATATAATTATTTATAATATTATAAAAATATATTTTAAAACATTAAATAATAATATTTTTATTCTAATTCACCTAATTAAAAATGATTTTTTTGATTGTAATCATTGTAAAAATAAAGAGAACAAAACAAATTAAAAGAATTGTAAAATAGAGGAAACATGTTTTAAATTAGAAGAACTAAAAAGGTAATAGAGGAAAACTTTGTTTTAAATTAGAAGAACTAAAAAGATAAAATTATTAAAAAAAAGCATCAATTCAAAAGTGTATTCAAATCAATAAAAAAAATATAATTCGTCAGTATGCGGACCGTATAACAGTATCCATACAGTACACAATTTGGAATCTAATTCAAATAAGTCAAATGCAATTTCAATCTTTCAAATCAGTATCCCAAGCATGACTTATAATAAAACAAGAAATCTTATGTGTAAAATTTGTTTGTTAAGTTATGCCAACAAATTTAAAAGTTGTTATTCAACGTTTACAGCAGTGCCGTCCATATTGTCTATTGGTAGTGTTCCGCTAGCATCCAAAAATGGTGTTTTTTATTTTATTTTTAATCACATCAAGAAGATAGATTAATTCAAAAAATAACTATATACAACGGCGATCAAATAGATCCAGCCAATCAAATAAGCTAAGAAAACTAGATTATTAGAGGAATTAGATGTTCCCTAATTTTCCTATTTCTCCATCCTCTATAAACAATACAATCCAAAATATTATCCACAGTTTTTCCTATATTTGTAAGACCTCCAAAAATCATGTCATTCCTATACTTCCAGATTCTATAAACTGTTTCCGTTAACGCAAGCTTCAGGATCCCAGCTCTCCAACCTTTTCCTTTACAGTGGGTTATAAGCCAAACACGCTCATCCCGCCACGGTTTAGACACACGATGAATGTTAATCCACTTCAGAATTATTGTCCAGATTTCGTAAGGTATGTTGCAATTGAAGAAAAGGTGCTCAATGGTTTCTACCTCTTTGTTGCAAAGGCAACATGACGCTTTCTAAAGTAAAGGATTTATCTATTTGAATTAGTTTTGACTATTTAATTAAAGCTCAATTTTAGTTTTATGATTTTTTTTTACTAATTCAAATAGTTAATAGTGTTTTTATATATATAGAATAGGGAAATAATATTTGGTCTAATGACGATTTCATAGGCGATTTTTTTCTAGTTCAAATCAACTTTCCGACCTCTTGCAACCGCTATCTTCCTCACCAATACCACACCAAATCCACCTCTAAACATTATCATACCATAGTCTTGTCTCCAATCATAACCACAAATTGACACTCTCGCAATCCCCTAGCATGTTCCTTTAACAACATTCGCGAATGCCCTAAATAATGTATGTGACATCCTTGTTCCTTAGCTTTCATAATCAATTATTAAGGGGTTAAATCACAATCAAATACTGGAAGAAGGGTGTCAAGCTAGTTTTGCTGCTGGTAAACATAACTTACGTGGAAGAATGGTATGGCTAATGGGTTCAACATCTCTGAAAGTTGGAAACTCAAAGAGCTAGTTAACTCCACTTTAGAAATCCTTAAGTAAGTGAGGAATCACTTCACTAGGGGAAGAGTTTTATGAAATTTGTTTTTCTTCCCTTGAAGACGTGCAAATTATTAGATCTATTGGATCAAACATTGGCTTCTGAAAGTGTTTTCCTAGGCATAAGATTTTAATCCAAACATGTAACAATAATCTTTCGCACAAGCCTGACTTCGTATATATGGCCTCTCTCAAGTGTTTTGGAGGCCCAATGGATCCTGAAGTTTCATATTCTCCACTACCTAAGGCTCAACAGTGAACAAAAAAAAACAGTAAGCATGGTCTATTCTATAATCTAAGCGGAAATATGACTAAACTGTAATAGATTTGTGACAAATCAGAAAGCGTGGTCTATTCTATAATCAAGCATGGTCTATTTTATCATTTTGTTCTCAATAATAAATTTGTGTTTATGAAACTCTAATCAGACATCATAATGAAAAATAAATCTACTAATATTCATGATCAACTTCTCTGTTGATTGTGTTGTAATTACATGACCCTATGCACACCTTAGGCTACATTTGAGATGTGTCGGAAGGTATCATCACTTTACTAGGATCTAGATCAAGACAAGTTTGGGAGTACTTTTGGAATTAGAAACGCCCTTGGGAGAAACAATGAAGGAGTTTCTGCAAACAATGAAGAAGTTTCTACAAACAAAGTGTTTTGAAAGTAAAATACAAAATCTTACCGTTGCTATGAATCTGACGGTAACATCTTGCAGGTCTCATTCCTATTGCAACACAGCGATTTGTTCTTTGCATACATAAACCACATTTTCTCACCCAAAAAATAAAGATGTGAAAAACAATAAATTCACAAATCTATTTTCGGTGGCTCTGGTACTAGGGTTTGGAGAGAAAGAGACGAGAGAGAGATAGACATATGTTATTGGGGAGAGAAATAGATTTGTGAAATGAGAGGGATAGAGGTGAGAAGTTAAAGGAATAGAAAATGTTAATTTGCAATCTATAGATTTATATGGGTAAAACTATGTTTCAAGGAAAATTTGATAAAACTGTAAGCCATGTGTACAAATGAGTAAATTTGATTGGTTTAGATTTATTGATTTAGGCTCTGTTTGTAAAGACCAGTGTTTTAAAAACCGGACCGGAGATCAAACCGGTGAAGGTACTGGGTCATTGGTTTATTGGTTGAACCACTGGGTCACTGGTCGAATCACATGACTAAACCGGATTAAACCGGATAACTCAGTTGATTAAACTGACCTTTATAACAAAACGATATAGGTATAAAACTTGTCGAACCAGATGACTCAATCTCTACAAAATATAATTAGAACTAATTTTTAAAAAAAATATCATTTCATAAATAAATTCACAATTTGATAATTTAAATTTAAATTTTAAATATTTTAAATATTTTAAAAATATCATATCATAAATAAATTTACAATTTGATAATTTAAATTTAAATTTTAAATATAAGTATCATATATAATAAAATAGTACAAAATTACAAAGTATAATTGAATAATTTATAACAAAATAATTTTATTATCTACTATTTAGTTTCAAGGAGTAAAGATTATTTTAATATTAAAATATCCTTCTTCAATATCAAAATTATCTAAAAAATCAACCGCATCAACAACATTTTCTTTGTCAATAATATAATTAATTAATTTTATTTTTATTTAAATATAATATTTTAATAAAATAATCCAAATAAATAAAAAATTTAAATTGCATATTTTTTTAAAAATTTTAAATAAAAAAATTAAAAAAATAAAAAAATACAGTTGAACCACCGGTTTTAAAAAACCGCCGATTTTTCCGGTTTTTCCGGTTTTCACCGGTTCTTGCCGGTTCTTACCGGTTCAACGACATTTCCGATCCAACTATTGAACCAGGCCGGTTACCTGGCCGGTTCCCGGTTCGACCGGTCAGACCGGCCAGTCCGGTCCGGTTTTTAAAACACTGGGTCAGACATTTTTTTAGCTTATAACTTATAAACTCATATGATAGTAAAAGATCTGTTTGGTAACCGTATTTTTATCACGAGCTTATAGTTTATTTTACTGACTTATAGCTTATTTTCCATACGCTATTTCAAATAGCGTTTTAACTTATAGTTTATAGTGTTAGAACATAGTTTGGTTATAATCACATCTTAGAGTTTTGATGATAACAAATGAAATAAATTTTGTATAATAAATATGATACTCTGATAAGAATATTTTTATTTCAGATGATGTTCTGACTCCGCACTCTAGAAAGTGAAATATTAACTAATGCTGAGCAGATAAAGAATTAGAAGCGTCTAAAGATGAATAGCAACTTCTGATTACGCACACAAACTGTGATAGAAGCACACTGAAAGCAAACTCTAATAGAAGAAAAGCTAACAAATTCTGATAGAAGATAAAGAGAAATCAAGAGTCAAGACTTCAAGTTCTGAGACAAGTTTTACTCCAGTACCGTTAGACATTTAAAGCTAAAACAGCTGAAGCACTCAAGTGGAACAAAGTTTGAGATTCATTGAAAACACAAAGTACAAGCAGTCAAGAAACATTAAATGTGTTCTAATTGTTCAAGATAACAACAGACAAATTCTTGAAGCTATATATAGAAGATCAATTGTTTAAAGAAATAATGCGCGCTATCCCCCCAATAAACCCACGCTTAATTCATGCAAGTAAGAACAATTTGAGTATTGAGTTTACCATTTGTATTGAGCTTAAAACTTAGTGAAAAATCACAATTGTGATAAAGGTTATTAGAAGCAATCTGATATACTATTGTTAGAAGTTATTTTATAATTGTTCCTTGAGAGACCAGTTGGGTCAGATTTCTCGAGAGGACTAGGACTAGAGAGTCTTAGAGGAGTTAGTCACTGCAGTTGGCCTGTACAGTGTATTGTTAGCCACAACAGTTGGTTGTGCATTTGTAATCAGTTTGATTATAGTTGATTAAGTCCTCGTTGAGAGAGGCAAAATCACCTTGGTGGGTGGACTGGAGTAGTTTGAGTTTCAAACGAACTAGGATAAAAATACCTGTATTATATATTGTTGTTGTACAAAGAAAAAGAAGAAAAATTTATTCAACCCCCCTTTTAAGTGTTTTATGAACTTTCATATAACTTATCATATTTTCTTTCATTTTTACCCTTATTATGTTATCTAAAATCCACTACTACCCGTTATAATTTTTGTTAATTTAAAATGAAATAAATATATATTAAATGTGTTTTATGTCATTTTAATTTATTAACTAATTGAACTGCTAATTTTATCAAACACTTCAATAACTTATCAGCTATAAGTCGTCAGTCATGAGTCATCCGCTATAAACTATCAGTCATCAATCATCAGTCATCAGTCATAAGCTATCATCTATAAGCTAGCTTATCATCCACCGTTGTTTTTACCAAACAGAGCCTTAGTCAATTACTATTAAACTATGTATAATAGGGGTGTTGAATAAATTATTTAATAGTTAAATTCTTGCAATGAAATATTGAATGAGGTGTTGAAAATGATGTAGACTAATTGATGTTGAAAAGATTCAACATGTTGAATGAGAGAGAATGGGGATCACATATAATACTTTACAAAATTTTATTGGTTGTTGTGATAATTTAGATTTTTAATGTGTTGTGAATGATGGGGGTTGAGTGTTGAATTTTATTAAACAAAACTATTGTAGTGAGTAAAAAATAAATGAATGTTGAATTATTAGGTGAAGAAAGAGAATATGATGTGGAGGATTAAAAAAAATAGAGTGTTGAATAATAAAATCATTGTACATCGTCTTAGGGACATTTCTTAGTAAAAATGTAAAAGCAAAGAAAGGGTATATTAGAGAGACTAAACATGTTTTAATCTTAGTTTAGAAATTAATTTAAATTAGTTCAATCATATAAATTAATATTTAATAAAAAAAAAATTTTAGGAAAAAATATTTTTCGAGAATTTTTTTTCTTGTATAAAAAAAACAATTTGAAAAATTTTTAATTTCAAAAAAGAAAATTAAAATAAATTTTTTGTTTCCAGAAAATTAAAATATTTTTCAAAATAATAAATGGAAAAAAAAAATTGCCTGAATAAAAAAATATTTTTCCTTCAAAAAAAAAACTGAAAACTTTCCAAAAAAAAAATTCCTGAAAAAATGTATTTTTTGAAAAATAAAAAAAAATTCAAATAAAAACCAAATAAATAAATAAATCTCTCAAAATCAATTTAAAATTCAATTAAATTTTTTAATTCTTTCAATTAAACTAATTTAATACTAGTTAAAATATATTAAACTGATTTGAAACTATAAACTAATTTGAATTGGTTCTAACTGAAACAATTAACCACTTTATAGTAAAGTGTTTGAATTGAATTATTAATTATTAATGTGGTTCAATTTATGTACCACGAATATCCCTGGTTTCGTACCAACAATTTTGAAAGAGAAGAAACCGATAATTGTGCTACTACAAAAGGACACTAGAATTAGATACGAAATTATGCTCATATAGCCAAAGCAAGCCACATGGCAACCAAGAAAATTGTGAAACCTAAGATCAGTTTCAAACATCTTATTCGAGCTTATGTACTTGCATGCAGGCATGGTAAAGATCCTTGAACTGTCATGCATGGATGTCACTCGTTGCATTTGCTGTGACAATATTCTGATGGAGGTGGGTTGCAACTCGAAGACAAGTCACATCTGCACCATATTCTGATGGAAACAAAGATTTTACATGCGCATAAGAATTACAGCTATTATTTGGTTCCCTACTCTTTAAAATCATGTATGCATTGTGTATTAGAAAAGCAATATTAGTTATATGTTAGTGACTATTGTCTATTATTGTGAAAGGCTTTATGAATAGTATGCCATATTAACTAACCTTTGTAAATCTGGGATGTGACGTGATCAATTGGGTATTGAAATGTTGATATAGTAGCATCACCACACATGCAGCTACAATAACTTTTCTCTTTGTGTTTCTCTTTGGATCTTCACGTGTTTCTCTCTTGGTTATGTTGGATATGTTGTTTGCAGGAGGAAGGTTTTGGAAGCATCTTAGCCTTTTGGCCTTGGATGTAAGTAGAATTGTGTTGTTCAAAGAGGCTTCCCCGAACGCGCAGGGATTCTTAGAGCTTGGTTGTTTTAACATTTTCTTCACCCGTATTTTGCATCTTTGTCTCAATTTTTATATACATGATTATTTTTTATATCTTGTTTGTCAAGGGATTAATTAATATTGGCTACTAGGTCTTTCACAAAACCAGGTAAGGATAATATACCACTTTTTATTTTCGCTCGTTATTGTTATTGTATAGTGGATATGATGTTGGAGAATCACTTGGGTCTATTTCATTGACATTAGGTTTTAGGCATGGTGTTGAAGGTGTACAACACCAAGAATAATGAGTCATAAATTATAGGATTTTTAATTTGCCAGAGATTAGCTTTGATAGATGACATGTCGTGCTACACCAACTTCTGTTAAAGAACGTTGATCAGAAATATCAAAAATGTGGATGAAAATTTTTAGAACGACTGTTATTTAAAAGAAATTTTTTTTAAGTCAAATTGAATGTTTGATGAGACAATAAAAATATGAATTTAATAATAATACACTGTCCATGTAAATCAATATTACACATGCATCCAATCAAAATTTTTAAAGTTTTCATGTCATATGAATTTTTTAAAAATAAAATTTTACTTTAATTAAGTACATGGTTATCATTAGTTGGCATTGTAAAAATAATTTACAACTTTCATAAAAATATTCCAAAAAGAAAAGAATTTAAGGATACAATCAACTTCTTACAAAGTTTAAGGGGGCGTAGTAGCGAGACTAAGTGCGGTTATAAAAAATAGTTTTGCGTAATATTACTTTGCCAAAGGAAAACTTCTTTTGCCCATTCAAGAAGTTTAAATCTTTCAAAGAAAGAGGAAAAAGTTTCAGAGTTGGAAACTACATTCTATAAAGTATACAGTAAAAGATTCCAAACTTAATCGGTAAGCATCAAAGAAACTTCGTTTGTAAGCGAACAAGACAGTGTGAAACTAGACTAATAGTAGCCTTAAATAACCAACTTCACACTTGAGATACTCACAAGAGCAATAGTGTTCGAGAGTTTTAGTTCTGTTTACAATTGGAAACAAGAAACAATGGAGCTACGTGAATCAATTACCAACCAAACCAACGTTTCCTTCATCATCGCCAACCACTTGTTCTCAAAAGAATCTCATAAGGATAACAACATTGTGATATCTCCACTTTCGCTCCAACTTGTCCTTAGCATCATAGCTGCCGGCTCTGAAGGTCCCACACAGCAGCAGCTTCTTGAATTCCTTCGATCCAAATCCACCCATCATCTCAACTCCTTTGCCTCTCACCTCGTTTCCGACGTCCTCACCGACGGTTCTCCCGCCGGCGGGCCTCTCCTCTCTTTCGTCGATGGTGTATGGATTGAACAAACCCTATCTCTTCAACCTTCTTTCAAACAAATCGTGTCTACTGATTTCAAAGCCAATTTGTCTTCAGTAGATTTCCAGAATAAGGTATATGATGTATATTATTATTTATTATTAATAAAATTCATGTTCTAAGTATATAACTGGTTTTTTGAAGGCTGCTGAAGTGATGGATGAAGTGAATTTATGGGCTGAAAAAGAGACTAATGGACTCATTAAAGAACTTGTTCCTCAAGGATCAATCAACAGCTACACCAAACTCGTCTTTGCTAATGCACTATACTTTAAAGGAATATGGAATAACAAGTTCGATGTTTTGTTAACGAAAGATAACGATTTTCACCTTTTGAATGGTAGTGCAGTCAAGGTTCCCTTCATGACAAGCAAGAAGAAGCAATTTATTATAGAATTCGATGATTTTAAAGTCCTTGGTCTTCCTTATAAGCGAGATGAAGATAAGCGTCGATTCTCCATGTATATTTTTCTTCCTAATGCAAAAGATGGACTGTCAGCTTTGGTTGAGAAGGTTGCTTCCGAATCTGAGTTACTTGATCACAAGCTTCCTTCTCAACAGGTGGGAGTAGGTGACTTCAGGATTCCAAGATTCAAATTTTCATTTGGGCTTGAAACATGTGATGTACTGAAAGAGTTAGGAGTGGTTTTACCTTTCTGTGAAGGAGGTTTGACAAACATGGTGAACTCTCCTGTGGGTCAAAACCTTTATGTTTCTAATATATTTCATAAGTCTTTTATCGAAGTGAATGAAGAAGGCACAGAAGCTGCGACGGCCACATCAGGAATGTTAACTAGGCGTAGTAGGCCTAGGCGAGTAGACTTTGTAGCAGACCATCCTTTCTTGTTTCTGATTAGAGAAGGCTTGAGTGGAACAATCTTGTTTGTTGGTCATGTGCTTAATCCTCTTGCTGAATGATCTTAGCAATTTATCCTCTATGTATTAAGGGAGGAGTATTTAAGAACAGTTTATTAGAATATATTTTATAACATATGTACTTTTGTTGATGTTTGTAAGAGTATAAAAATAGATTGAGAATCGCTAAACTTACACCCAAAACTTACAACAACACCGTATAAATAAGGTGTATTGATGATTGGGTGTAAACATAGCACCCCTCGAAGAGATTATGATTCAACAAAGGTTCTAAGAGGTTCACTTCTTCGCATCATTCATTCTTGGAATATGCAGTTCATTAGACTTCAAGAAAGTTCAAGTGGAGAAACCAACAAAACATCAGAAATTTCAAACTTCTCTGTTCTCTGACTAATGTGAAACCAATAATAATATATGTATTAAGGGATGATGACGACGACATGACCATGACGATGACGATCATCATCATCATCATAATAATAATAATAAAATAATAATAATAATAATAATAATAATAATAATAATAATAATAATAATAATAATAATAATAATAATAATAATAATAATAATATTATTATTATTATTATTATTATTATTATTTCTATTATTATTATTATTTATTTTATTATTATTATTATTATTACTATTATATTAGTTTATTTTACTATTATTATTATTATTATTATTATTTTTATTAATTTATTTTTAATAGTATTATGATTATTATTATGATTTTATTTTTATTTTTTATATACTATTTTATTATTTTATTATTATTATTGTAATTATTATTATTATTATTATTATTATTATTATTATTATTATTATCATCATTATTATTATTATTATTATTTTATTATTATTATTATTATTATTTCTATTATTATTATTATTATTATTATTTCTATTATTATTATTTATTTTATTATTATTAATATTACTATTATTTTAGTTTATTTTACTATTATTATTATTATTATTATTATTATTATTATTATTTTATTTTTATTATTTTATTTTTAATAGTATTATGATTGTTATTATGATTATTATTATGATTTTATTATTATTATTATTATTATTATTATTATTTTTATTATTTTATAATATTATTATTATTACTTATTATTATTCTTATTATTTTATTATTATAATTTTTTATTTTTTTAATTTTTTAATTTTTTATTTACTATTTTTATTATTTTATTATTATTATTGTAATTATTATTATTATTATGATTATTATTGTTGTTGTTATTATTATTATTATTATTATTATCATTATTATTATTATTATTATTATTATTATTATTGATGAAAATTTCTTAGGTGGGTTTCTCCGACACCCCTGAAAAATAAAAAATGTCATTCGTAAGTTAACTTACTAATTAAGCCTTCTGGATGAAATATCTAAGAAATATATATATAAATTTTGATTATACGGACACTTTTTGAATGTTAAGATTTATAAATATAATTTTTACTATATTATTGTTATGCTAATAGTGCCAAAAATTTAGTTAAAATATCTAAGAAATTCAATCTCCTCGGAATTTTAACAAAAATTCAGAAATAATATGTGACTATCAATATTTTAATATATTTGATATAGTATGAGTCTGTTTGGTAGTTATTGATTACTGATAGCTTATAGTTTATAGTTGATAGTTAAGACTGATGGCTGATAAGTTAATTGAAGTGTGTGATAACATTAGTGGTTCAACTAACTTATAAATGTACAATTATATAAAAGATTTTAATTATTTTATTATAAATTAAAATAAATTATTGAGGATAAAAGTGAATTTTTGTTAAAATAATACAGATAAAAAAGGAAGAAAAAATAATAAATTAAAAGCTATAAGCTAAAACGTTATTTGAAATAACGTCTAAAAAATAAGCGATAAGGTAGTAAAATAAGTTATAAGCTCTGATGAAATGACTGTTATCAAACAGGTTTAAAATATCATATGAGCTTATAAACTATAAGCTATAAGACATAAACTTAAAATTTTATATTGCCAAACAGACTCTACGTTACTTGTCAGATTTTTCAGAATATCCAATATATAATGTTACTTCTCGAATTTTTTAAATAGCGGTCTAATATTGACTTTTTATAAAAAACTCTTGTAATAATTAGCCAATACATTTAGGTTAAATTGAATTTTTCCATCCGGTACCTTTTCAAGTATTTATCAATAATTTAATCAAAACACTTGAATTTAATCTGATTAAAAAAAAAAAAGTCATAGAAAACCCATAAATTCAATGAAAATCCGATAAAAACTCATTCATATACAAATGATTTTGTTAAAAATTCAGTATAGTTATCCAAATATCCGATACATTACAAAATTTCATCAAAAATGTAATTTTTTTTAAAATAAAAGTGTACACATTAGAGATATCAGGTTATAATGTAAGGGTGTTAAGAGAAAATCTCATAAGCTTACAGCTGATTAGGAAAAGCCCAAAACGTAGAAGATAGTATCAAATTCCAAACTTAGTCGGTAAGCATAAAGAGGAAACGTGGATGTAAGAGAACAACACGCCAGGACCCACAGAGACACGGTAGCACTTACACACTATTGCTAATACTTGCATTAAATAACCAATTTCAATTTCAAAATTGAGAAACTCAGAAAGAAAATATTGCTCGAAAGTTTTAGATCTGTTTAAAAAAATCGATACGATGGACCTTCGCGAATCAATAACCCACCAAACCAACGTTTCCTTCACCATCGCCAACCATTTGTTCTCAAAAGAATCTCATCAAGATAACAACATCGTGTTATCGCCATTGTCGCTTCAAGTTGTGCTCAGCATCATCGCTGCTGGTTCCGACGGTCCCACACAACAACAGCTTCTTCAATTCCTCAAATCCAAATCCACCGATCATCTCAACTTCCTCGCCTCTCAGGTTGTTTCCGTCGTCCTCACCGATGCCGCTCCCGCTGGCGGACCTCTCCTCTCTTTCGTCGACGGTGTATGGATTGATCAAACCTTATCTCTTCAACCTTCCTTCAAACAAATTGTGTCTACTGACTTCAAAGCAAATTTGTCTTCCGTTGATTTCCAGAACAAGGTATGAATATCTAATTCTCTTAACAATTTTGTCTTAGGGTTTCATAGTTCAGACTTTTGGTCATTACCAATTTTAAATTTATTAATTCTAAATTGATTAAGTGTGTTTATCTATTTATATAACTGATTTTTAAATTTGATATGGTTTTGAAGGCTGTTGAAGTGACCAATGAAGTGAATTCATGGGCTGAAAAACAGACTAATGGCCTCATCAAAGAACTTCTTCCTATAGGATCAGTCAACAGCTCAACCAGGCTCATCTTTGCTAATGCACTATATTTTAAAGGAGCATGGAGTGATAAGTTTGATGCTTCGTTAACGAAAGATGACGATTTTCACCTTTTGAATGGTAGCACAGTCAAGGTTCCCTTCATGACAAGCAAGAAGAAGCAGTTTATTAGAGAATTCAATGATTTTAAAGTTCTTGGTCTTCCTTATAAGCAAGGCGAGGATAAGCGTCAATTCTCTATGTATTTTTTTCTTCCAAATGCAAAAGATGGACTGTCAGCTTTGGTTGAGAAGGTGGCTTCTGAATCTGAGTTACTTGATCACAAGCTTCCTTCTGAAAAAGTGGAGGTAGGTGACTTCAGGATTCCGAGATTTAAAATTTCATTTGGGCTTGAAACTTCTGATGTACTGAAGGAATTAGGAGTGGTTCTGCCTTTCTCTACCGGAGGTTTGACAAAAATGGTAGATTCTCTTGAGGGTCAAAACCTTTGTGTTTCTGATATATTTCACAAGTCTTTCATTGAAGTGAATGAAGAAGGCACCGAAGCTGCTGCGGCCACAGCAGCAACAATACTATTAAGGAGTATGCGTGTTCCATCTCCGGTAGACTTTGTGGCTGACCATCCTTTCTTATTTGTGATTAGGGAAGACTTGACAGGAACAATCCTCTTTGTTGGTCAGGTGCTCAATCCTCTTGTTGAATGATCTTAGACACTCACCCTCCATGTGTTTGTGTCATGTATTAAGGGAGAAGTATAGGAGAGTTTGTTTTGTTTGAATATATTTTATAAAGTACTTTTGTTAATGTTTGTAAGAGTATAAAAATAAGTTATGATATTTTCAGCTTATTTTTCATAATATTCACATCTATAAAGGTTTCTAAGAGGTCCTTTACAATCATTCATGATTGGAATATGCAGTGCATTAGTTCTCAAGAAAATTCTAAATTGGAGAAAAAGGTACATCAGAAAATCCAGACTTAAGTAGGTTTACTCTCTAACTAATGTAAAATCTCACTTCATTCTAACTGTTTTGTAAGTCCGTGATACAAGTTCTGGTTCATAATTTCCAATTTAGGGCAGCAACCCCATAGAAGTGAAATTAGTTTTGGTAGCACATTCATTAGTAACAATATTTGTATGCAAAGTTTTGCTGTTAAGAGGACTTATCCAATTTCTAATTTGTTAAAAATGAAATTGAAAATAAGTTGCATATACGGAACGTTTATGTTTTAATTCAAATATCTGGTTGAAGATGGGTCTTACCAAACTTCTTTTGGTTAATATATCTGCAATTTGTTAATATATCTGCAATTTGTTGATTAGAGATAATAAGTGGTAGACTATTAGGGGAAGTGTATGATAAGCATGTATGACCATGGAGATTATAAGTGGTTGACTATTAGGGGAAGGTGTATGATAAGCATGTATGACCTTGGAGATCATAAGTGGTAGACTGTTAGGGGAAGGTGTATGATCCATGGAGATAATAAGTGGCAGACTATTAGAGGAAGGTGTATGATTATCTCCCATATCTATGTACTCATAGATAGGTTGTTAGTGGGAATAAGTAACTCTACGTAATTGCTATATGCGTGTAAACTCTTTATTGATACTGACCATTCAAGCATGCAAGCTGAGTTTTGAGTTTGCATGGTGCTAAATCAATATCCATTCACTCTTTCTAATGGGGTATCATCCGCCTCAAAGGGGCTTTGTTCCTATGCTGCATCTTTAAACTTGGATGAATCATCACCACTGTTGATGCTCGTAAGCTTCAGAGAAGCTACTTCTGTGACGTTTTCAGAGAAAATCCACCATGGTTCTGAGTTGGTGACTCAACCGCTTCAGAGAAGCACTAAGTTGTTGACAAGCTCCAAGCTTCAGAGAAGTTAGTTTCAATATTCATTCTCATTCTGCATTTTGAGTTTCATTGAAACATGAACAATGGTACATCTTGACAAATCATCGATCTCATCTCAACAAGAATCACAAATTGCAACAACTCAACATGTGTTTTGAGATATCTCGAACACTTTAGCACCTAAGCTTTCCATTAAATTCCAATAAAACAATTTCTTGTTAATGTAATTGCCAAATGGAAGGAGTCATACTCTCACACAAACTCCATAGAATTGTGGCAAATCCACATATACCACCCATGTTCCTCTAAAAGTGAAAGAATTGTCAATATTGTATATGAGAAATATGAGGCATGGGTTGTTCAAGATTAGACTATGTTCACATAGTTGCTTTCAACCATATTTGAAGTTGTTCTCCCGCATCTCCTCTCTTGCAACCATGCTCATGAATATTGGGATAAAGTTATAAACACTTCAACTCGCGAGATAAAGCAGGAGCTGGTCAACTTCGTGCATAACTCAAAATGAGCAAGAAAGACACCAAGACTACCTCTAAGTATGTCATGTGTATTTGTGTTATTACTGACTCACTCTTTGTAGTTGGTGATCCCATATCAGAAAGGGTTCAAGTCGATGCAATCCTGCAAGGATTACCCGAGAAATACAATTTCTTCATCGTGACAGTGTATATCAATGGTGAACATATAAACATATGTGATGTAGAAACACTACTTTATATCCAAGAAGCACAATTTAATAACAACTAACAAAAACTGGCTACTCCAAATGCATTTATCAATGTAGCTCAAGGATCTGTCAGCTCTGAAGACGCCAGAAATGACCTCTCTCACACTAATGGCCAGAACTTCTATTGTCGTTGAGGAACACAAAACCGTGATAGAGGGTGTGGCAGGTAGAATTTTGCTTCAGGCAATAGGCTAACATGTCAACTATGCAATAAATATGGTCACTCAGTTCTTGATTGCTGGTACCGATTTGATGAATACTTTGAGCCAACTCCACCAAAATCTCAAACACCGGCTTCCACTAGCACAAATGACAATGATAATCAAAGCTTGAAGAATTCTTCTTTGACTAGAACTCAACCAAATGACCACCTAACTCATCGTAACACATTAGAGTTACCTCAAGGACTTGAAGCTTTATGACCTACCATCTAAAGCTTTATGATATATTTTTAAATAAATAAATACTTATCTATACGACTGGTAGTGTTAACCGTTGTGAAATAGTTACTAATATAGAAGTGAATTAACTCTCAATTATTATTAGTAGCGCCGTTTCCTTCACAAGGAAACCATAGCACCTATTTTTTCCTTCTTTTCCGTCATTAGCCGTGAATCTTGTGCTTCATACATTAAGGTATCCTTCTTCTTCCATCTTCTTCTTAGATAGTTATCCATTATATTGTTTGTTACATGTTGTTTTTGTTGATTGTATTCCTTTTTTCAGATCCATCTTCATTATTTTATCAAAGGAAATTTCATCCACCTTGTACTTTTTCTTCACAGCTTCACAAAAATATGAACTTCATACTTTGTTACAGTTCCACGATGATGTAAGTTGTTAGATGATTTAAGTTGTTAAATAATTTTCATACTTTGTTGACAAATAAGTTTGCAGTTAAATATGTTGGTAACTTGCATGGTTATTGTAGGTCTCAACAAGAATTTCCATGATTAATTTCAATAAAAGGTATGTCTTGATTGATGTAGTATGATGGTGTTTTGTTTATAAATGATTTTGTATGTTGTTGTGTTTGAGTTTATTATATTCTATGTAGATTATTTGTTTCACTAACTCTCACTTACATTACATTCAGTTACATTGACAAAGATACTTATAATATGAAAAAGTAAGCTGTATTTGAAAATCGATTTATATAAATCAATGTTTTTTTGAATTGCATTCATTTCTTCATTCATCACAAGCTCTTTAGCATATAAAATATGGTATAATGATCTGTCTCCTTCATTAAATCAATATCTCCTCGTATAGTTTAATTTCAATAACCACAATTTATAGGCTAAGTCTACCTCATCATCGTCACTTATCATCGTAATTGTTATGATGATAAGTTATCAAAATAATCAAGATGATAAGTGACGGTGATGAGGTAGACTCAGTCAATAAATTCTTGTTATTGAAATTAAACTAGATGAGAAGATATCAATGCCATGAAGGAGCCACATTCTATATGTTAAAGAGCTAGAAATGAATGATGAGATGCATGCAATTCAGAAAATAGTGGTTTGTTTAATTTGGGTTTCAAGAATAGTTTAATTTCCAGATTATATACATCTTCATCAATTTAAATGCTTGTATTTCTTTAGTGAGGTGTATGAAAAAACAAGCAATCTACATATTATATAATAAACTCTGGTGGTTTTAAACCACAGTTACTTACGGTAATCGTAATTAAATGTAACTTAAATGTTTATCTCACAACAATTGTTAATTATAAGCGTTGTGATTAGTAGTGCGCCTTCTGCCTTTATATGACGGTTTCCAGACCGTGGTGGAAAATGACAACTAACAACCACACCGTAATTAACAACGGTATGACCCGTGTGATGGTATCTTTATGTTAACTGTTGTGAAATGGGTTTTCCGTAGTAGTGAGGGTTCCAAAGATTTTTTTTTGAAAGTGCTTGGCTCAGGGATGAAAGTTATTACTAGATGTTATCGGCTATGTGTAATACTCATACGCGTGTGTGGAACAATCTTCAGATAGTCCAATCAAGTATTACAAAATGGAATCTTTAAAGCTTCAGTCAAGTCAGAATAAAAAAGAAATAAATTATTGCAAGGATTGGCGGTATTCAAAACAGATTAAGCAATGGCAACAAATCCCATGGACTTGGGAAACTTGAGAGGAGACTTTAAGTGAAGCTTGATTATATTTTTAAGAAAGAAGAGTCATTGTGGTTTCAAAGATCTAGAGGGAATTGGCTTAAAGATGGTGATCGTAACACGAGGTACTATCATACCGAGGTCGTCATGAGACGAAGGAAGAATAAAATTAGCATGTGGAGAGGTGAAGATCTTCTATGGATTGAAGATGTAGACACGATAAAAGTGATGGCTAATAACCACTGCAAGCATCTTTTCTCAATGAATCAACTAGTTGGTGATTGACATTAACGAATGAGACTTTCCCAACATTGAGTAATGATAAGAAGAGGAAGTTAGAAGCAAATATTATGGATGACGAGGTCAAGAGAGATGTGTTTAACATGAGCCCTTGGAAAGCCCCGAACCCTAATGGTTTTCCTACATGGTTATTTAAAAAAATCATGGAATGTAGTGGGACAATAGGTTTGCAATTTTGCGAATGAAGCATGGCTAAATCTTACTATTCTTGTAGAAGTTAGCAAATATGGTATTTGACTTATCCCAAAGGTTCGACATCCTAAAAATATTATGCAATTTTGGCCCATATCCTTGTGCAATAATATTTATAAGGCGATGAGCAAGGTTGGGGTTGAATGATTAAAAGAGTGTATTCCTACCACTATCTCCCCTTATCAAACTAGGTTTGTGGCGGATAGAAATATCCATGAGAACATAATCATTTCTCAAGAAATGGTTCACATCATGATCAAAGCCACAGGTAGAAAATGTTATTTTACAATAAAAATTGACTTGTTCAAAGCTTATGATAAGTTGGATTGGAACTTTATTTGGCAAGTTCTTAATAATGTGAAGCTTGCAGAGTGGATGATTAATGTCATTATGCATTCTGTCACAAGCGTGGAGACGAATGTGAAGTGGAATAGGGCAAGAGGATGTTTTTTTCCGTCCTAGTTGTGGTATCCTTGAAGGAGATTCAATATCCTTACACCTATTTGTTATGTGCATTGACAAGTTGTTGCATCTCATTGTTGATATTGTGAATGAAGGGAAATGGAGAGCTCCGAGAGAATGAATAAATGGCTAAGTGGTGTCTCATCTTATGTTCGTCGATGACTTATTGTTTTTTTGGAGAAGCTACAAAAGAGCAAACGAATTGTGTCAATTAAAATCTGGAGGTTTTTTTCCCGTATTTCTTGGAAGCATGTTAGTAGAGAGAAGACAAGTGTTTTGTTCTCTGCCAACACGAATAGGGGGCTCGAATAGGGGACTGAAAGAGAAACTAGTGCAAATTTTGGGGTTTAGGGAAACAAACTATTACATGGGAGTTTCCTTGACAGGGAAAGCCTCGAAAAAGAAATATTTTGACTACATTACTGATTAAGTGAAAGAGAAGCTTATGCAATGCAAGAGGCAACAACTAGCTTTTGTGGGTAGGGTAACGTTATCCAAGAGTGTAATATAAGCTAGACCAATTTACCTTATGATGATTAATCTAATAGCTTAAGGGATGTATAAATAAAAATCATAAGATTCAATACAATTTATTTGGGGAGACATGGAGCAATTGAGAAAAGTTCATGCAATAGGCTGGGATAAGGTGACTAAGGATCGTAAAAATGGTAGCTTAGGCTTGAGGAAGTTACATGTCATGAACAAAGCATGTATTCTTAAGCTTGGTAGGAAGTTGCATGTTGGGGCGCTGAATCTTTGGTGTGAGGTATTGAGAGGAAAGTATAATTGAGGAGTTGATCAAGGGAATGTTATTGCTAAGAATACAGATTCTCACCTCTGGAGGAATATTGACAAATTTTGCCCGCTCTTGCAAAATTTCAGAAGGTGGAAACTAGGCAATGGGCATACTGTCAACTTTTGTAATGATAAATGGTTGGAAGAAGGCAATTGTATTGCAAATTATATCGAATTTATCATAGATCCGATGAAGAGTACAAAACTATGGGATATGGTGCGTGCATATGGAATGTGGGATTTGAACTCGACGTTGGAGTGTCTGCCAAGGAATGTTATTTCAAAAATAGTTGTTATTCTGCCGCCGCAAGATTATTAGGGGGAACACATCCTTATGTGTCTTGATAATGATATTGGCGCATTCTTTGTTTCCAAAATGTATCATGCAATATGTGGAGAAGATGACAATAGTAAGGATGATGTTTGACATGCTATCTGGAAGTTGAAATTCCCGGAGAGGGTTCGAAGCTTCACGCGGATCGTTAAACATGGAAGGTTAATGACAAATGAGGGAAATCATAGAATGAGATTAGGAGGCAAGTGGTGTGATTATTGCATGAACTACCCTGAAACTATTTTGCTTGTTCTTCGTGACTGCAACCTTATCAAGCCATTGTGGATTTGTACGGTATCGATTAATCGAAGATATAGGTTCTTTACTTTTAGTCTGCAAGAATGGATTAAAATAAACATTATGTGCTCGAAGGATAGGCAAAATATTAATGAGCGGGAAGCCTTTGGGCGACAATTTGTTATTGTGCGTCGCATTGGAGAAATAAGGAGAAGTTTGAGGAAGGATTTATTAGACCAGATAATCAAGATTTGGTGATCAGTTAGAGGATGATGTAGTATAGGCTAGCTGATAAAGTGAAAATGATTGGTGTGAAGGGGCAACACGTGCTTGCTAATATTTGTTGGACCCCTCATAGGGAAGGATGTGTGCGTCTCAACATTGATGGTGCTTGTCGGGATGGAATGATAAGATGTGATTGATTTATCAGAGGGTGTGAAGGTGAATGACTAACATGGTTTTCTAAATTAATAGGCCGAGGAGACTGAACATTTCAGAGCTTTGGCGATTGTTGGAAGGTCTTATGTTTGTCAAAAGAATGAGATTTGAGAAAGTTGAGGTGAAAGTTGATTGTCTGGAGGTGTTAAAAGTTGTCATGAATGGTAACACTAAGTTTTCTAGTGGTAGTTCGCTTGTCACGAGTATTCGTAGATTGTTGCCCTCGAAGTGAGAAGTCATTGTAAAATATCCATATAGAGAAACCAATTGTCTAGTTGATGCCCTTGCTAATTACAACTTTTCGATATGGGAGTCACATTGTTGGTTTGAAGATTTGATGACGATGAGAATAGTTTAAAGAGTCCCTAAATTTACTCTCTTTGGATGAAAGCCCTCTTTATTATAAAAAAAAAATATTTAATTGATTAGACATCTTATATATTCATTGGAGTGACCAATAATTAGAAATTTTGATTATTTTGAAAAAAAATAAAAAAATATTAATGAGAGAAATATTAAACGTGCATTGTGCATTGAGCAGCACAATATTAAATTTCAAACTTAATCCGCAAGCATCGACAGGACAACACAACATGCCAACACCTAAAAGCGTCACGGTTGGATAATACAGTATGAAACTACTCTATAAGAAGTCGCATCCAAGTTCAAATTAAAAATTATCTATTTCGTTTGATTCTGAGGAGAAGTGTTCGAATCAGAACAAGAAACAATGGACCTTCTTCGTGAATCAATTACCAACCAAACCGATGTTTCTCTCAGCATCGCCAACCATTTGTTTTCAAACGTATCTCACAGTGATATGAACATCGTCTTCTCGCCATTGTTGATCCATCTTGTGCTAAGCATCATCGCGGCTGGTTCTGATGGTCCCACACAACAACAGCTTCTCTCCTTCCTCCAATTCAAATCCACCGATCATCTCATCTCCCTCGCCTCTCAGCTCGTCTCCGTCGTCCTCTCTGACGCTGCTCCTGCCGGCGGACCCCTCCTCTCTTTCGTCGACGGTATATGGATTGAAAAAACCCTATCCCTTCAACCTTCCTTCAAACAAATCGTGTCTACTGACTTCAAAGCTAATTTGTCTTCCGTTGATTTCCATAACAAGGTACGTATAATTCTGTGTTAGGGTTTCATAGGTCAAGACTTTTGGTCATTACCAAGTTTTTAATTTTTTAAAATTTTTTTTTTTGAAAAGCAACTCTAAATATTGATTGGGAGTACTAGGGGTACTCCAACCCATACAAGAGACAAACAAATAATCTATTGCTACCTATACCAAGTTTTTAATTGATTATAGCACTTCAATGTATGTCACATACCTAACATTATTCAAATGCATTTAGCTTTAGCCTATAGATATCAAGCATGATCTATGAAAACAATTCAACTTATCCATTTGTACAATTGTTTGTTAAATTTGACATGATTTCAAGGCTGCTCAAGTGACGAATGAAGTGAATTTATGGGCTGAAAAAGAGACTAATGGACTCATTAAAGAACTTGTTCCTCAAGGATCAATTGACAGCAACACCAGGCTCGTCTTTGCTAATGCACTATACTTTAACGGAGCATGGAGGGACAAGTTTGATGTTTTGTTAACGAAAGATAAAGATTTTCACCTTTTGAATGGTAACGCAGTCAAGGTTCCCTTCATGACCAGTCATGATGGAAAGCAGTTTATCAGAGAATTCAATGATTTTAAAGTCCTTGGTCTACCTTATAAGCGAGGTGAAGATAAGCGGAGATTCTCCATGTATATTTTTCTTCCTAATGCAAAAGATGGATTGTCAGCCTTGGTTGAGAAGGTGGCTTTGGAATCTGAGTTACTTGATCACTGGCTTCCTTATAAAAAAGTGGAAGTAGATGACTTCTGGATTCCAAGATTCAAAATTTCATTTGGGTTTGAAACTTCTGATGTACTGAAAGAGTTAGGACTAGTTCTACCTTTCTCTACTGGAGGTTTCACAAAAATGGTGGTAGATTCTCTTGAGGGTCAAAACCTTTGTGTTTCTAATATATTTCATAAGTCTTTCATTGAAGTGAATGAAGAAGGCACAGAAGCTGCTGCGGCCACCATCGCAGATATTATGACAGGTAATAGTCTGTATGGTCCACCTCCAGTAGACTTTGTAGCTGACCATCCTTTCTTATTCGTGATTAGGGAAGACTTGAGTGGAACAATCCTCTTTGTTGGTCAGGTGCTCAATCCTCTTGTTGAATGATCTTAGCCACTCACCCTCTATGTGTGAGTGCCATGCATTAAGGGGAGAAGAATTCTTTTGAATATATTTTATATAAGTACTTTTGTTAATGTTTGTAAGAGTATAAAAATAGGTCATGATATTTTCAGCTTATTTTTCATAATTCTCACATCTATAAAGGTTTCTAAGTCAAAGTGGCGTTGTCTATCCTTTCATTTGAACTCAACTTTTTTATTTGAACTCTTAACTGTTTTGTAACTCGAATGATATAAATTCTGATACATAATGTCTAATGTGGGGAGTTGCAACGCCATAGAGGTGAAATTTGTTTTACTGTTAAGAGGACTATCAAAACTGTTATCCTAAGTGGGCTTTGTGGCCCACAATAGTATAGTTTTATAGTAACTATCTGCATCCACCCTTGTCACGTGCTCCTTATCACGTGAGATAGCTACATCACACTTTCAATGCTTTTCCTTTATTTTGGCAGTCTTCTTGATCTTATATTTTAGTTAGTTAGAAAATGATGTAAGAGAAGTGTGACTATCCCCTTATATAAAGGATCCTATGTACCTTCCAATCATCAATCAATTAATGGAGAACAACTTTTAGATCTCTTTTATATTTCAGTTTTCTCTCTTTTGTTACTTAATATGGTATCATTCGCTTTTCCGATCTAGGATTCCTTCTTCATCTTCATCGTTTCACCATGCCTCCACGCCAGGCCCCGCTTCCTCCCGATCCAATCTTGGATCAAACCAGTCCTTTTTACGTCCATTCTGGTGATGGTCCATCCTCTGTTTCCATCACCCCTGTTTTGACTGGTTCTAATTACCACTCCTGGGCCAGATCTATGCGTCGTGCACTTGGCGCTAAGATGAAGTTTGAATTTCTTGACGGCTCTATTCCGATGCCGGCAGATACTTTTGATCCTTTGTATCGTCCTTGGAATCGTTGCAATATGCTCATCCATTCCTGGCTCATGAACTCAGTGGATTCCTCCATAGCTCAATCCATTGTTTTCATGGAAAACGCAGCTGACGTTTGGCTCGACTTGAAGGAACGTTTTTCACAAGGCGATCTGGTCCGTGTTTCTGAACTGCAAGAGATCTATTCCCTCAAGCAGGACTCTCGCACGGTAACCGAATTTTTCTCTGAACTTAAAATCCTATGGGAAGAACTTGAGATCTATATGCCAGTTCCTACTTGTACTTGTCGTGTCAAATGTGCGTGCGAAGCCATGCGCACCGCTCGCCGTAATCATCAACTCCTACATTCAATGCGATTTATTACTGGCCTTAATGATAACTTTGGAGTTGTGAAATCTCAGATCCTTCTCCTTGATCCGTTGCCATCTATCAATAAAATTTTCTCCATGATTCTCCAACACGAGCGTCAACTCACCCCTCCTCTTTCAGATGATTCCAAAGTTCTCATTAATGCTTCTGAGGCCAAGAAATTTCCCCAGAAAACTGGGAAATTCTTCCCAAAATCCAAACCTCGCATCTGCACCTTTTGTAACAGATCTGGCCACACTATCGAAACCTGTTACAAGAAACACGGTTTGCCTCCTCATCTGCAGAGATCTGCTTCCAATGGCACTGCAGCAACTGAAGGGAGTGCCTCTGCTGTTTCTGATATTGCACGTACCAACAAAAGTGATGCTCCTTCTCTGACTCATGAGCAATATGAGAAACTCATCAATCTCATTCAAGGTTCTAGCCTCAATCAGCAATTTGGAAGTGTTGTTTCCAATCAGGTTCGCTCAATTCCTTCATCTGGTCTTAAACCAACTGATCATCCAGGTATTTCTTCTGTCTATACTGTGTCTTGTTTTCATTACTCAAATCACAACACAACTCTTGGCTCTTGGATTATTGATTCAGGGGCCAGTCATCACATATGTTCATCACTGCACTGGTTTCATTCTTATAATGAAATCACTCCTATAATTATAAAATTACCTAATGGTCAGCATACAGTCACAAAAATCATGGGCACTGTTACCTTTTCACCTGGTTTCACCATTTTAAATGTCTTATATGTGCTGATTTCTCGTCGATTTGTTTCGAACTGTCAAAATTTGAACTGTTTGGTGTCTTTTGTTGGTTTGAAGTGTCTTATTCAGGAACAAAAATCCTTGAGGATGATTGGTTCAGCTGAGAGACTTGATGGATTATATTATCTTACCCTGACAAACAAGGAGCCTACCTCAAGCATAAACTCTATCCATATACCACATAGTGCCTTGTGGCATTTTAGATTAGGACATCTCTCACATTCTAGATTATTAACTTTGAGAGAACAATTTCCTTTTATCATTAGTGACAAAGAAGCAGCATGTGATATCTGCCATTTTGCTAGACATAGAAAGTCTCCTTTTCCTCATAGTACTAGCAAAGCTTCACAGCCTTATGACCTTATTCATTTTGATATTTGGGGCCCTATTTCAATTACATCTGTTTCCAATCATAGTTATTTTTTAACTGCTGTGGATGATAACACTAGATATACATGGATAATCTTGTTGAAACATAAAAGTGAAGCGAGAGAACAAGTTAAAAATTTCATCAAGCAAATTGAAATCCAACATAACCATTCTGTTAAGATTGTAAGGACTGATAATGGACCAGAATTTCTCATGCCTGATTTTTACACCTCTAAAGGGATCATTCATCACACTAGTTGTGTTGAAACTCCCCAACAAAATGGGAGAGTTGAACGCAAACACCAACATATCCTGAATGTAGGCAGAGCCCTCCTTTTCCAATCCAACCTACCTAAACAATTCTGGAGTTATGCAGTATCCCATGCTGTATTCATCATTAATAGAGTCCCTAGCCCTGTTCTGCAGAACAAATCTCCCTATTTCTTACTCCACAAACAACATCCTGACCTTCAGCAATTAAAAGTTTTTGGATCTCTGGTATATGCCTCAACCCTGACCTCTGGAAGAACCAAGTTAGCTCCTAGAGCCAGGAAGTGTGTGTTTTTAGGTTACAAATCTGGAGTAAAAGGAGCCATCCTTTATGATCTGCAAAACAGTAATATTTTCCTATCCAGAAATACCACATTTTATGAACATGTTTTGCCATATCAATCTCCTCATACCATCAACCAATGGAAATATCACCCATTCAGTGCCTCAGATCCTGAGTCAGACCCTACACCTCAGCAAAATACTCCACACTCACCCAACCAAGCCTCCCATACCTTACCTCATCCTACTGCCACTGAACTTACTACACCTACTCCAATTCATGACCCTTCAACCTCTGTTTCCTCTCCTATACCCTACGTCAAGGATCTCCCTAATCCCTCTTCTGCTAGCCCAACAACCCCTGTGAGGCAGAGGAAACCTCCCTCCTATTTGTCAGATTATGTGTGTGATTTTCCATCAAGTACCTCAGCTGCTCTTGTCACTTCAGGTAGCTTATATCCCATTTCTTCATTTCATTCACTTACACTTTTGTCCCCTTCTCACAAGGCATTTAGTATGTCTCTCACACACACCACTGAGCCACAATCCTTTTTAGAGGCAGCAAATTCACCTTGCTGGTCAGAGGCTATGAACCTTGAGTTAGATGCTCTTCACAAAAATGGGACTTGGATTCTCATCGATCTTCCACAAGGAGTGAAGCCTATTGGCAACAAGTGGGTTTACAAGATCAAATATAAATCAGATGGGTCTATTGAGAGATATAAGGCACGGCTTGTCGCAAAAGGCTATAATCAAGTGGAGGGACTTGATTTCTTCGATACTTTTTCGCCTGTAGCAAAGCTGACCACAGTCAGAACCCTACTTGCCATTGCAGCTATACAAAATTGGCATCTTCACCAATTAGATGTGAATAACGCTTTCCTCCATGGGGATCTCCAAGAAGATGTATATATGACTATTCCTGAAGGAGTACAGGTGACGAAACCAAATCAGGTTTGCAAGTTGCTGAAAAGCTTGTATGGCCTCAAACAAGCTAGTAGGAAATGGTATGAAAAGTTGACTCACTTACTACTTAAGGAAGGCTATATTCAGTCTACTTCTGATCATTCTCTCTTCACTTTGTGCAAAGATAATCATTTCACTGCCCTTTTAGTATATGTAGACGATGTGATCCTTGCAGGAAATTCTTTGAAGGAATTTGAGAGAATCAAAATTATTCTTGATGCTGCTTTCAAAATAAAAGATCTTGGCCAGTTGAAGTATTTTCTTGGATTAGAAGTAGCTCATTCCAAGGCTGGAATCACAATCTCCCAGAGAAAATACTGCTTGGATTTGCTTAATGATTCTGGTCTGCTTGGTTCCAAACCAACTTCCACTCCTCTGGACACTTCCATCAAACTGTACAATGATGATTCAGCTCCCCTTGAAGATGTTTCCTCATACAGAAGATTGGTTGGCAAACTTCTCTACTTGAACACAACAAGGCCTGACATCACCTTTGCATCCCAACAGTTGAGCCAATTTATGCATTCACCTACTGTAGTTCATTACAAAGCAGCTTGTAGAGTGGTAAGGTATCTCAAGCAAAATCCTGGTTATGGTATTTTCTTCGATAGAACTTCTGATTTGCAGCTCCTTGGGTACTCAGATGCAGACTGGGCTGGATGTTTGGATACACGAAGATCCATCTCTGGTCATTGTTTCTTTCTAGGTAGATCCTTGATATCTTGGCGCGCAAAGAAACAGCCCACTGTATCAAAATCCTCATCTGAAGCGGAATACCGCGCTTTATCATCTGCTGCATGTGAAGTGCAATGGTTATTATACTTGCTTAAGGACTTGAACGTGTCTTGTGCTAAGATTCCTGTGATGTATTGTGACAACCAAAGTGCAATTCACATAGCGTCAAATCCAGTTTTCCATGAAAGAACGAAACACTTGGACATAGACTGTCACCTTGTGCGTGAGAAAGTGCAGAAAGAGATTCTTAAACTGCTTCCCATTTCATCCTCAGAGCAACTTGCAGATTTCCTTACAAAAGCTTTGCCTCCACCTAAATTTCATTACTTCATCTCCAAGCTTAACATGATAAACATTTATCATGCTGCAGCTTGAGGAAGGCTATCAAAACTGTTATCCTAAGTGGGCTTTGTGGCCCACAATAGTATAGTTTTATAGTAACTATCTGCATCCACCCTTGTCACGTGCTCCTTATCACGTGAGATAGCTACATCACACTTTCAATGCTTTTCCTTTATTTTGGCAGTCTTCTTGATCTTATATTTTAGTTAGTTAGAAAATGATGTAAGAGAAGTGTGACTATCCCCTTATATAAAGGATCCTATGTACCTTCCAATCATCAATCAATTAATGGAGAACAACTTTTAGATCTCTTTTATATTTCAGTTTTCTCTCTTTTGTTACTTAATAAGGACTTTTCAAATATCTAATTTGTTTGGAATCAAAATGAACTTAAATTGCATATACTAAACATTTCAGGCTTTAATTCAGCGATATCTATGTCTAAATTTACCACCCCTCGTCTTTTCTTCTTCACAAATTATGATCAAATGCTTTCTCGTCAATAGTTAATTATGATTAAATTTTTAGTAAAAAATATGTTGATTGTTTTTTATTCCTCGGCCAAACAAGAAAAACTTTAGAAAATATAAATAAAGTAAAATATGAAAATATTCTCTAATAAAATGAGAGAATTTGAGATTCTTTCACGCTTGAAATTAAGGAAAAACTATATTGATATTTATATGAATATCTGAATAAACGATATTTAAACATGCCTATTTGTTCATTTCTCCAACGAAGCATTCACACCAATGTCTTAATTCAATCGACCATGTCATTCACCAATAACTCTATCAACCCAAGCAACACAATCCAATTATAATAGCATGAACAACAAACTCAATTACGATGGTGCATCAATACATACACAAGACTACGAAGAATTATAAAAAATTATTAGTGTATTGGAGTTGTATTGGATTTTTATTCACTTTTTTAATTAATTAATACAAATCCAATATTTAAATATATATTAAAGATAACACAGAAAGAGCAGAAAAATTGACAATAAACTACTTCGTTACTCATTTTTAGATGACAAAACCAATTTTCTTAAAAACTACATTCATCATAGTCAGATGAATTGGCGACTCCTCTTATGAACCGTACATAGTAGCCAATTTATTGGGTCATGCATGACAGACTCGTTAATTTAATTGGTTAGGCCTCTTATTTATTCAATGGAGTCGCCAATTTAATTGGGATATATATATATATATATATATATATATATATATATATATATATATATATATATATATATATATATATATATATATATATATATATATATATATATATATATATATATATATATATTTTTTTTATTTAAAATATAGATATTTTGAAAATTAATTGGGAAAGATTGTTATTTAAAGATTTTTTTTTGAAAAACATTGACTATTTTGGAAAAAGAAAATCTAAAATATTAAAAGTGCATTGAGCAACACCATATGAAATTTCAAACTTAATCATTAAGCATGGAGAGGGGCGTGTTAATTAAACATGACAACACGTTAACAGCTACAGCGACACGGTTGCACAGTATGAAACTACTACTATAAGTAGTGGCATGTCATCCAAGTTCAAATTAAAAATCATCACCTTTGATTCTGAGAAATCGGAACAAGAAACAATGGACCTCTGTGAATCAAATACCAACCAAACTAATGTTTCTCTCGCAATTGCTAACCATTTGTTTTCAAATGTATCTCACAATGATATGAACATTGTGCTCTCGCCATTGTTGCTACATCTTGTACTAAGCGTCATCGCTGCTGCCTCGGATGGTCCCACACAACAACAGCTTCTCTCATTCCTCCAATTCAAATCCACCCAACATCTCAACTCCCTCGCTTCTCAGCTCGTTTCCGTCGTCCTCTCCGACGCTGCTTCCGCTGGCGGACCTCTAGTGTCTTTCGTGGACGGTGTATGGATTGATCAAACCCTATCTCTTCAACCTTCCTTCAAACAAATCGTGTCTACTGACTTCAAAGCTAATTTGTCTTCCGTTGATTTCCAGAACAAGGTACGTATAATTCTGTGTTAGGGTTTCATAGGTCAAGACTTTTTGGTCATTAACAAATTTTTAATTGATTAAAGCAATTCAATGTATGTCACATACCTTACCATTATTCAAATGCATTTAGCTTTAGCCTATAGATATCAAGCATGATCTATGAAAACAATTCAACTTATCTATTTGTACAATTGTTTGTTAAATTTGACATGGTTTTCAAGGCTGCTCAAGTGACGAATGAAGTGAATTTATGGGCTGAAAAAGAGACTAATGGACTCATTAAAGAACTTGTTCCTCAAGGATCAATCGACAGCGACACCAGGCTCGTCTTTGCTAATGCACTATACTTTAAAGGAGTATGGAATGACAAGTTTGATGTTTTGTTAACCAAAGACTACCAATTTCACCTTTTGAATGGTAGCTCTGTCAAGGTTCCCTTCATGAAGAGTTATGCGAAACAGTTTATAAGAGAATTCAATGATTTTAAAGTCCTTGGTCTTCCTTATAAGCGAGGTGAAGATAAGCGTCGATTCTCCATGTATATTTTTCTTCCTAATGCAAAAGATGGATTGTCAGCTTTGGTTGAGAAGGTGGCTTCCGAATCTGACTTACTTGATCACAGGCTTCCTTATAAAAAAGTGGAAGTAGGTTACTTCAGGATTCCAAGATTCAATATTTCATTTGGGCTTGAAACTTCTGATATTCTAAAGGAATTAGGAGTGGTTCTACCTTTTTCTAGAGGAGGTTTGACAAAAATGGTAGACTCTCTTGAGGGTCAACACCTTTGTGTTTCTAATATATTTCACAAGTCTTTCATTGAAGTGAATGAAGGCGGCACAGAAGCTGCTGGTGCCACAGCATCAATTATGCTAAATAGCGCGGGTATACATGATCGAACTCCGGTAGACTTTGTAGCTGACCATCCTTTCCTATTTCTTATTAGAGAAGACTTGACTGGAACAATCCTCTTTGTCGGTCAGGTGCTTAATCCTCTTGCCGAATGATCTTAGCCGGCCACCCTCTATTAGAATTCCGACAGATGAATAAAGACCTTGTTTTATCATTGATCAACTGAATTTATGATGAAAATAGTACCTTACTATATGGTTATGGATATGATCCACATGTGAGTGCCATGTATTAAGGGAGGAGCGTAGATGAATAGTTTATTGATGAGTTTATTTGAGTACATTTTATTACATTTAAGTACTTTTGTTAATTTTCTCATTTGAGCTCTAATTGTTTTGTAACTCCATGCTATAACTTCTGGTTTATAATTTCCAATGTGGGGGCCGCAATGCTATTGAGATGAAACTAGTTTTGGTAGCACATTAGTAACAATACTTGTAGGCAAAATTTTGGTAGCACATTATTAACAATACTTGCATGCAAAGTTTTGGTGTTAAGAGAACTTTTAAAGTATCTAATCTGTTTAAAATCAAAATGAACTTAGTAGCTAATTATTTTAAAGTATGGAATCGTTGTAAAGCTGGGAACATTGTCTGTTATGTAAAAATGGTTTTCAAAACAGTAGCTAATTATTTTATGGAGCTAAACCATTTTATATGAATTTTTGGTTGTATGATTTAAAACAATTGTGTGAATTTGGCGATTGTGATGCAATGTGCTATTGCGAATATGTTACAGCAGGTGGCTGAAAAAGGTGAGTACATTGATGATGGTTGATATCAATATAGTGTGATGTTGAGTTGCATGGTTGTGTCAAATGCATTCATGTTGAGTTATTGTCGTTGTTGACTCTAATCCTAGATGGAGTGGATATGAGCCAGACAAATATAATCATTCACGTTGTTGTTGGCTCTAATCCTAAATGGAGTGGATGAGTAGAGAGGTGAACCAATTTGTTCATGAAAGTAGTGACTCTGATCCAAGATGGAGTGAATCCGGTAGTGATCTTCGTAGCACATGCATAGAGTCAGTGTTTTGTCTCATTGCTTGTTATTGACATAATGTTATGATGTGTGGTTGTTTACAATTATTGATTCTGATTATGATGCAATGATGTGATAAGTAAATTTAATAGCTATGCATGATTATTTCTATATATTTATGATTATATTGTTCTTTATATTATTTTGATATCTTACCCATTCTGTTTGAATGTTACCTCTACGTGGATAACGTGCAGATAATCATGAGTGGTTTGAGTTGTGGAGTTCGAAGAGGTTGCTCTTCAGTTTTATTTAGAGTCAGCGTTAAGCTCTGATATGTAACACTAGGTTGAGGGATAAACGCTTGATTTACTTTGTTTTGTTTTGGTGATTTACTTTGTTTTGTTTTGGTGATCCCTGGTGGAGCATTTTAAACCACGTAATATTTGATTTATGATTCATATTTGGTTTGAAGTTAATTTGATGAACTTAAATTATTTTCCGTTGCGCAATGAAGTTGATTTTTGAGACTATGATATTAATGTTTATTCCAAAAGGTGTTATGTATCCATTTATTTTGAGCAAAGTGTGATTGATTGAGATGATGTAGCGTCCTAAATGTATTGAAAATAGATTAGTCTGATTTTTATATTATTAATCATCGGGAAATTTAGGGTGTTACAGATTCTACAACTGTCCACCAACTCAGTAAACACACGGATCTGCTGATATTCGATTTCCCGTTTAATCTCAGGATGCAAACTATTCTCGAACTTGATAAACATCGAGAACTCAGTAGTCACTTCATTGTAATGTGGATAGAACTTTGCCAGTTCCACAAAAGTTGAAGCATACTTTGTCACAATTAGATTCCACAAACCTGCTAATATATATAGGGAATGTATCAAGTATGAAGACTTTTAAAATAAGAGATAGGAGGATTTAATATTAATCATTAGATTTGTCCAACGGAGTTAAAGCAATATGCCATATATATATATATATATATATATATATATATATATATATATATATATATATATATATATATATATATATATATATATATATATATATATATATATATATATATATAACTCACTAGATAAAGCTTAATTTTTATATAACTCAAAGAAACATTTTGTCCAACGGAGTCGCAAATCATACAAATTATCTTGTGTTAATTCTGTTGGATCATCAAATACCTACAATAAATAAATAAGAATATAGAGTTATTCTTTAAAAATTGGCATTAAGTTGCAAAAAGCAAAGTAAATAACAAAGTAAAGTTATTTTTATTACCTTCATCCAATTCTCTTTTATATTAGCAGAGACAATATCCAACATATTTTTCATCACATAGTACCCACAATCATTAGAGTTATCTTGTTGCCTTGTCTACAAATAAATGACATAATTAGTGATTATTTATCATAAAGTTAAATATAGTATTATAATTTACATCACACTTACATTGGGATGAAGCCATGTAGCCTTTTTTCTATTGCCTTTTGCTATTTGATGAATCCCAAAAGCTCTAATTCAAAAAAAAAAATCCATATATAACCACATAAAATGTGAAATTAATTTTTTAACAATTTATGTATATAGGACATTTAATATATTATGATAAAAGTCACATAAAAGATAAACTTACTTTGTAATAATTTTCTTCGTGATTTGATCAATTTCCCGATGAAGTGAACAAAAGACGACAATAATATTGTCTCTTGGACAAATGACTATTAATTGCCAATGATCTCTGTACATGCGTGTTGAAATAGAAAAGTCACACAAAATCTATGTTATCAAAATAAAAAAATATAAAACACAATTTCATAAAAATTCTTACCCATGAATTAATGGTAGTAAGTGACACACTCTGTTTTCATCACGTAACTTATCTAGTATGTATTTTTTAACATCTGCTTGAGATTTTGGCAGATTATCAACGTACATACACCTAGCAGGGTCCATAAGTCCATATACTTCTGATGTGGAATTCTCAATACATACACGATGAATATACCTGAATCATTTTAAAATAAATATTAGAATCAAAGTGATGAGAGATATAACATATTAATAGATATTGACATTAATAAAACAATAAAATGTACTTACGTGCACCAAACTTGCAGAGTAGACACGTCAAGCCAATGAAAACCCACCAACAACTCTCTGATACACTCAGTTGACATATAAAAATTAGTGACACTCACACAATGACTTAATTCCATTTTCAAATGATTGTCACCCATTTTCAGAACCATGAGTAATAACCTCTGAACATCGTCAACTTCCACGTCTTTTGTACTTCCTTTTGTAGCTGAACAACTTTCTGTTATACTTCCATCAACAATTTTCATTTTGTCAATGCATTTATTATTATCTGTGATTTGTGAGAAACTCATAGACCTAAGTGTCTTCGTTAAAGATTGTTGCAACACCTTACACTCTTCAACCAACTTTTGATCAAGATCAACTCTAAGTTTTGCTTCCAATGTTGCAAGTTGTTCATTTACCTCTATATGTTGTATTTGATGTGACCTTCCAAAGTCAATGCTTTGTTTATGGTGTTTTCCAACACCACAAACACGACCTCCATGCTCATATGTTCCAATGGCTACTGCTAGGATATCGTTACGTCCATCCAGAAGAAAGGCACATTTTTCAGCTTCTTCAACTAGAGAATCCTACAAAATGCAAAAATCACAACTAATTTCAATAGTTTTTATCAATCACAAATATAATGATACTTGAAGTATTTTCTAAATTTTATTTACAATTTTCTCAGCAATAACTTGTGTAGACTTTGATGTGTATTCTCCTCTTTTCTTTTGTCGTGTTCTCTTCCATAACTCATGGCGTGACGGTGGAGATGAACTACCATTATCGTCTAATGTGGATTTATCTCTCGATGATGTCCTTTCATTCATAATTCTCTCCTCAAGCAAGCGACACCCTCCACGAGATAATACGTGTGGGTATACATTCTTAGCCACATTTTCCAAACCCTTTTGACTTTTTTCGTATTATAAACTCAAAAAGTTATCAATAACTAAACATAATGGAAATGTTATGCACAAAAAAATATAATTCCCATTGACCTTAAATCCAAGGGTATCTCGAGTCTTGAGAAACTCAGGGGTATTACGAGGACGGAGGCTTACGAAAACGCAGCCGTGTCGTCCGGTCGAGAGGAGCCACTCCAAAGTACGAGGAAAAGACGGAGGCAAAGTAGTTCGGAAGGCGAAGACGGAGGCGAGAGAGAATAAGTCCGGTCGAGAAAGATGAAGAAGATGGTTCGAGAGAGATGAATGATGAAGTGAATGGACAGAATATTAGGATTATGATTTTTTTGAAATAAAAGAAAGTTTTTACATCGGTTGGCCAATTGGCTCGATGTAACGGCCAATAAATGGAAGTTTTAACATCGGTTGGGACAATAACCGATGTAACGTTTAATTTTTTATTTTCTAAAAAAGAATCATCTTATTTACAATACTGCCATAG
>CM038794.1:227662107-227748743 GCA_021764765.1 Vicia sativa
TCTTTCCTTGAGGCAATTCGACAAGTGACTATTTGTTGTTGTCTTTAATGGACGTCACTTCTTTGTTCATTTCTTTCACCTACTTCGAATCCTTTAATACTTTAGTTTCATTTACAGGTTTGACATCTGCATAGAAAGACTAATGTACCAGCTCACCTTTGTTATCAATTACATCATCTAATATAATCACACAATATTGCAACTTTGCAGACAAACATCTTGTTCTCCGAGGTCTGCTTGTACTTGGTTGATCTCTTACTCTCTCTTGTTGAACTTTACTTTAGACTTGAGTTTCTGGTTCTTCAAGTAAGATCCTCACTGAATATTACTTGACATTTTTAGTCCAATCTCATTCTTTAAACTCATATATGATCATGTCTCTGTTGATCACAATCTGCTTGTTCACTGGGTCGAACAACTTCTAACCTCCTATCGTATGATATCCAACTAGGGTAATCTAACTCGACTTGTCATCTAGTTTTCTTCTCAACTGATCTGGCATATATCTGTGTGATATAGATCCAAACTCTTTAAGATAACTCAAGCTAGGTTTCACTCCAGATCAATATTCTTCTTGAGTAATTCCTTCTAGATTCTTGAGTAATTCCTCCAGATCAACATCTGTTCAAAATATATGTTGTCGTAGACACAACTTTATCCAAAAAATATTTAGTTAAATTCTTTCCTTTCAACATACTTCTTATAATATTCATGATAATTCGTTCTTTCTTTCTGCAGTTTAATTCAGCTATGGATTTTAGGGTGGAACCAGCTCATGCATAATCCGTTCCTTTCACATAATTTGTCCAAATATTTTGACACATATTCTCCACCACCATAAGTTCTCAAAACTTTGGGCTTTCAACCACTTTGCCTTTCGACCATAGATTTAAATTTGGTAAATACCCAGATCACTCCACTTTTCTTCTTGATCAAGTAAATCCATAGTTTTTGACTTATATAATCTATATGTGACAATATTAATTACATACAAACGAGTCCACATCAGTTGGTCCACATACATCAAAGTATATGATTTCAAGAACATCCGTCGACTTGCTTTATGCATCCTTGCTGATGTTATTCTTGTGTTGCTTTGCCTGCAAACATTCCTCACACACCTCATTTGGAATGTCAATATTTGGAAATCCTGAAACCATATTTTTTCTCTTCGAATCTCTGATGTCTTTGAAGTTGAGATGACCTAGTCGATAGTGCCATATATATATTTGTCTCTGCTAGTTGCACTCGAAAGGCACTGGTCATCATATTAAGTTCGATCTTGAAGCTTATATTCTAAGACATAGGAGCCTTCAATATCAATCACCCTCTTGCATCGACGACTCTCATCATCTTATCTCCGACCAACACTTTTGTTTACCCTGGGGTTTGGGAAACAACACTGGTCTCTTGCCAAAAAATTTACTTGCGAGATCGACTAGGAAATCTTAGTACAATGCTTTAGTTTTCAGGTGTTTTTCTATAGAGTGTTTTTAAAAGGTTCATTTGACCTATGTTAAACGCGTTTGTATGATTTCAAAAGTAAACAAAGTAAAAAAAATGTAAATTAATATGAAAGTGTTTGAATTGTAAATGTAAATAACATAACATTTAAAATAGTTGAAAAGTAAGTTGATTCAAACATACATTTCCCTAGCTTGAATCATTTTGCTCGTTCGCTTGGGTACTCTGAGTGATTAGCATTAGGAATGTAAAAGTTTTAACGTTTAACACAATACACTAAGTGATTTATTTATTATACATATATGATAACTTCTTCCTAGAGGGCTTCGTTCCTTTACACTCCACGTGTATCCTATAACTTCTCTCCACGAACCCATGTTCTCCATTCCTGCTCTCTTTCCCTCCAAGAAACCTTTGTTTGATTGATCTGGGCCACTTACATAACTTTGGAATTTTAATATTTCTAGGGCCAATTAACCTCCTGGTCGACTGCAAAAACAATCAATTGTGCCTTGGTTGACTAAAGCATCTCGGTCTACTTAAGTATCACACTAATTCAAAGAACCATTTTGAATTATTTTCTCCTATTGGTGGAATTTGAACCCTGTTGAAAATCCCACCCAACAACTTTACAATTCTTTTCGACCAACTGTATTATGCTGAGCAAGTTTATCTTTATGCATGGTATGTACAACACATTGGAAATTACTGACCTTTTCCCATCTTTCTTCAAAATCAAAAGATCTCCAATACCTTCAGCTTCTAGAGTATTGTCATTTACAAATTTTACCATGTTCTTCATTGAGGGTTTTAGGTTGACAAACTAATCTTTTCTTCCAAACATGTGTGATGAGAATCATGAATCCAAGTACCATTGATCCTTGAATTTCTCTTCATCTCTTTTTTTGACCATCAACAAAATCTCTTCTTCTTCTTCTTCTTCATATTTTGCTAACTTTGCATCACTTTCTTAATTCTATCACTTTTCTGGATAATCACTAGAATACTGACCATACTTTTGAGAATTGAAACACTGAGTGTGACTTTTGTCAGGTTTTCGACCACCACCTCTTCCTCTACCTCCAGAACTACCTCTTTGGTTTTCTTGGTATTGGGGTCTTCTCTAATTTGACACAATTCCTTCTTGTTGGTTTCCTCTACCAGTCGAATTTTTGTAGTCACCTCCACCTTTGTCGAACCACTTTCCTTTGTCTTTACTTTCTTTCGTTGAGTGTGCTTGCAAAGCCACGTCACTCTTCAATTTTCCTGCCACTCTTTGAGTCATTCTTTGTTCATGAGATTCAAGCTTTCCTTGAAGCTCTTCCTTCAAAAAAGTTGACATGTCATCTGACTCTTCTATGGAAACTACCACATAATTGAATTTTGGATCCAAAGATCTCAAGATCTTTGAAACAACAACTCTTTTTGTTGACGTCTCTCCACAAACCTTAATTTGATTCACTAGTTTCATAAACCTAATAAAGAAATCAGATATGCTTTCACTATCTTCCATCTAAAGTTATTATTACGTTCTAAAGAAGCACGTTTTTACGTTCCCAAGCTTCTTTTGTATATTCTACATCACTAATCTTTTTCGAAATTGTCTGGACTGACACATTGGTGAATTATAAAAGAGAGATTTATAATTTTTCTTTAATTCTTTGTATTTCGCCTCTTGTTTTTCTGAGTCGTCTTCTTTCAGTGATTCTAATCCATATTTCATAAGTTCCCAAAGACCTTGAAAACAAAATATAACCTTCATTTGTTTGCACCAATTCACATAGTTATCACCTTTTAGAATTGGAAGATTTGATGGAAAATTTCTATTCGTATAATTCATCTCCAACGTGATCTTCTTATTCCTCCCTTGATCGCTCAACCGAAGCTCTGATACCAGATGTTAGAAATCTATCAAAACCTATGATGAATTTCTATCAATCTTGATGAACAAGATTGTTATCACCTATTGTACACCAAAATTTACCCTCTTCATTTTGAAGTTTCTGGCTTATAATTGCATTATCATAAAAGTTCATGCATGTACATACATAATATTCATCATATGGTTACCTGGTTCAAGGTATTCCGAATTATGGAAGAAATTGTGCGTTTCCGCTATCTCAAATCATTTTGAACCAAAAATCGACATTTCTCGGTTCGTATGACTATCGCGAGATTTTTTGGTTAGAAGGATATTTTGGTTTGGTTCTATAAGCATTGGGATCATATCAATATATTCTCCAGTTTATTTGTTCAGATCGAAGGCCGTTTCGTCAAGAAAAAAGATTAATTTGCTTATTTCTCAATAAAGTGAATTTTTGGTTTTTAGTGCGTTCCGGGTGCTCTAGAAGGCATAACTCTCAGCTCGACGGGTATTTTTGATGATTTTTGACAGGCAAGTCCCTCTCACTATTATCTATAACTTCCATCTAAAGTTATTATTACGTTCTCAAGTGGATTAAACTGAATTTTAGTTTTATACCGTGCGCTCAGTGTACTAATAAAACCTTTGTAATTCCTAGATAGAAAATTGAAACTGAGCGAGGCTAGTGTCTAAAATTCCGTATCGAAATCCTCTCCGACTTTAATTTGCAACTCCGAATCAAATTCCTTACCATTTAAGAGCAATTTTTTATTCTTCGGTGTTGTTTTCGAGCTGAACCGAGCAATTATCATCTGATACGCGAAGTTCGAAAAATCATATCTTGTTCAATTTTTATCGAAACAAGGTGGTACTATTGGCAAAATTTCAAAAGTTCCATTGACTTCATTTGTCTCCGAGATAACAAAGTTCAAATTTTGATCATAAGACCATCGTTCGAGGCAATTTCTCCGAAGAATGCAAGTAAATTTCTACATGTGTCAGTCGTCCGAAAAGTGTGTTGAAATTTCAAAAATTCATATCGCCTGGACTGTTCACCCAATTGAGTCAAAAATTTTACATTATCAAGCAAAATCGCGTTCTAGACATTTTTCTTTTACATTTCGACTTCAAATTCCGCACGGATTTGGCTGTTTTGAATTAAATACGAAAATTATTCGGATAATTGCGATTTGGGTTTAATTTTGGATCTAAGGCACTCTAAGGCCCAAATTTTCACACTATAAATTAATTTTTTCCATCACAATTCAAGGATACAATCATTTTCTCAAATTTCATCTCAAAACACTCTCAATTCTCTCTAATTCTCTCTTAAGTCATAAGAAGAATAAGAAAAAAATTCAAACAAAGCAAACTTCCCTTCTCCTTCTCCCAAACCGAGCCACCCTCCTCCACCACAAGCTAGCCACGCCAACCGCCCTCCCAGCTGACCACACCCTCCAGTTTGCTCCTTTTCACCCAGTGACCACCCCGATCCGCCCGACAATGTTGTCTAGCGGCCAATCTCCTCTTCGCTCAAGCTCGGTTCCGATCGAAATCTCTTCTCTTTTGCCGGACCGACCGACCTCTTCGCCCTTTCGTCTGCCTCCTCGCGCGGTGCTTTCTCGTCCTGTCACCTCTAAGGACGACCTCCTCCTCTCTCCACTCTCCCTTGCTCAGTCAACCTAGGAAGAGCTTCCTCTTTACTTTTCCTTTGATTTTCAAGGTTTTCTTCAAGGATTCTACTCCGATTTCTATTATTATCATCAATTCAACTTCAATTCGGTATTTTCTTTGAATAGTTCAAGGAATTCCTCTTCAATTTGACTCAAACTTCAAGTTCAAGTAAATGATTAATTCAATTAAGCACTTATTTTAAGTGATTTTTCACCTTTACCTTTTCTTGAAATTGAATAGTCGAATTGATTGCAAATTCCGTGTGAATTCCTATTCTTGAATTTATATTGCCAAATTCCTTGATTTGATTCCGAGTTTGTGACGTTAAAGTGTGTCGGTGTGAAGGAATATTGTACATAACACACACACACATACAGTTGTGTAGTTGTTTTCCTTTGCATTTAGGCCACTAATTTGTGCACTTTGCATCATTTATCACATGCTCATGCATTAGAGAGCATATAGGTTGATTAAATCGCATTGAATCATGTGTATTAAGGCATAATTTGCATACTTACTTGTGTCGAAATGTAGAACTAAGTGCATTTTGATTCTTAGGTGCATTTGCATTGTACATGACACATATACATGCACCTAAACTCACACTTATGCCATAATTTGCATTATTACATATTCACATATTTGGATATGGAATAAAAGAATCGAGTTTATGTGTCAGTGTTCAATTCTTATAACATTAAAGTGTGTCGAAACTTCACTTTCACTCACTTTTTTTCACATGTTGATAACACATTTTCACATGTATGAATTCACAATACATCACAAACTTGATTATTATATGACATGATTCATGACATGCATTGCATTTAGAGTTAATTTACATTGAATACATATGGTTTTCACATGATATCTCATACACTTGCATTTCATTCATCTACACACCATAAAATGTACATAAAACATGCATTTACATGCATTTTTACACACTTTTTGATTTTAAATTTCAATCAAACTTGTACATAACGTGTGTTTCATTTTGTTTTGGTTTATTGATTACATGTATTAAATTAAATTTCGATTCATCTCACATTTCAAAACCAAACAAAAATCAAATCGGAATTTAATTCAAAACATGAATTTTATGGTTCCGTAAGCATTTTTTTAGCATTTTCATGTGTCGAAACTCACTTTTCTCTAAAAGTCCGAAGTAACGGTACATGTCTCCTATGTTTTGGAACGTTCCAAAACCATTTTTGGAGGTTTCTGAACCAAATTTTGAGTACAACATGCCTAAAATATAGTGGCTGCCCCGTCACTTTAAGGTCCAAAAAATGCCACTTCCACTCGGAATTAATTAAAACCGCTCACGCTTTTGAACTTGTTGATATTTTTGCAAGCAACCATGCGATTCTTAATCGATTTCGAGAAGTTGAATTTTTCGCTCCGATTTCGAAAAACCGCATTCCAAAGCCGATTTTTGTGATTTTATTTCACTTCTTACATGTTTATACTAGTTTATAATCATATTTGCAATCGGTTTTACATTCATTGCTTTATTTATAGCACTTGCATTGTTAATTTTGACACTTTATTTCATGTGCGAGGTACTTGGAGCCTTTACACTTGAGATTTGGACTTGTAGCTTGCTTGTTTTGCGCTTGCATATATACATGTGCATTTTATTGTCTGGTTGTTTGGATTCACACCTTGCTTGCAGGTTATCCAATCTTGAATGCGTACAAATGCATATTCTATTGCTTGTATGCGTACGACGCGCATACTATTTGTGTTTACTCAGTTTGACACCTTCTTGCAGGTAATTATCCGATTGTTTGAATGCGTACAAAGGCGCATTCTACTGCTTGTACATGTACGTGTACATTCTATTGTCTGCTTGTTTGGTTTTACTCTATTCTTGCAGGTGCTTTTGTTTAAATGCGTACGAACGCGCATTCCATCGCTTGTACACGTACGTGTACATTCTATTGTCTACTTGTTTGGTTTTACTCCATTCTTGCAGTGTCTAGGTTGTTTGCATTCATAGCATATGACACTTCTTTTACTGAACTTCTTGTGTCCAGAAGATTCTCACTCTGTCTTTAGATCTTCTATGGTTTCTAAACTTCTTTTGTCTGTGCTTCCACATTTGATTTATTCTTCTAGAAAGCATGGATAGTTCATCTTCTAACTCTGAATCTTCAGAGCTTTCATCTTCAACCTGAAAAGCATTAACATCATATTTTTTTGTAGATTTCAAAGCAATTGGCTTACCTTTATTCTGAGACTTACCTCTAAATATATGTTTTTATTTTGTTAGATCAATACAAGTATTCCGAAGTCAAAGCGAAGCTCGAGTACAACGGTATAAATCTAACAACATTACATGGATCAAAGTGCTGGTACATTAGTTTTTACAATTTTGCTTATAATAGTGATTCTACTTGATAAAACAAGACAAGTATACATTCTTATTTGCTTTTCTATGTAGTGTGCTCAACAACAAAACGATATAGATTGTGGATACTTCGTTTTGAGGTTTATCAAAGAAATCCTTCAAATGAATCAAATAGAGATTCCAGTCACGGTATGGATTTATAACTTATGATTTGTTTCATTATTTATCGGATATTTCATATAATTTATTACTTTTAACTAAATCATGCATATTATGTTTTGTTATGTAGTACTTCGATGAACACAAGTGTGCATATTACACGAAACTTCAGTTGGAAGAAATCAAAGAGGAATTGTGTCAATATTTTATTGAGCAAATAATCATATAAGGTATGAATACAATATTGTGTGAAAAGTGTTATGAATACATTATTGTGTGAATATATTATTGACCGTGTTATTATGTTCATACCGTGCAGGATTAGGACCTTGAATACATTATTCAAGGTGTTTTGTTCATACATTATGGCTGATTTAGTTATTGTTAGGGCTGATTTTGTTAAGGTTGATTTTGTTATTGTTCGGGATGACTTTGTAAGGCTGATTTTGGTTGTGTTAGAATTATGTGAATTGAATTACAATGATGTATATATATTTTGGATTACAATGGTATATAATGGTATTATAATTCCTTTTATGTATGTAATCTCTTCTTCGTTGAAATAATGGGATTACGATTGTAAATTACTGGTTTGTGGGATTACATTTGTAAATTACAGGTTTATGAAATAATGCTGCAAAAAATGCAGGTTTATGAATTATATAAAATATAGGTTTATTAAAAACCCCAAAGAAACCGCTTTTTCAGGAAAAGCGCTTTCTAAAGATGCCAGAAATCATAAAAGGCATTCTAAAGTAGGCCTAAGAAAGCGTTTTTGCAGAAAAAAAGTGCTACCAAAAGCCAACTTAAGAAAGCGCTTTTTAGGAAAAAACGCTGACTTAGGTATACATGAGGCAGCGCTTTTTCCAAAATAAAAAGCACTGCTAAAACCTATAGCAGCGCTTCCTACGACAGCGGTTTTAAGCGCTTTTAAAGGTCAAAAAAACACTTTCATAGGTCTTTTTGGCGTAGTGCTCCCCTTTCAGATGTACTCGATGTTTTTCTTTCTTTTCGCAGGATAAAAAAACGTTTGATGACGACTTCATTAATATATCCTATCATTCGATGTTCAGCCAGGTAGTTTCATCACCACACAATGACAATGAAAAAAAATTTAACAAAGAAAAGAGATTAAAGTTTTTGTAGAATTTCTATCTGCCCATAAACTTGAAAACTTTATTCACTTTGCAATTGCAAAATTCTGTGAGTACAATGAGATACAAAAACAGAGGTTTCCCCTTCTATTTATAATTGAGCTATCTTGCTTCCTAAGCTAAAAAAACCAAATCTATAAAAGCCCAAAATAACTACTTAACCTAATTCACTGACACTTACTACAATAGATCTTTGCGAAAATCCTATGTGAAACCACCTACTTTGACACATCGACATGCTACTATTCGACAGACTAAGTACATCCATTCTAGAGTGTTCGACACACTCTGTGTCGCGCAAAATCATACTTTAACACAAGGAGTTAAACTTCAACTTTTGGCAGCTACATTATACAAACATGTAATATTTTTCAATTTTTTTACTAACCATTATTTTTAATATCCACTTAATAATTAATATTAAAAGAAATGTTTTTGTATTTATAATGTTTGACAAAATGTAATACCTATTCCTAAAATATGTTTTTTCCTAAATTTAATTAGTAATAGAATATCTCTTTATTTTATATACATTTTTAATACTGATTTTGATAATTCCTTCACTATTTGCATTCATGGTGTTGATTGCATTATCATCCCTTGATTCTCTCTCTTAGATAGAAACTTTTTGCTCATCCTTTTTTCCGAGCCTCTTATTGTTGAAGATTTGGCGGCGTGATTATTGCTTATATATTTCATTAGAAAATAAATAAATGGTAAGATTTGGCAGCTTGATTATTGCATATATATTTCATTAGAAAATAAATAAATTGTAAGATTTGGGCCCTAATATTTTTTGCATATATATACCATGGAAATAACAAACTACTGTCTTTTCTATGTTTCTAGGTTTTAGGAGAGACTCTGTTTTTTTTTCTTTTGTTGACGTTCAATAAGCATAAGAATGAATATCCTCGCCGAATCAATCCCCAACCTAACGGAGGTTTCTTTCACCATGGCCAAACACTTGTTCTCCAAACAAGAATACAAAGAAAAGAACATTGTGTTTTCGCCATTGTCCATCCAGATCATACTCAGCATCATCGCTGCTGGCTCTGAGGGTTCCACACAACACCAGCTTCTTGAATTCCTCCATTCTAACTCCACCGACCAACTCAAATCCTTATGCTCTCAACTAGTTTCCTATGTGCTCGCCGATAACACTCCCGCCGGTGGACCTCTGGTGTCTTTCATCAATGGTGTGTGGGTTCAAGAATCATTTTCTCTCCAACCTTCCTTCAAAGAACGTGTGGCTACTGATTTCAAAGCCACTCTCGCTGCAGTTGATTTCGTAACAAAGGTATAATAATCTTGAATCCATGTCAATGCTTTTATAAATTTTTTCAGAAGTAATGGATTAAATTGTTTTTTATTTTAATTTATTTATGTACTTTATTCTTTTTGCTATGAAAGTTGGATCCACTAAATTAGGGGTGTTCATGACCAAACTAGTCCAGAACAACCCATTCAATTTTGGTTGGTTTGGGTATTAGACTTGAGTTCACAATTCACGTATTTGTTAACCCAACCAATTGATGTGTCATTCATCATTAGTAATTTCTTTCTTTATATTTTAAACAAAAATATAAAATGAATATCTCACTACTAACATAATTTTGTCAAAAAAGTTTTATTTTTTAAGATTAATACTATTATACAAATGAGTTTACTCTTTTGCATCATTTGCCAAAATTATAACGTGTCTTTGTGGAATATTATAACATTATAAAGTGTTATGTCATGTTCATGAATTTTATTAGATATTATATAATGTGTTTCATCCCATTTGAGTTTTGAGTATTAGAAAAGAGCATAATTGTATTGAATTATATTATAATTTTCATAATTGAAAAAAATATAATTTTTTAAAAATCAATCACTGTTATATTAAAAAATATTTTTTATTTGAAACATAAGTACATAACCCAAAAATCCAACTTAACCAACCTATGAATAAGCGGGTTAGTTCGAGTCGATTTTGACGATGAAATTGTGGGTTTGCCAACAAATCCAACCCAATAAAAATTGAACGGGTTGGATATCGGATTAGGTCCAACCCAACCTGAGTACACCCCTAGCCTAAATATAACCAATCTTATCATCTATTTAAATAATGATTTTGTTGCCTATTTGTTGGGAGGTTTCAATGTTTTGTTGATAATTCTAATAGTATTCTTTGCAACAAATCAGTCTTGCCTATATGTCGTGATGATAGTCATGATATTAAATTGTGCTCTGCAACCCTAACTGCATCCATAATTGCAATTGCGGAGGCACAACTAAATTGGACCGTAATTGCGGCATGATTTTAAAATCACGCCTCCAGCCGTATTTGGAACCAAATTAGATATTTTTGATCATGTTTCTTTAAGTATTTTCATCAAAAGTTAAATTATCATAACCTTAAAATTCAATAAGAATGACTGCAATGGCAACACCGCAACCGCACCTGCGACTTCAACCCCAACTTAAAAAGATACATTTCATTGTTATGTATACAGATGATTCAAAATCAAAACACTAAGACACTAATATCATGAAAAGTTAAAATTTTCTATTAAAATGTTTGCTAATATAATTCAATTGATCTTTTTGCATTATTAATTTTATATTTGATATTCTTTTGAAGGCTCTTGAAGTGTCAAAAGAAGTGAATTTATGGGCTGAAAAAGAGACGAAAGGTCTTGTAAAAAATCTACTTCCACCCGAGTCTGTTAACAGTTTAACCAACCTTATCTTTGCAAATGCACTATACTTCAGAGGAGCATGGTATGATGAGTTTGATAAATCCAAAACAAAAGACTGTGATTTTTACCTTCTCAATGGCACTTCGGTCAAAGTTCCCTTCATGATGAGTAATAAGTGGAAACAATTTATTAGTGCTTTTGATGGTTTTAAAGTCCTTCGTCTTTTTTATAAGCATGATGTTTCATATAAGCAAGAAGATAAGCGTTATTTCTCTATGTACTTTTATCTTCCTGATGCCAAAGATGGATTGAAAGCTTTGATTGAAAAGGCGGCTTCTGAATCTGAATTTTTAGAACATACTAGTCCTAGAGATTCAGTGCCCGTAGGTGACTTTAGAATTCCAAGATTCAAAATTTGTTTTGGCCTCGAAACTTCTAGCATGTTGAAGGAGTTAGGAGTGGTTTTACCTTTCTCTGAAGCAGGCGGAGGTTTGACAAAAATGGTAGAGGACTCTCGTATAGGTGAAGAACTTTATGTTTCCGTCATTTACCACAAGGCTTCTATTGAAGTAAATGAAAAAGGAACTGAAGCTGCTGCAGCAACCAGTACCGGAATTAAGTGTACATCATGTGGTAGACGTACAAATCCTCCTCCGCCTCCGATAGACTTTGTAGCTGACCACCCTTTCTTGTTTTTGATTAGAGAAGATCGCTCTGGAACAATACTCTTTACTGGACAAGTGCTCAATCCTCTTTTCATGTGATGTGAGCATTACTTCTCACTAAAACAATTGGATCTCCAGTAGATTAAGAGGCAATTATGATTTTTCTTTATTAGAATGCAGTTTTTTTTTACAGAATTAATTTCTTGCTCGTTGAATTGGTTGATGTTGTTTTAAATTCCTTTGTTTCAATTGTGCCAGACTTGTGCTTTGATTCCCTATTCAAAACAATTACGTTAGAAGTTGATGCATCTCAAATTCTATCATACTATTGACAACACCTCCACACAATTTTTTTTTTCCAACACTACTTCATAAAGAGTTAGACACTACATCACTGGAAATTACTTGAACACGTGCACATATGTGAACATTAACTATGATATATGGAAGACTGAAAGTAAGATACATCAGAGAAGAGAAATTATCATATCTCGGTACAAAATTTCTTTACGGGATTTACTTCTCTCTTCTTTGTCTAGGTAACATGAAGTGCTCATGAAAGTTGATATATCTTTGGTATTAAGGATCCCAAATCTTTTGAGAAGCTTTTTGGGGCATTTTGATTGATTTATGAAAATTTATTCCTTTGTTTGATGAATTAGTAGACCAGAGAAGTTGATAAGGTCTCCCATTATAGACCCCATCATAGAAGAGATTTATTAGTATTTAGTAGAATCAAAGATGATATATCATCCACATAAAATGGGCATATCCTAGAAGTTCAAAACAAACCAACAAAAAACTAGTTTTGTCCCAAAAGCTTTTGATCCCTCTACATATTCATTTAACCTTTATACATAAATATAACAATATATGTTTCTTTGTCACAAAAGCATTTAATTTTGAAGCTTTCTTTGATAAATACTTAAAAGAAAATAAAAATAAAAATAATTTTGTGCAGCTTTCTTTGATAAATAATTAAATTAAAATAAATAAATAAGAAAATAAATATTACATAAATTTTAAAATAATTGAAACTAAAAATAATAAATTCACGTAAGACAAAATAATACACATGACCATCTAAATTTTGTAGGGATTAAATAAGAACTTCTTTCTTAGGGATTAATTTAGACTCTCAAATACTTATTTTAAATTAAATCTAGTGTAAATAGAAAATTAATTCAACAATCTAAAGTTAAGTAATTCTTAATTAAAATTTAATTTAAATTTATAGAAATTAACTACTCAAAATTTGATGATTTTTCATTTACTACAACATTTATGCTCTCCAGCAACACTTGAAAAATGTTGCCAGATCTCTAAAAATCGTTGCCTAAACGAATAGGGGACGTTTTCAAGGCGTCTCCTGTGCGAGCGTTGCCTATAATATAAGGCGACGATTATTCATGATCTTTGGGCACGATATTTAAAAACGTGGCCTAAACTAAAGGAATAGGGGACGATTATTTTAAGGCACTAAGGCGACGCTTTTTAGGGGTTGCTATATTCTGCTACAATTAACAATTGTTGCCTTTAATCTCAATTAGGAGGATCATTTATAAAGTGTTGCCATAGCTTATAGGCTGTTTTTATATTGTCCCCGTAAAATATACAAAATTGCAATTATTTTTTGAATAATATAGTCAATCACTACTAAAAAAATCGGAATTTCCTGCGGATTTGAATTTAAAAAAGACAGATTCATAAGACTGACAATTGAGAGGATTAATGAAAAATAATTTTGTTTTTTCTTTTCTGCTTGTTTTCTTTTTTCAATTTTTTATTTTTTTTAATAAGACTGGCAATTGAGAGGATTAATGAAAAATAATTAAAATTCCTATGTCTTAGAAAATTTTTTATTTTCTGTTTAATGAAAAATAATTATTTTTTATGGGCAATTGAGAGGAGTAATGGAAAATATTTTCTATTTTTTGTTTATAATTATGTGTTAGAAATTTTTAATATATATATATATATATATATATATATATATATATATATATTAATAATGTTTAGAGAAAAATATTTGTTTTTTAGTGTATAAGTTTTGGAGGGAAGATTGCCACCAAAAATTTGATAGTGCTAAAATAATTTATACAACATTTCAGAAATGTAGCCTTTTATTAGAACTAATGTAACAATTTAAAAATGTCCCCAAAAATTTTTTTGGGGACAATTGTCAAACATTGCTAAAAAAATAATATTTTAACGCTCTAAAATCGTCCCCAAAAACAGTTAAGGGCACAATTAACAATCGTTGGCAAAAAAATAAAAGAGTCTCGCTCCATAAACGTCCCCTAAAGTATTTTAGACAACGATTATCAAGAGTTGTAAACATATTTTTGACAACAATCGTAAATCGTTGCCTATATGAATTTAAGGCAACAATTTCTACATGTTACCTAAAAAAGTGTTGCCAGAGACAACAAATGTTGTAGTATATTAAAGAAAGTATTATATTTTTTATAAGAACTTTTTATATTTGACAAATGTAATACATAAAATTTGTATTTTTCTAAATTTAAATTAGAAAAGAATGTCTCTTTTATTATGTTCTTGCTAGAAAAATTACATGAGTATGTTTAGGGATTCGGAGGCTCAAGTATTAAGCTCCAAGCTATAGGTCTAGTTTACTCCGCAATCGGGAGCCCTTAGATAATAGGTATGGTGCCTCTCTCGTGTAGCAGAGAGAGATGTCTTGAGGGAATTAAAGAGAGTCATGGATCAGATCCCTTTTTCCCATGGCCATAAGGTCTCTTTACACTAGGCTATGTTTGGATATAGTAAAATGAACATAGCGGAATGGAGTGGAGCAGAATAGAGCAGAACGGAGCGGAGCAAAATGGAATAAAGATGTCATTCCATTGTTTGGGTATTACATGACGAAATTAAGAGGTTTTGTCATTCCGCCCAAATCGGAGGGTATAAAAAATGGTGGAAAGTGATGGATTGGAATGGAATGCATTCCATCCGATTCCGCTCCATTCCATTCGTTTTTAATCAATCTAAACGACGGAACATAAGTTTATACCATTCCATTTCGTTCCATTCCATTCCACTCCCTTCCATCAATCCAAACAATCTAATATTTTATATCGTCCAATATAAATTCATCTCTCAACTTTGTCATACCACTAATTTGAAAATTACACTTTTATTTGACGACATACACTGATTGGTTGAACTGTAAAATTAATTTACACTTTCAGTGCATATTTTATTTTCTCATAATCAATTAATCAAAAATTGATTATTTGTTATTAAAAAATATTTCCTATGTTTTTTATAATTATTTTATTTTATGTTTCACCAATGTATACATTTTAAAATATGTATTTTTCCTAAATTTAATTTAGAATAGAATATCTCTTTATTATATTTAATATTAAAATCGAAAACTCCCTTACTATTTGAATTAATTAGTATTGATGCATTATAACTAAGCTTTGTCATCCTTTGAATTTCTATTAGGTACAAACCTTTGTCATTCCTTTCAATATCTTTCACTGGCTCTCATTATAGGATCTGTTTGATAAAAATAGTGGCTGACTGATAAGCTAGATGATAGCTTATAGCTGATGGCTGATGATTGATAGCTTATAGCTGATGGTTGATAAGTTAATTAAAGTGTTTGGTAATATTAGGGGTTCAACTAACTTATAAATGTAAAATGACATAAAAAATATTTAATATATAATTATTTTATTTTAAATTAAAATAAAATAAATTTTTGAGGATAAAAGTGAGTTTTTGAAGATTAACTATAAACCGGGTACGGAACCGACCCAACAATTTAAATTTAACCGACTTAACAAGTGTTTTTTGTACTAGTGTAAGCTATAAGTTCGTGATCAAAAGACCGTTACTAAACAGGTCTAAAATATCATATAAACTTATAAATTATAAACTATAAGACATAAGTTCAAAAATTTGTCTTACCAATCGTATTCATAGTCAGGTTTCTTTTGAATAAATATATAGGGTTTAGGGTTTAGGGTTTAGGTAGCAAGCTACTCTCTTTTCTCCCTCTCCTTAATATTATTAGAATAATTATTTTAACCTTAAATCACAAATCTAGTGTAGTTGTAAAATCCAGTGTTTTAAAAACTGGACCGGAACGGCCGGTTGGACCGGTCGAACCGGGAACCGGCCAGATAACCGGTCTGGTTCAATAGTTGGATCGGGAATGTCGTTGAACCGGTAAGAACCGGCAAGAACCGGTGAAAACCAGAAAAATCGGCGGTTTTCTAAAACCGGTGGTTCAACTGTATTTTTAAATTTTTTTAATTTTTTTATTCAAAATTTTTAAATTTTTTTAAAAATATGCAATTAAATTTTTTTATTTATTTGGATTATTTTATTAAAATATTATATTTAAATAAAAAATAAAATTAATTAATTATATTCTTGACAAAGAAAATGTTGTTGATGCGGTTGATTTTGTAGATAATTTTGATATTGAAGAAGGATATCTTAATATTAAAATAATCTTTACTCCTTGAAACTAAATAGTAGATAATAAAATTATTTTGTTATAAATTATTCAATTATACTATGTTGCAATTATACTTTGTAATTTTGTACTATTTTATTATATATGATACTTATATTTAAAATTTAAATTTAAATTATCAAATTGTAAATTTATTTATGATATGATATTTTTAAAATATTTAAAATTTAAATTTAAATTATCAAATTGTGAATTTATTTATGAAATGATAGTTTAAAAAAAATTAGTTCTAATTATATTTTGTAGAGATTGAGTCATCTAGTTCGACAAGTTTTATACCTATATCGTTTTGTTATAAAGGCCGGTTTAATCAACTGAGTTATCCGGTTTAATCCGGTTTAATCCGGTTTAGTCATGCGGTTCGAACAGTGACCCAGTGGTTCAACCAATAAACCAGTGACCCAGTACCTTCACCGGTTTGATCTTCGGTCCGGTTTTTAAAACACTGGTAAAATCAATCACCAATTTAAAGCTAATAAATAATTTTTAATTAAAATTTGAAATAAAATTATAGAAATTATTACAAATAAATTTCCCCAAATATTTATTTAATTTTTGTTATAAATGTAAAAAAAAATTCAATACTTTTATCATCTGTTATTTTTATTCGCTGGTTAATTTGGAGTAGAATTTCTCTATTATTATATTTAAAATTTACATATTTAATATTGATTTTGAAAATTCCGTTATTATTTTAATTCATTATTAGTATTATTGATTGCATTTTTTCTGTTCAATATCTTTCCCTAAATCATATTATTGCCCTGCAGCCAAATTATAGCCCATGGATTGATAATATTATTTTATTTTATTTTTGGAAAAAGCAGAACTTTATTACCAAACAAGAAAAAAAGCACACCGCGATGAAGAGCCAACACACAAAACAAAACAACAACTACAAAGACGTTAAGCTAACATTATATTTTATTATAAAAAATCTTGTCTATTAATGATTTGTTTTTCCTTGCTTATTTATTTATTTTTTTTCTCTTTTTTAATTGTTCTATAAAAACGTAATATATATTATAAACTAAGATACCAAATATACATAAATACGTTGACATGATAATTACATGTCAATTGATTCAATTGATTCAATTTATTAAATTATAAATTAATTCCTTTATATTTAAAATCAATTATTTATATCCAAAACCATTTTTTTTATATATTCATCTATTGTTTAGTTTACACTACTTATCTATATATATTTAATATTTTTGCATAACTTGTTAGCAAGTTATCTTTTGTATATATATGTTACATACCATGAAAATAGCATGTTATCCGAATGGCCTTTTTGTATTATTAATTTAATATTTGATATGGTTTTAAAGGCACATAAAGTGAGAAAAGAAGTGAATTCATGGGTTGAAAAAGAGACAAAAGGTCTTATAAAGAATATACTTCCACCTGATGCAGTGAACAACTTAACCAAGCTTATCTTTGCAAATGCACTATACTTCAGAGGAGCATGGAATGATGAGTTTGATAAATCAAAAACAAAAGACTATGATTTTTACCTTCTGAATGGAAGCTCAGTCAAAGTTTCTTTCATGACGAGTAAGAAGAAACAATTTATTAGTGCTTTTGATGGTTTTAAAGTCCTTCAACTATTTTATAATGGAGGTGAGTCATTTGAGGATGACTTTGAGGATGAGGATGACCGTAGTTTCTCTATGTACATTTATCTTCCAGATGCCAAAGATGGATTGTTTTCTTTGATTGAAAAGATGGCGTCAGAATCTGAATTTTTAGAACATACTAGTCCTACAGATTCAGTGCCAGTAGGTGACTTTAGAATACCAAGATTTAAATTTTCTGTTGGCTTTGAAACTTCTAGCATGTTGAAGGAGCTAGGAGTGGTTTTACCTTTCTCTGAAGCAGGCGGAGGTTTGACAAAAATGGTAGAGGACTCTCGTATAGGTGAAGAACTTTATGTTTCCGGCATTTACCACAAGGCTTCTATTGAAGTAAATGAAAAAGGAACTGAAGCTGCTGCAGCGTCCTGTGTTTCAATGTTTTCTGGATGTGCTATGGGTAAGAAACGACCGCCTCCTATAGACTTTGTTGCTGATCACCCTTTCATGTTTTTGATTAGAGAAAATTGCTCTGGAACAATACTCTTTATTGGACAAGTGCTCAATCCCAAAGTTCCAGAAAACAGTCCGTTGCTGCAAAAACGGCCTCAACAACAAAACGATAATGAAAGGCGCAGAAATCGACACCGTTCTTAACGGTTTTGACAATGAAAAAGAAATTATAGAATTGGTTGATAAATTTTTACAGAATTGGTTGATGTTGCTTATTTCAATTAGTGGGATCACACAATTTTCACAAAATTGATGCTCTTGTCACCGTTCTTAACTTTAACTTTTTTCTTTAACTGTTCCTGATTTGTGGGATCACACAAAATTAAGAGAAAACTTGATTTTATATTAAGAATATATTTTTACAGAATTATGGCCAGTATATTTCAGTTTTAAAAAAATAATTTTTTTTTGTATTTTTAAAATTGGATTTTATGAAATTATTTTTAAAATATTATAAGTTTTTTAATATTTGTTTTTCCTAAATCTCAATTTTGACATTCTATAACATAAATATACGTTATTGAAGATTGTGACATAGTTAAAATCACTATTTTTTCAAAAGGTTGTATTTTGAAAATGATTTTTATGAAAAAACTATTTGAAATAGTTTAAAAATTAAGTGATTTTCTTAAATTTTGATGTCAAAATTATTTTCCGCTAAAATGATGAATTATCTAAATAAAATTTTAAAAATATATATTCAAACAAAATTTTCATGAAAATTTTCTTTATAAATTTTTTTTATATAAAATAATATTACAATATAAAAATTGTTTTTAAAAAAAAGTCGGACCCTTAATCTCTTGCCCATCGAATTTGTAGATGATGTTTGTTTCAATTAGTTTCTCTTTAGTGACATTCTAAGTTGTTTATCCGAAATTCTATCATAGCGTTGACAACACCTCTACAAAAAACGTATCCAACATCAATGAATTATACATTCATGTGCGGTTTCTTAGACATACTGTAAACTAAATTGAAAATAAACTTTAAGCTATTAGGTTTATAGGTTGTCTTACCTACAACGTTTTTATGAATATATACTCCCAAGTTAAAAGTTTTTTTTAGGAGTGGTAAAATGAATGAATATATATGGAATTATTAAATAATCTATTAAGGACCAACTTTTATTTAATCAAAAAGATAATTTTAATTGATGAATTTAAGAAACAATACACAGAAAGTGATTCCAAGGATACAACTAAACCAGATTACAAAGAAGCAACAGACCTAAGTTTCAGGGCATAAGAATTCTACTTATAGGAAGCCTTAATTTGGGTTTAGCATGCTGGTCATCCAAAAAAAGCAAAGAAGCAACAGGCCTAAGTTTAGCATAAGAATTCTATTTTTTAGCCATGCAACTATTTTTGTAACACTTATTTATCTATTTTTTCTTTTGTTAATATAAGTATTCAATTAATAAATAATATTTTAGCCATTAATTCAATTGGACTCCTAGTTTTTAGCCATACAACTATTTTTGTTACATTTATTTATTTATTTATTTGTATAATAAAATAACTATTAATTTAATTAAATAATATTTATGCCATTAATTCAATTGGACTCATATTTTTTAGTCATGAAAATATTTTTGTTACATTTATTTTGTTCGTATAATAAACTTTTAGCCATTAATTCAATTGGACTCCTATTTTTTATGCCAAGCAACTATTTTTGTTACATTTATTTATTTATATAATAAAATAAATATTAATTTAATTAAATAATATTTTAGCCATACAAATAACTTGCAATCCTAACTAACTCACACATGTTGATACTTGTTTGAATATTTTTTTTGTTTCTCAATTTATTAAATTATTTAATTATATAAGTATCTCCTATTTTATTTTTGTAACATTTATTTATTTATTTATTGTTATCTTATTTTATATATTAAAGTTAAGTCACTTCATAATTTTTGAGTCAAAATTGAGAATAATATGGTAATTTCATATTTTTATAATATTTATTAATTATTTAATCCTTTTAATTATTTTTAAAAAATTAACATTACCCACTAACTTTTTATTTATTTATTTCATTAACTACCCCTTCCACTAACTTCTTACTATATAAATTATCCCTTTCTATTAAACATATTATAAGAAAATTTTCATTTTTTTTTATCTTAACCCCTCCGTAAACTTATTTTGTTATAATTTATTAAAAAGTAGCTAAAATAATAGAATTTTTCAAACTTGAAAATAAACCTAGCCCTTTTCTCTAATAAAAAGGCCTCTTGCTACGTATGATGGACCCATTTTCTCAAACAACAAATATTATTATTATTATTATTATTATTATTATTATTATTATTATTATTATTATTATTATTATTATTATTATTATTATTATTATTATTATTTTACTATTATTATTATTATTAAATAAAAAAATTATCATATGCCCACGTTTGAAACCACTATACCCACTTAAATAGTCAAAGTAATTTTGATCTGCGCATGTAAGCAAATGTTGTGACCTTGTTCAGACTCCTTTAAATAGTTAAAGTAATTTGATCCGTTGGAGACATGAGAACTTGGATATGGAATATTCTGGTAAATATGTTAAATGATCTTTCCATAAATATAGATCTTGTTTGTAGACAGTCGTTACTTTTTGATTTTCATTTAAGCCTTTTGGTAACGCATCAGAATCAAAGGATAAGAAGCAGGTTGAAGCATAAATGAGATATCAGAGTTTGTTGCTTGCATCTTGGTGCTTTCAGAAGTTCAACTTGAACAGAACTTCTCTTATGAGCGTGACAATGAGTGAATGCTGCTTTCAGATTTGTTTTATTCTTAAGAGATCTTATTAAAGCGTCATTCCTCTTCTTTTATCAGAACTTCTTCTTCTTCTATCAGAATTTCTACTGCATATTGTATCAAATTTTAGAGAGTAAGAATGTTCTATTTAAAACTCTATCATTCAGAATCAAGACAAATTTATCATCAAACTTATTTGTTATCATCAAAACTCTTAAAAGAACGTAGAACCAGACTATGTTCTAACAGTTGTCCACAAAGAGTGTGACATCTTTTACATCAATGTTGTCCAACTATTTAAGTAGATTCATTAGCCACACAGCTTGACACGCACACATCGATGCAGTGATATACTCTCCCTCACAAGAAGAGAGTGCCACCACGGGTTCCTTTTTAGAGCACCAAGGAATTGGAGCTCTGTCGAACATAAAGACATAACTAGTCGTAGACTTTCGATCATCTTTATCTTCGTGGCAATTAGAATCCGTAAAATTGAGTAACTCGCACATGCTGCCCGTATCAACTGTGGGAAAGAGAACTCTGCAGCCAAGAGTACCTTTAATTTAACGAAGGATCCTCTTAACTACTTCCAAATGACATAACTTTGGTCTCTCCATGAATATACTAGCAATACCGACACTAAATTCCAAATTCGATCGCACATTGCACAAGTAACTTAAAGATCCAATCAACCTTCTATATTGAGTTGGATCAACATCACCCTCATCTTCATTCTTGGACAGCTGCAACCTTGGTTCCATTGGTGAATTGGAAGCATTACAATGCTCCATATCACACTTCTTCAATATCTCAAGGGCATACTTTCTTTGATGCATGAGTAGTCCCAACTTTGACTTGTGGAACTCTATGCCAAGGAGGTATATCATGATACCAAAGTCACTTGTCTCAAATTCTTTCATAATCTCACATTTGAACTTGGAAATAAAATCCTCATTGTTTCCCGTAATCAAAATATCATCCATATATAAGCAAATTATAATCACACCTTTGCTTGCATCTGCTTTCATATAAACACCATGTTCGGATACACACTTCTTGAAGCCAACTTCAATAAGAAAGGTATCTATGCGTTTTTTCCAAGATCTAGGTGCTTGTTTCAAACCATAGAGTGCCTTACTCAACTTTTAGACTCTTCCCTCTTGAATTTTCACTACAAAACCAGGGGGTTGCTCTACATAGACTTCCACCTCAAGTGGACCATTCAAAAATGCAAATTTTACATTCATTTGATACATCCGCCAATTTTTTCTATTGGTGATACCAATAACCAGTCGTATAGTCTCTAGTCTAGATTAAGCAAATATCTAATCATAGTTTATACCTTCTCGCTGCAAAAATCCTTTCGCCACTAGTCGAGTCTTATGCTTGACAATTTCGCCTTTAGGATTTGTCTTCACTTTATAGACCCAATTTACTCCGATTTCCTTTTTTCGTTCCAGTAAGTCAACCAGCTCCCAAGTACTATTTTTCTCAATAGATTCTCGCTTTTCTTTCATCACACACACCCACTTTGAATTGCTTAGTGCCTTCTCCGTACTCATCGGCTCGGATTCGGCCATAAGCGCAAAGTGTATAAGATCACCATCATTGTTGATCTCATTATCATGTAACACTTCACAGTCTTGGAGCCTTTAAGATAGACTTATGCGTCTTGTCGGTCGTCTACTGGACTCACTATTCATAGTTTTGATCAGAATTAGCATTTAATTATTTATTATTTTATTAATTATTATTATTATTTTATATAGCAATTAATTAAATGGTGCGAATTCGTGAATATTTAAATTATTTGAATATGTGTGTTATTTGGATAATTGGATTTATGAGTAGAAATAAGATTTATTGGTATTGGGCCTAATTATAATGACTATGATTAATAAAAAGGTAAGAGTAAGTAAGCCAATTTATGAGATAAGTTGTAAGAATTGAGATTAGTGTTAGTTTTGTCATAAAACAAAAGAAGACACTACGTCAAACAAGGGATTAGACAACGCTTTTTTTGGCCACAGACAACGCTTTTAAGTGCTGCTAAAGGTATAGACAGTGTTTAGGTTACTGTAAAAGCGCTGCTATAAGTACCCTTTATGCAGCGCTTTTTCCAAAAAAGAGTTACTATATATACCCTATTTAGCAGTGCTTTACTTTATACATCGCTTTTTTATTGCCCCTATAGCACCGCTTTCACTTTAGACAACGTTTTTGAAAGAATTTTAGGTGGAGCTTTAGACGATGCTTTGTAAAAGAGGCTGCTATAGATACCATTTAGGCAGTGCTTTTTCCTGAAAAGCGCTGCTATATATACCCTCTTTAGCAGAACTTTACTTTATACAACGCTTTTTTATTGCCCAAATAGCAGCACTTTTTTAGTGCCCTCTATAGTAGTACTTTTTTCATCCACTTTAGACAGCGCTGTCTATTTCCCCCTTTAGACAGCGCTTTCCCCACGAAATTTTTTAATATAAAACTTTTTTTTCATTTAAAACAAAGCGCTGCCTATTATAGAGTCAGCATATATGCACCAGATTTAATTTCACCATTTTTACACCAGGTTTTTACCATAATTTGCACCAAAATTTCATAAACATGAATCAAATTTGTAGCTTCAATATAAAATTTGAAACAACAACAACATCAATATACATCTTCAATCCATATTTTCACAATTTTTCATAAACTTGAAACAACAACAACATCAATATATACAACAATGAAACAACATCAACAATGAATTACAAAATAGCTCTATCTTCTACATCGATTTACACCTATTACCTTAAACAAAATCAAAAAATCAAAATTCATACCATCATAAGTAACCAAAAAACAACAACAACATTGCAACACAACTAAAAGCTTCCCATTCTTTAAATGAAATCACATCTGCATATTCCGTTGGACGCTCTACATCAACAAAATTTTGTTCGGCATCTTTAAGATACTTTCCGTTTAAATATGTTCTAAACCCTCTTAGTATTTTTCCGGCCAATCTAAGACAATAATTGTTTCTATTATCATCAATGTTGAAAGACCTCTACGAAAATCATACACAGAGTGCGTTAGTATAAGTAATTTAAATACATAATTGTAATTTAAAGACATAATTTAAATTACTTGTTTCTAGGAGTGTTCAAAACCAAACCAATCCAACAGAAAACCGCAAAACCAAACCAAACCGAAACCGCAAAAAACCGCATTTGATTCGGATTAGTTTGGATCATTTTTTAACAAAACCGCATGGTTTGGTTCGGTTTGCGGTTTGTATTTTACAAACCGAACCAAACCGAACTAAACCGCATTATGTTACAACTTAAATTTTACTTAACTCGCATCTAACCCAAACCTAAATCTATTATACATTAGCCTTATGATTACAGACAATTTTCTCATTTTTACCGTTATGATTTCATTTTCAATCTTCTTAAATATCTCCTAATATTATCACTTCATCTTCACCACTTACATCTTGCCTCTTCTTATCTAATATCTACTCTCTTATATTGTTTCCTTTGCACGTTCTTATTTTTTTTGCAATTTTTCACTCTTTCAATTTCATTTTATCGCACATCTTTATCTCTAATCTCTTCTCTCTTATGTTCTTTCTTTTTCATCTTCACTAATTTATCATCTCTTCTATTTTATTTGTTTTATTATAATATTTTTTATATTGTTTTATGCTATTATTTTATGTTTATTATTTCACTTTTGTCTAATCTAACTTTTGCATATTAAATGAGAAGTTATTGTCCAAATATGATTAGTTTTTTGGTGATAATTTAGTAGTGTATCATGTATGAATGACCAAATACAAAGTTATGTTGTCATATATATGTGAATGTATGACTCGACAAATTATTTGTAAAAAACCGAACCAACCGCACCGAACCAAACCGCATTGGTTTGGTTTTTTTCTAAAAGTCAACCGAACCAAACCAAACCGCATACCTTTTTCTCTCGCGGTTCGGATGATTTTTTGCGTCAAAACCGCCCAAACCGCACCGCGAACACCCCTACTTGTATCTCACTCCATATTTTGTTTTTATCGTCATCCAACTTTTCATCTCTTCACTCATCACAAGTAATTAGAATTTTTCTCCTTACAACTGTACCAAAGTAACTTGTCAATTTAGAACTGTTAGGCTCAATTTAGAATAGAAGAGAAGGGGAGAAAAAGAGGAGAAAGAGGAAAAGAGAAGAAGAACCGTAGAAGCTAAATCTTCAAAAGGTAAGTGGGAGAATCCTAATTATTATTGATTTGTATGTGATTAGGTAGTGATTAGTAACATGCTATAGGAATGAGTGTTTTTTTCTAGGTTTTGTTCACTCAAATTAAATTGGGGATTTGGGCTTCATGATGCGGAAAACTAGATTTGATGTTATAAATAGGTTCTCTATGATGTCTACATGTTAGATTACGTTTAATTAGTGATAAATGAGCATTAGGACTGCTTTGATGGAAGAAATTCGTGACTGGACAGAGTTGTTTCACTGCATAATTTTCCAGCATAATCACAAGGCTGTTGAGCGGTTGTGGTGGCGCTTAGCGCGGTTGCCTGAGTGTAGAAAAATTAATTCATTGTTTATACATGAATGGCTTAGGGGATTGCTTGCTTATGATTTATCATTAGTTTTCATGAATTTTAATAATTGTTTTGATGAGTTTTGAATTGGTTTTGGATGTGTTTCCGATGAATACATGCTACTTGAAATTAGTATATATATATATATATATATATATATATATATATATATATATATATATATATATATATATATATATATATATATATATATATATATATATATATTTTGTGATTTGTTGGGAATAACATTGATTTGCTTAATTTCTATATGTTATTTGTGTTATGTGATGGTGGTGAACACTATGTGTATTGCTTGTTGATGTTGATACATGATGTTTGTGCAAATGAGGATAATTCAAAGTGTTGAATTATTGTGATATGCTTGGATGATTATGGTTGATGAATAATCTTAATTGCATATGTTGTTGATTTAATGCACATGCATTCATAGGGAGGTTGAACTCCGATATTGACTGCTTTGATCCTTATGTGGAAATAGAAGCGGTGAACTAGGTGTTCATATTGGTGGCTTTGATCCCTATGTGGAAATAGAAGCGGTGAACTATATGTTCATATTGATGGGCTTTGGTCTTGTCCGGATCGGAAGCGTGGCTTTGGTTCTAAAATATTGAATCGGAAGTGAGGTGAGCTTGATGTTAACGATGGTACCACATGCATGAGTCACATTGTATTGATGTCTCATGTGTAATTAAAGAATGTGTGTTTTATGTTGGAAAATATGGAAATTGGATATGTGAATCATTTGATTGATTGTATTGGTGATATTTATGCTATATGTGATAAATGTGGATATATTATACTTGGAATGTTTGTATAATGATATTCTTTGAAATTTGGAATGTGGAAATCATGCTTTATAGAATTTCATATGAAGTGTAGAGAATTCGTTAATAGATGTTTGTTCCTATACTACTTCCATTGTATATACATTTTGATAATGATGTGAATTCTCACCTTTCTGTTGTACATGATATTCTATGCAACATCATACTGGTTCCGAAGATAGTGGTGCTTCGCACGAGACTAGTTGAGGAGTTTAGCTCATTTTATCTATTTTCCTTAGATAGTGAGTCATTGCTCTGGTCTATGTAACATGGGGGATATATTTGAATTCATGTTATGATTTATTTTTAGAGATAATTGTTATTACTCTCTTTTATTTGGATATGTATGAGATTATGTGATGATTGGCCTTGGTGCCTAGTTAATTATGATATGATTGTCAGGATCGGATTTTAATCATTTAAATCCCATTGCTGAATTAATTACTCCGTTGTGGCATGCATATTTTGTATTGTTATGTGAAAATGTGAATTTAAATACGTGTTATGATCATGACCAGTATGCAATTAGAATTTTTTGATGTTTTTGAAATCAAATGTGACGCCCTTTCTGAGATGCATGATAAATTAGCTAGGCTAAGAATCTGTCGCTGCGTATCATAATAACTATAACTACCTGTAGGACTGCCATGTTATAGAACAATAATGTATACCTAAACAATATAATATCAAAAAGGGAAAATCAACAAAATAAAATATTCATTTGAGAGCCACAACTGATAGCAGCAACTGCAAATAATAAAACCTGAAATAACATAGAGAAAGAACATAGTCCTTAATAATTCAATAAAGAGAATTTTAAAATTAAAAAAATAATTGAAGATAAATTATGAAAAATAATAAAAATTAATGAGGAATTTTTCTCCCCTCCGTTTCCTCAACTTCCCTTATAAAAAATAATCAAACAAATATATTTATAAATATTTCCTCCCATCCCCTCCATCTAGTATCAACCAAACGGACTCAAAAGGATCTCCAGAGTAATTTTGCCACAAACATATTATAAAACTGTAAATCATTTCATCAAATCAAAAACATTTGTTTATTTATTTTTACAAATTTATTAATTATTATTACTCATGAAAAGGAAGAAAAAGGGAGGTTGTATGGCTACCCATTCTTAATAGCCATCAAAAATTATTATTTTTATCTCCAATGAGTGCCTGGTAGATGGCGATGGTAAATCAGCCACCATTGTAGGTGCCATGTTATGAGAGAGGGTTTAATTTAAGTATCCATGCCATGTTACAACAAATATGATTTGTAGTTTAATTGATTTATTAGAGGTTATCTATAAATTAGCATCCAAACCTTAGTTTTTCTAATTATTGATGATTCTTGAACTCTCTCATAACCAAACAAAGATGGTATGAGGGCAAACAACGGTCGTGCAAGTATTATATATAGATGGAAAAAAATTTACTTAGGAGGGAGCATACCCATAAGAGTGATTTTACCTTTTTTTTTTTTTATATATGTGTGAGGAAGAGTCACGCACAATATTAAAAATAGTTGTATAAACTCTTTATAAGTTAGAGTACCTATAAACCTAATATCTCGAGGGTTTAATTTAAGATGTGATGTTCAATTTATTTTGTGATTTTTCAAAAATCCAATAATAATTTTCAGACCTCCTTATGATCAACACGTCTAAACATCTAAGGAAGAGGGGTTTTGAGTACACAAGCCAAAACAGATGTTTTAAGAACCGCATGTACCCTTATGAATTGGTATTGGAAACGTTTTTGTTAGAGGTGTTGTCAATAGTATGATAGAATTTGAGTTGCTCCAATTTAGAAAAAATATTAGCACAAATCAGGAACAGTTGAAGAAAAAATATTAAAGGTAAACTATTTGAAATAAACAACATCAACCAATTCAATGAGCAAGAGATCAATATTGATTCTAGAATGAAAAGTAAAGATCAAATCACATGACAAGAGGATCAAGTACGGCAATCATAGTTTGAATTAATCAAAGTTTCTTTCGACATCGGCGCCTTCCGGTATCATTTTGTTGCCGCCGCTTTTGAGAGCGGTTTTCTGAAACTTTGGGATGGAGGACCTGTCCAATAAAGAGTATTGTTTCAGAGAAATCTTCTCTAATCAAAAACATGAAAGGGTGGTCAGCTACAAAGTCTATCGGAGGCGGTGGTGGTTTGATAGGCCTGCAACCTCCACCTCTAAGTACAGCAATCGTCGCTGCAGCAGCCTCAGTTCCTTCTTCATTCACATCAATAAAAGACTTGTGGTATATGCAGGAAACATAAAGTTCTTCACTTTCAGGAGAGTCCTCCACCATTTTTGTTAAACCTCCACCTTTTTCACAGAAAGGTAAAACCACTCCTAACTCCTTTAGGATATCAGAAGTTTCAAAGCTAAAAGAAATATTGAATTTCGGAATTCTAAAGTCACCTACTGGCACTTTTTCACTAGGACGCGTACGCTTCAAAAAGTTGTTAGGCATCACAATTTTTAATATAATTCAAAACAGTTGTTATGCTTTCACTGAAGAAAAATCATTAAATGAAACATACTTAAGGTTATGTTTAACAGCGGAAATGAAACATAACGGATCCCGAATACAACATCCATAATTATTCCAGGACATAACATCAAAACATGATTCAAAACCATTAATAATATCCATAGAGGATTTCAAAATAAACGTTTCCCCAGTGTTACATCTACTAGAGCACGACACTGACACGCGGATTAACTAACTGACTCAACTCTAGAGCTATCCTCACCGATTCCAAGCAGCTAATCACTTTAGATCTGAAATCATTAAAGTAAGAGTGAGATCTCTATCCAATATAAAATGCATTATACGTTTTTAAATACAATGGAATAATTCAATACGTTAGTCCATTATCAAAACACAAATCACAGTCCAGTTCACAATGCATCTCATACAATGAACATGTAAATATAACAATCAAGGGAAATTGCAACACTGGAAACCATCCTAACATGTTACAATCCCATATGCAATACAGACTCTATGCATTTGGTACCAAAACGTGAACCGAGTTCACCCGCTGCTCCGTTTACATGTGGAAAGACAGCGACAATCCATGATTCGCCCATAACCACTGGGTCAAGAATCCAATCCATGATTCGCCCATAACCACTGGGTCAAGAATCTAGCCTCACTACCTCTGAACCAGGTAAGTCTATTGGCTCTGCCAGTTCACCTCCACACAATGGGAATGAACCAATAACAATGCTTATGCATGAACCATAAAAGCATGCAACATCAATTCAACGTATTATGATCACAACATAATTCCACATAATGCTAACATCAACGAGTATCGCATGATAACAACATAATCATGAAATAATTATCACAAAGCATAAATATGCCAAACGCTTATTCTTCAATTAGTAAGACTAACACCAGAACATACATCAATAACAACTGAGATCAACAACCATCATGAATACACAACATCGACAACAACACATGATATCAATACAATCATGAATAAACAACAAGGAAACTAACACATAAGCGTCAATCTTCGTTCACCCTGTCAGAACAATCTAAACCAATTCACAGATTATGATCTCAACATAATTCACATAATGCCAATCACCAATGTATTGCATTCAATCGTAATGAATAATCAACACAACATTGTAAGCATTAGTTCTCATCCGATAACTCAGATCATTCATAATAATTTCCCATTATCCTTAACTATCCAACTCTTTCAAAAATCGGAAGCTCGACTCTTTTTAAAATAATTTTAGCAAAATAATTTTTTTTCCCTTTTTAAAATATAGCATTTTAAATTTAAGAAATAATGCCGAAAACAGCACTCGAATCGGAGTTACGGTTTAGAAAATATGAATTTTCAAAGTTTAAGTATTTTTGAAAAAGTGCAGTAGAGCCCGGTTCCTACAAATACAGGAACCGGATCCTGCGAAGTCAGAAAACAAGCTTCCTGAAATTTGTATGGGAACCTGGTTCCTACATATACAGGAACCGGTTCCTAAGTACAAAAATCCCCTGTTTTGAAATTTGAACACTAGGAACCCGGTTCCTCCCTACAGGGAACCGGTTCCTACGACCTGCAGAATCATTTTCTGCTATTTTGACAGCATTCATGTATTCCAAATCATTCCTATACGAATTATACTTTTAGGAACACCAAAATACAACCGTTATACATCATTACAATATCATATATCATTGTTTTATCATCCCTATCATTCATTCGACACACTAATGGTCTTTAATTCTATATTCCGACACAAATAGGGTTTAATCCTACAAACCTATATCTATCCAAAATCGAATTTCCTAACGTACCCAATCATCCAATTGATTCCCAAAACCCATAAGGCATTAAAACCGAATGAAATCACCCCTTACCTCGCGATGATCTTCGATTTCCTCGGCGTTGGCTTTTTCCTCTCTTCTCTTCTCTTCTCCAATTCTACGTGAAATAGCTTTTCCCAAAAAGACTCATTTTCCTTCTTTTCCTTTTTATATTCCTTTTAATACTCCTTTATTATTCCAAATAAAATACATAATTAATAATTAGTAAAAGTAGAGTGATTTTCTCCTCACACCCACTATTTACTCTGCACACCTCCAACCTTTCTTTCTTCAATTAATCCAATTAAATCCAAAAATATAAATACTTAAGACTTTAATTAAATAAATAATTAAATTCTCATTTATTTAATATTCGAATTAAATCGGGGTGTCACAAGGATCCTTAAACATGAATAAGCTTAAGAGTTACCTTATCAATATCTTCACTCCCGCTTGAAGGTTTTCACAATTTTCCTCTTTTGCTGAACAATGATCATTATATCAATCCAAGGTCTCCACTCCCGCATGAAGCCTTTGGCTTTAAATTTATTTTGTTCAGCTTCATCATCTTCTTTCATCTAGAAGGTACAATAATTATGGTCAGGTTTTTCTTCAATACACACTAGTCTTTTACAAATAGTTCCATCCTCCACTTTAAGGGACCATACAATATGAACCAGCCTTGTTCAAACAGTTCCTCGGTATAAACCATATACCTTGTATATAAACAGAAAGTATCCTCTCTAGGATCTCATCCAGAAACAGACAGGATGCCTGCTCTGATACCAATTGAAATTCTGGTGCAACAGACTCAAATGTCCTATAAGGATGTCGAGACATGTGATCTGACATTAAAACAAAATAGACAAGGTAGAGATAAAACAGTGCAGCAAAAACATAAAGAACACATCAGGATTGTTAACCCAGTTTGGTTCAAACCAACCTAAATCTAGGGTATACCAAGCCAGGAAGAAGACTCCACTATCAGTAGTATTATTTTATGTAAACAACCTCTAGTTTACAGATAAACAACCTCCAGTTTACCTAATCACTATCCAATGAAACCTTTATCTTAGAACACCATTTAAGACAAGAGAACCTCTGCTCACTCCCTAGTGATACCTCAATATTACAAACTCATGCAATAGTGTCAACCTATTTGAAGAACACCTCTTCAAATATTAAAAACAATCAAGAATCTTGACACACATTCTTGGAGTTGCTTCAAAGCTTCTTCCAAGAATATAACTCATCTCATTGCTTCACAGCTTCTGAGTGAGTACAACAATCCTCTTGCCTACGGGCTTTGAGGTATAATTCAGTGACCATCCCACAATTCGGGTGATTCACACACGACCAACCCTAATGATTACATCTTTATATATTTGGATAGCTCCATAAAAATAGGTTACAAAATCCTTATTTATAACCTATCACCCAATTGGATTTGGGCTTTCAAACAACAACATATCATTTGTAACAAACTGTAGAAACAAACTCTGCAGAAAACAAATAGTAGAAAACTTCTGCTATAATCAAGATATTTAATTTGATTTTTCTCCTTAGCTTCTGATTGAATCTTCTAGACCTTCACATATGCCTTCACGAATACGCCACATAGATTGCATAATATTCCCTGAATATTCTGCACAACTTAAAACAGAACTGTAACAACTTTAATAGTTCAGTAGCGTGATGTCTGATGTTTGATGTCATGACATCTTCTTTGACATGTTGTTCCATAATTCACGCTGCTGTTAGGTTTGGGCTTTGGAGAGACCGTTGATCATTGCATTCTGATGCACATTCTTCCATGTTTGTACTTAAGAATTTCTATGTTTTGCTTTGTTTATTTTTATGTTTTATAATATTTTTCTAATTTATTTTATTTTTTGTATATTTTGATTTTCGTATTTAATTTTCAACTTTAGCAGTTTTCACGAAAAAACTCATAATCGGAGCTACGAGTATTGGATTGACATGTTTTAATATGCGTTGGAAAGCTAAGAGAAAAAGCTACGATTTTCTTTTAAGAGTCAGAAGTTGATTCAGACTGTAGCATATCTAAAAAATTCGTTGAAGTTGCAACATTAGATTTATAATTTATTTTGGGTCATTTGTTGTGGGTTTGGGTTATGTATTTGACCCAGTTGGGTTATAATTTGAAACCCTTGTTTTCCCACGATAAAAAAATACTTTTGTTCTTGTACGAATTTTCATTGAGAACTAATTCATCCTATTGATATGCTGAATTCAGTTTCCGACACCTTGAGGTTATAATAATTTCAATTTAGTTTTTATTCCTTTCAATTTTATTCTATGATTCTTGTTTGTTTAATCCAAATTTCATAGAGTATATTGATTTAATTTGATTGGTTGTATGATCCTAACCATAGTCACGTTATAGTTTGCTTAATTCGTTATCGTGTCCGTTTAATTCATGTTTGCTTAATTCATGAAACTTAATCCCGTTTACATAATTCGAATAATAGGAACATACAAATTATACTATCAATTGCGCTTGTCAGTGGGTATAATAATTGAATAAGAATATATAATCTGCTTAGGAGGTTGGAATTACGATAGTCGATGATAGGTAGGAACTGAATCAATAGATTGACTTTTCAACTTATTTTGAAAATCACTTATTTTATATTTTATTTGTACACTAAAACCCCCATTCATAGTTATTGTTGTTGGTTAATAACAACACAAGAATCCTCGCGATATGGTACTCGAGTTATTGTCACTATATTACTTTTTTCAAAAACACTCATTTTGATCTGCGCATGACAACGGATCAACCGCCCCGACACCGAGACTAGGTCAATGCTGAAGAGTATTAACGTCAAATTTAGTGTCAATTTTGATAGTTAAAAAAAATTAGAATTAAATTAGAATTAGAATGTATTCGAGACTTATTTAGAACAATTTTCTTTTTATTTTATTCAGAATTTATTTAAATTTGTAATTGTATTATTTTGTTGGGAGTGGTGATTATATTTAAAATTTGAATTTAAAGAATTAACATGTAAAATTATGATATTTGAAAATTTTATGTGTTGTGATATTTTTTATACCGAATGGTTTGAAAATGATGAGGTGCAACCAGAAATACAACAATCCCCAATTTCTAAAGGTCCAAAATGTGAGAAAAGTGATGTAGTAATCATAAAAAGTTAACAAGTTGTTAAAAATACTTAAATGATCATTTTGTTACACAAAAATAACTTAATGGTTTGTTTGGTTCAATAGAGGGGAGGGGAGAGAATTTAATAGAGGGAAGGGGAAGAGACGGAAGGGAATTTAATTAAATATATGTTTGATTTAAAGAAGGGAAGAAAATAATTTTTGACAACTTGTATGTTTGGTTCACAAAGGGAGTGGAAGAATTTTATAATTAAATGTCTTTTTATTGTTACAAATATTATCATTTGTACTTAGTAAAAAAAATTAATTTTTTTTTTTTGAGTAAATTTCACAAAATATAAACTTATTCATTAATAAACCACACAAAATATATTAAATTGTAAATAAAATATTCAGAAAATATAAATTTTGTGTTACAACTTAAAACACTTGTATACATTATTGCCGACAATAATTAAATTGCGGAATAAGCATCAGCAAGAATTCACTTACGACAATCATAAAATTCATTTATCATAATAATTAAATGATAAATTGCAGGATAAACATCAATAAAAATTCACTTACGACAACCATAAAGTTCACTTATCATCAATGGCAATCATAATTTTTAGGCAGTCTGGGAAAAATTTAAACCGTAAATTACATATGACATAATATATAATTTTTCTTCTGTTTTTATTAATTTTTTCTCTATTTTTACAAATTTTTCCCTGATTTTATCTAAAAATCGAATATTAAATTGGAAGAAATACAAAGAAAATAGGTGTTGAGCCCGGGCACATGCCTTGACTTGCTAGACTATGGATCTTTCACTGCGTATCATAATAACTATAACTACCTGTAGGACTACTATGTTATAGAACAATAATCTACACGTAAACCATATAATTAATATCAAAAAGAAAAAATCAACAAAATAAAAAATTCACTTGAGAGCCACAACTGATAGCAGCGGCAAATAAAGCCTGAAATAACATAGAGAAAGAACATAGTCCTTAATAATTCAATAAAGAGAATTTTAGAATTAAAAAAATAATTGAAGATAAATTAGAGAAAATAATAATTTTGTTCCCCTCCGTTTCCTCGCCTTCCCTTATAAAAAATATTCAAACAAATATATTTATAAATATTTCTTTCCATCCCCTCCATCTACTATCAACTAAACGGATCCTAAAGGATCTCCGAAGTAATTTTGCCACAAACATATTACAAAACTGTAAATCATTTCATCAAAACAAAAATCATTTGTTTATTTATTTTTACAAATTTATTAATTATTATTACTCATGAAAAAGAAGAAAAAGGGAGGTTGTATGGCTACCCATTCTTAATAGCCATCAAAAATTATTTTTTTTATCTCCAATGAGTGCCTAGTAGATGGTGATGGTAAATCAGCAACCATTGTAGGTGCTTAAGTATCCATGCCATGTTACAACAAATATGATTTGTAGTTTAATTGATTTATTAGAGGTTATCTATAAATTAGCATCCAAACCTTAGTTTTTCTAATTATTGATGATTCTTGAACTCTCTCATAACCAAACAAAGATGGTATGAGGGCAAACAACGGTCGTGCAAGTATTATATATAGATGGAAAAAAATTTACTTAAGAGGGAGCATACCCATAAGAGTGGATTTACCTTTTCTTGTTATATATGTGTGAGGAAGAGTCACGCACGATATTAAAAATAGTTTTTAAACTCTTTATAAGTTAGAGTACCTATAAACCTAGGGTTTAATTTAAGATGTGATGTTCAATTTATTTTGTGATTTTTCAAAAGTCCAATAATAATTTTCAGACCTCCTTATGATCAACACGTCTAAACATCTAAGGAAGAGGAGTTTTGAGTACACAAGCCAAAACAGATGTTTTAAGAACCGCATGTACCCTTAGGTGTTGTCAATAGTATGATAGAATTTGAGTTGCTCCAACTTAGAAAAAATATTAGCACAAATCAGGAACAGTTAAAGGAAAAATATTAAAGGTAAACTATTTGAAATAAACAACATCAACCAATTCAATGAGCAAGAGATCAATATTGATTCTAGAATGAAAAGCAAAGATCAAATCACATGACAAGAGGATCAAGTACGGCAATCATAGTTTGAATTAATCAAAGTTTCTTTCGATATCGGCGCCTTCCGGTATCATTTTGTTGCCGCCGCTTTTGAGAGCGGTTTTCTGAAACTTTGGGATGGAGGACCTGTCCAATAAAGAGTATTGTTCCAGAGAAATCTTCTCTAATCAAAAACATGAAAGGGTGGTCAGCTACAAAGTCTATCGGAGGCAGTGGTGGTTTGATAGGCCTGCCAGTTCCACGTTTAAATACAGCAATCGTCGCTGCAGCAGCCTCAGTTCCTTCTTCATTCGCATCAATAAAAGACTTGTGGTATATGCAGGAAACATAAAGTTCTTTACTTTCAGGAGAGTCCTCCACCATTTTTGTCAAACCTCCACCTTTTTCACAGAAAGGTAAAACCACTCCTAACTCCTTTAGGATATCAGAAGTTTCAAAGCTAAAAGAAATATTGAATTTCGGAATTCTAAAGTCACCTACTGGCACTTTTTCACTAGGACGCGTACGCTTCAAAAATTCAGATTCAGATGCTACCTTTTCAATCAAAGCTTTCAATCCATCTTTTGCATCAGGAAGATAAAAGTACATAGAAAAACTACCCTTATAAGAAAGTTGAAGGACTTTAAAACCATCAAAAACACTGATGAATTGTTTATTCCAACTCGTCATGAAGGGAACTTTGACTGAAGTGTCGTTGAGAAGGTAAAAATCATAGTCTTTTGTTTTGGATTTATCAAAAACATTCGACCATGCTCCTTTGAAATATAGTGCATTTGCAAAGATAAGTTTGGTTAAGCTATCAACTGCATCAGGTGGAAGTAGATTCTTTATAAGACCTTTTGTCTCTTTTTCAGCCCATGAGTTCACTTCTTTTGCCAGCTCAAGTGCCTTTCAAACAATAGAAACTATAAAATTAATAATACAAAAATATCATTCAGATAACTAGCAAGACATTCATTGTTTTCAAGATATTCATATTTGTTAGTATTATTCTTCTAAAGTGCTAAAGAATCCGGTAAATTGTTTTCTTTTGTGCTATGAATATCCTAAACAAACTCAACAAAAATAGAGTGATGATAGATTAATATACCTTGGTTTCAAAATCAACAGAGGCAATATTGGCTTTGAAGTCAGTAACAACGATTTCTTTGAAGGAAGGTTGAATAGATAATGATTGTTGAATCCACACACCATTGACGAAAGACACAAGAGGTGCTCTTGGGGACCCCAGTCAGGAGAACATTGGAAAGGAGTTGAGAGCACAAGGTTTTGAGTTGGTCGGTGGAGTCAGAATGGAGGAATTCAAGAAGTTGGTGTTGTGTGGAACCCTCGGAGCCAACAGCGATGATGCTGAGTATAATTTGGATCGACAATGGTGAAAACACAATGTTCTTTTCTTTATATTTTTCTTTGGAGAACAAATGTTTGGCAATGGCCAATGAAAACGCCGTTTGGGCGGTGATTGATTCGGCAAGGAGACCCATTCTTATTTTGATTCAACAAAAAGTCTCCCGAATTCCTAGACAGTTAGAAAATAGAGTAACTTGCCTAAACCTAAACCCTTATATAGAGTAGTGGGGAGAGAGCATTGAGGTATTCAATTGCACCCGTGGACTTTTAAAAAATAGCCTATATTCCTATATAACTCTTTTTGAACCATTAACTAAAAATTTTAATAAATTATGTTGCATCATCATACTAAATTATACTAAATTATTATTATAATAATAATAATAATAATAATAATAATAATAATAATTATTATTATTATTATTATTATTATTATTATTATTATTATTATTAAAAAAGTGTGTTTGTTTCAATGATTGGTATTGGATTTTTGGGAATCATACATTGAAAATATAACAATTTCATGTTTGTTTCAATTTTTCAAAAATTATTCCTGAGTATTTTTTATTCTTAAAAATGTTGTTTACATATTTTTATTTTTATAGTAATTTTTAAATTAAATTAAATTTGTAAACAATCCTAGAAAATTCATTTTTTTTACCAAACACATACATAAGAATATTATTAGAGGAATAACACATCTCTTGTATCAAATTTCAAAGTATTAAATCTTTCATATCCACCTAAAATTTCGGGTTCACCTCCTTAAATGTGAGTCACAATGCTAGGGGGAAATACTGAGGAGAGAACATTTACTTTGGACACATCTTTGTGAGAGGCACATCACATACCTAAAATCGTAAGGTGATAGGTGTGTGGGTTCTCTCACTTATATAGTGTTCAATCTTCCTTTTTCTAATCAATGTGAGACTTTTTCCTCACACTTAATTTTCAACACTTATTAGGTTAATTTATTTCTAACAATTTACATGATTATTGTCTTTCTCTTGATTTTTCTTAATTTGTTCCTCGCCATTCTTTATTATATTCAGGTCAAATTTCAAGATATAAAATCTCTCTCTAACAACATATATTACTTCTTCTTAATATATAATTTTATTTCTAACCATTTACATAATCATAATCATTGTGTTTCTCTTGATTTTTCTTGATTTTTCCTATTTTATTATTCTATGTCAAATTTCAAGAAAATTTCATCTCTCACTAACCACATCTATTCCTTATAAAAATTATATACAACACAGCTCATTTGTCAATTTTTAAAATCAACTATTCCTTAGCAAAATCATTTTTTTTCTTTCTAACAATTTATATGATTACCATGTGTTTCTTTTGATTTTTCTTAATTTATTTAAAGTCAAATTTTAAAGTATAAAATCTCTTATTAATAACATATATTACTTTTTATTAGATAAATTACTTTCTAACAATTTATATGAAGTGTGTGTTTCTCTTGGTTTTTCTTCATTTGTTCAACCTTAATCTCTCACTAATTACATATATTATTTATAAAAATCACATACAACACAACTCATCATAAAATATTTGTCAATTTTACATCAACGTTTTTCTTTTCGGATAAGGTTTTTTTTTAAATAAATTACATAAATATTCTGTTTCTCTAGATTTTTATAAAATTTGTTTAAGGATCAATTTTCAAGGTATGAAATTAATATATTATAATTTTGTAAATATTAACATGACATAAGTTAAATTTCTTTTTTTAATATTTTATTTTATTTTTCTATCTATTATGTAGTTTTATTTGTTTTTGTTTTTGTAGGTACAAAGATGTGAAGGAGAAAAAAATGCATGTGAAATTAATATAGTCTTTCATAATGTTTATCAATTTATCAATTTTTTTAATTTGCCATATTGTTATACGGTTTTTCTTTTATTAGTTTTTCTTCAATATTTCTATTTATTTTCTTTCGCTTCTAATTTTTGTTATTTCTTAATAATTGTTGATTATATTTTTTATCGGTAGCTATAGAATTTGAGGAATCACAAAACCCCATTTTTATCGTAAAATACGCGAAAAACTTCCCACATAAGCGCTTCTCAAAAAACTTTTTTGTTTTTTTCAAACGCGATTCTCACATAGGGCCTCCAATGCGAAAGTTCTTTTTCCAAAACGCGGTTTTGCATTCAGATAGCTTCTTTGCCAACTCAAACGTGATTCTCAATCTCACTGCATCGATTTAGTTGCGTTTTGTTTTCGGTTATGAATGCTTATGGTTTTGTGCATTTTTGCTGTAAGCTTCACGGTTTCATGTTGATTACGATTTCAATTGGTTTCTCTAGTTTTTTGTTTAGGAATTGATTCTAAATTAACTTAACATCAGCATACAACATTATGAAGTTAAATGGAGGAATTTTTATCTCTTAAAAATGCAGAAAAATACAGCTTTTGGTCTTGCCTGCAAAGTGTTCGATAAAACCCCTCAACTGTATCTATTGATTCTTTTTGCTTTAATTCTATCACTTCATGATGCTGAGTTGTTGTAAAGCTGGTATTGTTGATTGATGATCATTTGCTGCGTGTGAATTAGCCAAGAATCTTCTCAAAGTTGTTTTATTAACATATACTCGTAAATGAAACAATCACAATTTCTGTACAGAAAAGAAAAAGCATTTGGGGTTAAATGTTAAATTTGTATATACTGTTTCTGGGTTAATATCATGAATTAGTTTTGTCAACATTTGTTAGTTAAAATTTCTATGAATTATCTTTTCTCCAATTTTGGAGCTATGATGCACGGACACAAAGCATAACACTGAAACTTAAAATTTTGAAGTATCCAATTTGGATTTGAAACATTGGTTGTACAGGATGACTGCCTATTTTTGTATGCAGACAGCTCTTTTCCCATTCTTAATAGAATGTGGGTTATTAAATGATTAAAATAATTTGCTATGCTTCTATTAATGTCTTTTCAGTTTTCGCATTGATGAAGAAATAAGGAAGAAGTTGCATTTGAATGATCATGTGACATCATTATATTTATTGATGGAGTTTTCTAACAACTAACATTGTCTATTCTTCTAGGTCTTTTACATGGATGGAAGAATGTTTATTCAAGCTATGTTTGCCAGTGATAAAGCTCACTCCATCACACAAGTGGTCATGAACTTGCCGAACGACGCCGCAGAATTTCTAGGTAGCCTATCCGACATGACCACTCTTTCTCTGTTCTATTTTATATGCCAACCCAACACATCTTTTCAGCATAATATAATTTTTGGATTTAATGTTTGTTGCTTTGCAAACAACTTCTTCTATAGATGCATTTCGGGGAATATACAAAGATAGACCCAAGGATGGGCAATTTACTTATCCAATGATCAATTTTTATGGATTCTCTAAAGAATTTTTCAAAGAAGTATCACATAGATACAACATCACATATATACCGTATACCAAAATCACACAGAGACATTTGCAAAGAAGGAACGTAGACTCACATATACCACATACGTGAAATGACATAAAAATTGAAATTTCAAACGGAATTATCATATTGTTTCCATAAATCACCCGAATAACAAATACAATACCTGGAAAGATGATGGATACAATGCAATGAAAAACTTTTGAGTCACTTCAAAAGTTTCACATTTACGCAACTCTTCGTATTGGTGCTCTTGATTATGCACTTGCATGTGCCTAGGTATGTAAAACAGAAACAATGATGACTTCGAAACACATATAATGACGATTGTACGTCTGTTGTTAAATAAGGTGTGATTGTATATACGCTGATTTCCGTAAGGGTGTGTGACCGTTGTTCTAAGTTAATTAGAACACTACAAATAAATATGGTTGAATATTTCAACCGTTGTGAAATATTTTATAGGTCATTGGTTTGAATCGTAGCAACGCCGTTATTAGTTTTATTATTCTACTTATGACAACGATTGAATAAAACAATCATTGTGATATTATTGGTTAACTTGAATAAAATAATATGATCTTGTTTTCTTGGCATGTCTTGTCTCTTTGTGTCTTGTCTTTCGATGTCTTGATTGTAAACACCAAATAAAAATACTTAGAATTATAACTTACAGTAAATTATGAATGAAGTATGGGCACAGGAATCTACATATAGAAATTATAACTTACAGTAAATTATCTTGTTGTCTTGGCATATCTTTCCCATATTCCTTCTTGATTTCATATAAAGTAGGCACAATAATCTAAACATAAAAGATACAAAAAAGAGAAGGGAGAATTTTAGTAAAAATAAAAATAGAGAATTATCCACAATATCCAAGATAGTTAAAGTCAAATTCTCGATGCATAGTCTTCAAGGCAGTTTGTACGTTAACCAAGATTTCTTCTTATAAAAACATATGTTTGCATAACCATCCAGATCACGTAACTCTTCATCTAAAATGGGTAAATGTATAGCAAAGCAGTATAAGACTGAAAAACGGGATTTTAAGAACGAGATTACCAAGCTGATGAAAAAACAAACAAAGGAAGAGAAGTATATGTTTGAGGAAGCTTTAAAGGTTCAAAAGGCAATTAAGAACTCATATTATTTCCATAAATCCAATACATTTATCCTACAAAATCAATTAAGAGTGCTAGGTACTCAATTCTTATTGGGTTCTTCAAGGTGAGTGGATATCATGTTAAACTTAGAAAACCATTGAAAAACACCTTTAGGAATAAATGATTTCCTAAATTTGCATTTGGCAATGGTGTGAGCTCTTGCAACAATAGAGACAAGTCAAATGACCATGAGAGGAAATATTTCTATTTGATTCATTTTCAATAAATTTGTACCTCATGTATGGCATATTCAAAGACCTTTTATATTTGGCAGAATCAATAACATAAGTGACATTTGGTTCTAAAGCCTTGTTCAATTTGTCTTTTAAGGTATTAACTTATTTTACGGTATTAAGATCTTCATTTATTTTTCGATTTCTAAAACTTTAGTTTCTAAGTATGAAAAAATCATCTTATTTGAAGCTACCATCTTAAAATCATCTATGGCTTCTCCATTTAGTTTTTCAAAAACATATTGTAATACAAAATAGGACAATTTATCAACATGTTCATATTTAGAGTGACTTACATTATTTTTCTTCTTTTCACGATAATAGGCCAAGAGACAAACATTTCCCGATTCTTTGTTATTACTTGAGCCTTCAACGCTTAAGGAATCGCTATTACTTTCCGAAGAAATTTAAGCCTTCTATATTTGCTAGAAAGAATAAATCGTACTTTGCTTTATAATGAGAAACATGATGCAAGAAAAGAAGCTTCATCATTCTCTATGGAGATAAGTTGTTGCAACTGCAACTGAAGGAACTGGAGAAATCATCTGATAGAATATCAATGAAGTCGTCATCGAACGTCTTTTATCCTAAGGAGGGAAAGGTAAACATCGACTAAAACTGAAAGGGAGAAATCTTGGGCGTGCGACCAAGAAATCGGGCAAGGGAGTCGTTTACGCGAGGAGAATGTGTTAGCACCCCACACGTTTGTAGTAATCTACAAGACTCACCAATGTTTTTTATCTAAAGGGTGTGTAAAGAATCTATAATGAATGAAAAAGAAACACAGGGAACAGAAGGAAGTATTTACATAGTTTGTTCGGTCGAGCCCTGTAACCAGATATCTACGTATTCCCTCGTTCAATGGGAAAGTCAGAGTGCCATAGTTTATCTCACATATTTTGGTGGGTTGCAATTTTTTTTTTTTAATGATGCTTGGTGAAGCATGTCATTTCTGAAAAAGTTTTATACAAAAAAAAAACCCAGAGGCGAAAAAGATTTGCATTGGTTGGCTGCTTTTACCTTGAAAAAGGGTTTGAACCGCTTTTAGGTGTCTTATGATTTTCAAAGAAAAAGAAAAAAAGATTTAGTTTTAACGCAAGGATGAAAAAGAAAGAAGAAAACTCCTAAGGGAACTATCTAGTTCTAATGTTATCATACAATGATTGATCCTAAGGTTAAAGATGAAAAGGGAAATATCTACCTATTTTGACATACATGGATAATTATCCTAATGTCTAGCTCGCAAACTACCCTAACCGAGTGGTCCTAAGGTAAGAACAAACAAGTGTTTTGGCAGAAGCACACAAATAATGTAATGCACAAACATATATGGGGATGGATGGGTTAACATGGGGATGCTTTAGTCGAAACAAGCAAGCCATGTGGTTGGAGAGTATGTTTGCGCCTTGGTATTATATTACCAAATGGTAAGAGAATATGAGTATAATGAGAGTGTTAGCGCGCGCCGGCGTGATTTCTAGACAAAGCGTGGAGGGTTAGAAATGTGGACCCTTACCCACGAGACTACTCGATAACATGAATAAGTACAACAACGAAGCGTCGTGGTGCATCACGATTTAAGGATGGCATAAGCGAAAGTGTCGGCAGGGAGAAAATTGCCTTCTCAGAGGTCTTTGAGCACAAATGTAAATATACCTGTAGAATACCCACTACCAAGGTAGGATTTTAAACAAACCACACACAAATGTGCTGAATTGCCTTAAACATGTCTTTAAATAAACTTGAGGGATTCCTAAAATAATCAACAACGACGATCCCGGTCATCCATCTCTATTCCTACTTCTCATGGAAAGAAAAGCAGTAAACCCCTAATTTTCATGATCTCTTGAAATCAGTAAATGCGGAAAGAAATCAAAGAAGAGGTGTACCAAACGGATAATAATATGTAAATACTACCTGAAGACTTCGCGAGAATCTACCATCAACAAATAAAGTTGATCAGAAATGCGATGAGGCATCAATAATCAAAGTCGAAGCATGTCCATACACGTCCGAATATCAATAATGCACCTGCACAAAGTACTATTCATACAGAATACAAACAAGAAGAATGACATGGAATGTACATATCCGCACCATAATCAGCGAAAATATGATGTGGAACGTACATGTCCATATCACAATCAGGGTACCCACATGAAAGGTTATTAACACAATACCAGAGAAAGTGTAATACGGAACGTACAAGTCCGTATCACAATAGGAGTACCTGCATGAAAGGTTATTCACACAAAGTATACACCACAAGGAGGTGTGGAACGTACATGTCCATTCCACAAACAAAGCACGTGCAAGAAGTACAATTCAAACAGAATGCCAGATAACCATGCAATACGGAATGTACAGATCCGTATCAAAATTAGAATGCCCGCAAGAAATACTATTCCTACAAGATACTAATCACAACACGATACGAAATGTACAAATCCGTATCACGACGAGGACACCTGCACAAATACAATTTACACATAATGGATATCTCAAAATGTACCACAAATTAGTGACAAGCAATTCTTTCTGATCACATAGTCGCATAAATCTACATGGTCTGAGAAACCTCAAAGTACCTCGCACAAAACAACAAAAGTGGTAGAATTAACAATTGGTCATTATTGACCTGGTACTCGCCTCGAACTTGGGAGGTCACGGTCATCAATGAAGATCTTAACCTCTTTGGCTCTCATGTCCTCGGCGAGACGGAGGCCAGCGAGGAATGTAACACCCTATAATCCCCCACATAAATATACTGCACAATTAGAGTAAAATAGAATGCATATCAAGAGGGCGTCACATATTTATTTACTTTCAAATTAAAATAATATATACACTGGTCATAACCATAACACCTATTTGAATCTCATGCTTTAAAACCAAATCATGCATTTCACAGCGGAGTATTTAATATCTTAGATACTATCAATGATTACATCCCATACTATAACCATTGGATGAAATAAAGATGAATTCATAACATAAATCAAATCATAAGAATTCATACATTAGCACCAAGGCCACATCAACATAGTATCTCAACATACAAATCTAACATAGATGAGAATACATAACAAATATCTCATAAAAGCATAAATCCAGATAATCCCCATGTTACATGATCAGAGCAATGACTCACTACCTAGTATAAGAAATAAATAGATAAACTCCTCAACCAGTCTCGTGCGAAGCACCTCTATCCTCGGAACCTACATGTTACCCACATAGAGGCAACATCACAACAGAAGGGTGAGAATTCACATCATTATCCAAAAGTGTATAATTGAAAACAATATAGAAACATAATCTATTCATGAATTCCACATACTTCAAGTGATATTCCAAAATAACATGATTATACAAAAATTCCAAGTATAACATACTCACATTTATCATAATTAGCATAAATGTCACCAATCCAATTAGTTCAACTAGTCATATAATCAAATATCACAATTCTAATACACACAATACATATTCATCAATGACTCATGAGACAACAATGCAATGTGAATCAATATGCATGTGGTACCATTGGAAACAATTTCTTCTCCTCGCTTCCGATTCATTAAATTAGAACCAAAGTCACACTTCCGATTCAGACAAGACCAAAGCCACCATTGTGAACCCAGTTTCACCGCTACTTATCCATTCAAGAATCGAGCCAAATGTGAACCCAAAGTTTCACCACCTAAAATTTCAAGGTCAACCATGTATTCATGTGCAATTCATCAAGCAACATATGCAAATTAAGATTATCCACCAAACTCAATTATTCAAGCATATCACCATAATTCAACTCATGTGAATTATCCACCAATTGCACAACATCATGTTTCATCAACACAAGCAATGCACATGGCATATACTATCATCACACATCACAAATAACATATAGTATTCAAGCCAACACATGTTATTCTCAACAATCCATCCAAAACATAACTTACATACACTAATTCAAGTAGCATGTAATCAACGAAATCGCATCCAAACATGATCAAAAACTCATCAATACAATTACTAGAACTCATGTAAATTCATGATAAATCATAAGCAAGCAAATCCCTAAGCCAAAACATGCAAAATAAAAATATTTATTTTTCTACATACAGGTGACCGCGCTCAACGCCTCCCTACGTGCTCAGCGCCCTTCACGTTATGCAGAAAAACTGCTACGTGACAGCACTGCCCAACCACAAAATCTCATCTCCAAAATAGTTTTAATGCTTATTAATCATCATTTAAACATCATCTAACATGTATACATTATAGGGAACCTATTCATATCATCAAATCTAGTTTTAATCATCAAAATCCCTAAATTACAACTTCAATTTGAGAACCAAAAACCTAGAATTAGAGATACCCAATCATATAACATGTTACTAATCACTATCCAACAACATACAAATGCATAATAATGAAGATTCTCCCCCTTACCTCTTGAAGATTTGACTTCTTAGGGTTTCACCTTCTCTCCTCTTCTTCTCCTCTTCTCTTCTTTTCCTCTTCCTCTTCTTTCACCAAATGACAATTCTAATTATGATTTCCTTCTAACCCTTTACTAACTAGGATTGTCTTATTGGGCTTAACACTTAACACCTCCCTATTACTTCTATTCTTAAACTTAGGCCCAATAACCAAATAACCACAAGTCTACTCATAAAACTCAATTATTTAAATAACATATATATTCAAATAATTCAAATTCCATTTTAAATTACAAAATAAACTAATTATCACATAATATAATCTATAATAATAATTAATAATGAGCTATTAAAAATTGGGATGTTACAACTCTCCCCCACTTAAAAGATTTTCGCCCTCGAAAATTATCTCAAGCGAACAACTCTGGATATGAATCCTTCATCTGAATCTCAAGCTCCCAAGTCACATTACCATTAGCAGGACCTCCCCAATCCATTTTCACCAAATCGATTTCCTTACCTCGAAGTTTCTTAACTTCTCGATCCTCAATACGCATCGCTAAAGTCTCAACCGTCAAATTATCTCTAACTTGCACATCATCTTGCGGAACAACATGAGACATATCCGCTATATATTTCCTCAACTGAGATACATGGAATATGTCATGAAGATTATCAAGTGAAAGAGGAAAATGAATTTGATAGGCTACTTCACCAACTTTCTCAGCTGATACGGACCAATAAAATGCGGAGTCAACTTCCTTGACTTCAATGCTCTACCAACACCAGTCACAGGAGTAACTCGCAAAAACACACGATCCTCTTTCTCAAAGCTAAGATCCTTTCTCCTCTTATCATGATAACTCTTCTGAAGACTCTGGGAAATCTTCATCTTTTCCCGAATCATCATAATCTTATTTGTAGTCTGTTGAACTATCTCAGGTCCAACCACAACACTCTCACCAGATTCATACCAACATAAAGGTGTCCTACACCTTCTTCCATAAAAACCTTCAAACGGAGCCATTCCAATACTCGAATGAAAAATATTGTCATAAGTAAACTCAATCAAAGGCAAATAACCATCCCAAGCACCTTCATGCTCTAAAACAAAAGCTCTCAAAATATATTCTAATGATTGAATCGTCCTTTCAGTTTGACCATCAGTTTGCGGATGATACGATGAACTCAAACGCAACTTAGTTCCCAAAGCACTTTGCAAACCTTCCCAAAAATTCAAAGTAAACCTCAGATCTCTATCTGAAACAATACTCGACGGAACACCATGAAAACTCACAACCTTCTCAATATACAACTTAGCAAACTTTTTCATAGGATAATCCATCAAAATTGGAATAAAGTGAGCAGATTTTGTCAATCTATCCACAATAACCCAAATAAAATCATGACTACTCGGAGTCCTCGGAAATCCAGAAACAAAATCCATAGAAATGCTATCCCACTTCCACTCAGGAATGGATAACAGCTACAATAAACCAGATGGTTTCTGATGTTCAACCTTAGACTTCTGACAAATTAAACAAGAATACACAAACTCTGCAATATCCTTCTTCATACCAGACCACCAAAATAACTTCCTCAAATCTTGATACATCTTAGTAGCACCAGGATGAATACTCAAGCCACTAAGACGCCCTTCATCAAGAATTATCTTTCTCAAATCCTCAACATCAGGAATACAAACTTTATCACGACGCCTCATGATATCATTCTCATCGATTCGAAAATCACCACCTCGACCTTGATTGATCAATACCATCTTATCAACCAAAACCAAATAAAATTTATGACCTTATCGAATCTCTTCCAAAGTAACACTAGTAAGCTTTAACATACCAAGCTTAACACAAGAAGAATTCACTTCACAAACCAAACTCAAATCTCGAAATTGCTCAATCAAATCCAGCTCTCTTACCATCAACATCGACATATGCAAAAACTTCCTACTCAAAGCATCATCTACTACAATCTCTTTACCCGAATGATAATTCAAACCAAAATTATAATCCTTCAAGAATTATAACCATAATCTTTGCCTCATATTCAACTATTTCTAATCAAACTAATACTTCAAACTCTTATGATCGCTATACACCTCAAATCTCGAACCAAATAAATAATGCCTCCAAATCATCAAAACAAACACAAATGTGGCCAACTCAAAATCACGCGTCGGATAATTCCTCTCATGAATTTTAAGTTGCCTTGAAGCATAAGCTACCACTTTTCCATTATGCATCAACACACCTCCTAAACCCATCAATGAAGCATCACAATACACCATAAATGGTTCTGCCGGATTAGGAAAAATCAAAATAGGAGCGATCGTTAACCTTCTCTTAAGCTCTTGAAAAATAGCTTCACACTGCAAAGTCCAAACAAAAGCTTGACATTTCCTTGTCAACTGCGTCAAAGGTAACGCCAACTTAGAAAAACCTTCAATAAACTTAAGATAATAACCAGTCAATCATTGGTCTTTTTTTTTTTTTATATTCTGAAACTATTTTTTGTTGCTTGGTTGGTGATTGGGATTCATGCCACTGTTAGGATTCCATCTATCGAGTTTGCTAAGATTTGTAAAGATTTAAGTAGCATTGGGGAGATTGGTAAACACTTTTTCAAGGTTTTCTAATTCTTGGTTGTTTCTATTTTAGAGTAATACTAAATGTTTGTAATTTTGTGGCGTTGTAGTTGTCATTGTGGTTTCTAAAGAGTGGGGTGAATTTTTCCACCAAATGAGATATTGGAAGTGCAAATATTGTTTGAAGGCAGAACACTATTGTGGACAAATTTGAGACATTGATTTATGTTTTACGTATTTTCCAACAATACACTTTTATGTGTTTGATATTTGAATCTTTCTTTTATTCATGTTACTGGTAAAGTTGATGCTAATCTACATTTGTACATGGTTGTATTTGCTGGTTGTGTTGCAGCCTGAGGAAGCTATAATCATAGAGATGAATGAGCATGTTGCCTTCCAGTTTTCCCTGAGATACATGATTTTTTTACAAGGGCAACTCCTCTATCCAGTTTAGTTACCATTAGCCTGTCCAATGAGTTGTCAGTTGTTGTCGAGTACAAATTTAGTTAAAAAAACATGAACATGAACAGTGATGTACTTGGTTAATATGGATTTTTTAGTAATGTCACACATGAAGGACTTGGTTAAGCTACTTACTGTTTCATCAAGTTGTATGTTTTGTATGATGCCACTTAAAGTGAGTAATTATGCAAGTTCATGTGATTGTTGATGTGAATACATGTGAATTGTTTCTGTTTGGATTAAAAAGGAGGTTTGTAGATTTGCATCAAGACTATTGCGATAATTATTTCACTATATTTATTCATTTTATGCTAATTATGGTGGAAATGTAATGGATGATTTCGTTTGTGAGTTTTTTAAAGAGTTATATTTTTAGAAGATGAATGGTGAAGTTTGATTTGAAATTATGATAGGGTAATCCGTAGTCTCAAGATCCAATTGATACATTGTTACCATCCTGTAAATGTTACAAAACAACGAAAAAAACAACCTAGCAGTTGCGTACCTGCAATAACTGCGAGTGTGACAATTGAGTATTGACCATTATGTAGTTTGTGTTGCTGTGATTTGTGAGCCGCTGGCATTTTCGTTGTCCTCGTGTTTCTGGAAATATGGCCAATTCAGCCCATCATTCTCAGCAATTTCTTGGACTGAAGCGCGTGTTTATAATTGACATTGATGTTCATCATGGGAATGATCCAGACATATTTTTCCTTTCCTTCCATCAAGTAAGTTACAAATTTGATTCATGGAACTCATTATATTTTCTTGTGTTTCTTTATTAGTGTTCTGATAAGATGTTCACAAAACTCTTTGCTCAAAGAATTTCTCTCCTTATTTTACGAGACACTGCATTGGCTTCAAGTCCAGCGGTCTTTGGAGAACATGATGAGGTAACAAAGAGAGACAAGAAAACAAGAGAACATGATGAGGTAACAAAGAAAGACAAGAAAACAAGTCTCGCATCCATGCTGAAAAAGAAAGTAACATCAAAAGATAGAATAGCTCAGAAGCTTTTAAGTTCATGGGAAAGATGGTCTAAAATTGTCAACTAAGGGTGCTAAATATTGAGACTTTCACAACTCAATCCTAAACTGGTTTTATTTTGGCCGAGTTTGTCTTATTGCTCAATTGAGCAAAGCCTTTCCCATGGATCATGAGGCCAGTCATTTGAATGGAGAGAGGGAAGAATTGTTCATGTATTCATTATTCATTTAAATTTCCTTATATCTTTTCCTAGGATAAGTTAATTAGGAATACAAGAAGAAATGATTTCCTTATATGGTAGGAAATCACATATAAACTTGACATAGATGGAATATGGTTTCGACATCCACGTATCCATGCTTGGTACATTTTAGTTGATTTTTGGATCATTAATCAACATGCTTCTGAACCTTTTATGGCGGGGGTGGGAGTAGTGATTGTGCTGGGAATGTAACGTCATACTTAAATCCTGTAAACTTAAACTTCAACATCAAATTTAAAATATTTTATTGGCTTTTCTTCATGTTTGTATGCTCCTATATATCTCATTTTATGAATAAATTTTTACATGTTGTAGTGTTAAAGTTCTACCACTCAGTTGTACATTGCCACTTTGCCACACCACTAATAGAGGTTGACTATACCAACAAATACTGACAAAACCAAACTCTTTCAATAAGCCAGTTTACTCAATGATAATTTTATTAATTTGGCAGGTGATGATATTGTTGCAAGCTTTATTGTTAATTAGCTGATCACTGTGCTAGAAGATAACAAATTGTAGTCCGCAACTGAAATTTTTTATGAGTTAAAAGCTCCCTCTACTAGAACAGTGCACCTCTCTTTCTTAGGACACAACAACTTTAATTGACTTTAAACTTTGATGTAATAAACTTGGATAATAATGTCAATAAACTATCGTTATTGAACTCTTACAAAATTTTAGAGCTCTTAACATGAAAGTCTAAATGAATGTTAACTATTTAATTTTTCGTTGATTCAATGAACCTTCATTTCTATATTCAACTAATTTATTTAATATTCTTACAAGTTCTTAGATATTTAGGTAATTTGTCATATCATGTTTGTAATGCAGTAAGAATAGAAGTTAAGCATATCAGACAAATATTGAATGTTTAAGTTAAACTGAACTAATTCCACGGGCATTGTAATGCACTAAATAGATTAATGGTCAGGTGGTAAATTTGAAATTCACTTGGTTAAATAAAATTCAGTATTGGAACTTATATCTTTTTTATGATAGGAGGATAAGAGGATACTATCAATTAATTACTATCCATTAAATTACATGTATCAATAAATTGTAAATTGAGGATAACCAACCGCATTTCATTAAACAACTAAATGGTGTATCTATATAGCATAAATAGAAGTAAAAATAACATGTAATGGTGTAGTTTGTAATACTATAGAGTAGTTTATAGTAGCTGTAATATAGGTGAAGTTTGAAAACATAATGTCTTGAAGATATAGTATATAGTTTGTATATAAATTATATAGTTTCAATATGAATTATGTATAATTACTAATTAAAGAATATCTCCTTCAAGAAGTAAAATTTAAGTTGATATATCACTTTTAGTAGTTTTTATTTATGTTGATCATTCATAATCAGTAAGAAAATTTTCATAAATTGACACGAGACTCAGTCAATTAGATCCAAACAAAAAACATGAATATATTTTTTAATAATAAGATTGTTATTGACTTATAAAAAATTTGTGTTTATGCTCAAATTCTTTCGTGCATAAATTCTTTATTAACTTGAATTCCATTATTAAATATTAATATCACTTTATCATTATTAATCATCTATTAGTCTAAGAATGAAAAATCATATGTGTGTATTATTCTTCATGCATCTAAAACAATAATATTTTTAGTTGATATAGTTGATATATCGGGTATAGAATTGTTGGAGTGGTTTTTTGTAGTTGGATCTAAGTTTTATCAACTCTTGTGAAGTACATTACTTAAATATATTTTATTTTATTGGTCACTGTCACCACAATACATTTTTTTAAATATTTTAATCAACAAAATATTGGTAAACATTTAAAGTTATTAGTGATTTTCTAATAACAATTATATATCAACAACAACCAAGCTCTATTGAATGTCGAATGATTTAAGTTAATTAGGAATGAATTTATCTGTGTGGACGCACAAGTCTTCTCCTGGTATATGCTTAATTGAGATTTTAACTTAAATTTCAAGACATTGATTATTTAATGTTTTTGTGTTATTCAATTTCAAGGTAAAAACCATAGCCATAACAAGAAAATAAAATTCCAATAAGTCGCCCCAGGTCAACAGTTCAAAGGTTGCAAAAACATGCCCCTGGTCAAAACTCAAGGCATAATAATTTACAACTACTTCACATTGAATATGACTTGAAAAGAAATTTGAAGACTATAAATCTATTTCGCAATAGACATACCGAATGAAATAGATATAGACCTTTCCCAGACAAACACTAGTTTCATAATAAACTAAAAATTTGACTCCATTCAAGTTATAAATCAAAAAAGAAAAAAACCAAATAGAGGGAGGAAATAAAGACATTAGGTTTCGTAAATTGTTACCTCCAAAGATCGAATAGCGTAATCATGATAATTGTTTTTGTTCATTCAAGACCCGAAACCCGCAATGGTTCAATCTGGGATTTTCGAACAGGGTTTTTGGACTTCGTTATTTGATTTCTCGCAAGCTGCAATAGTTAGATATGGGATTTCAGGTTTCATTTTGGGATTTTTCGCAATTGGATTTGGGATTTCGGGTTTCGTTTTGGAAAGTCTCGCAAACTGCACTCGTTCATGACTTTTCTCGTCATGGGTTATTTTCTTTGAAACATTTGGGTTTCTGCGTTTCGTGTTTTTTATGTTATAAGTTTGCATTATGAAAAAGGCATTTTAACCTTCAATGTATTCAACTAATTTATCATTTCCCTTTTATTATTCACCAAGAATTAAAATTTCCCCCTCCTACGCATGTGTTTCGGAACACTTAAATAAAGTGTTACAATATGTATTGTATAAATCGGAATATTTTTGAAAGTGTTTCGATTTAAATAAAAAAAAATTCTAAAGGAGTTTTAGCAATGGTTCAAAACCATGACTTAAAGTAAAAAAACTTTTTTAAAAAAAGTTATTATACCGGGACACTTTTTGAAAGTGTTTTGATTGAGTGTATTATTAAGATACCGGAACAGTTCAAAACCGTAGCCAAAACTATTTTTTTAAAAATAATTATCATATCTGAACACTTTTTAAAAGTGTTCCAATTAGATGTATTATTAAGATACCGGAACAGTTTTTGAAAATGATCCCATTTAAAAATATTCCTATAGCAACGGTTTATAACAGTAGCCATAACTATTTCTTTAAAAATATTACAATATTAAAACACTATTTAAAAGTGTTCGGGTTGAATGTATTATTAAGCTACCGGAACACTTTTTAAAAGTGTTCCGATTTAAAAACATTACAAAAACAGTTTTAACAACGGTTCAAAACCGTAACCAAAACTGTTTTTGAAAATGTTCCTTTGTTATAATATTTTCAAAACTTTAGACAATTAGGGATGGTTTTAAACTGAAGATAAAGTGTTGTATGTGTTGATTGAAGGATTAAGAATCATTTTAGACAATGGTTATTCAAAATTGATTTAATTGTAATATTTTTTCAAAAATGTAACTTTTTAAATAATTTTTTAAATTATTTAAATTACTTATTTAAGAGTATTTTAGTCGAATTAAATAAATTATAGAGGTAAGAAAATAATTGTTGGAGTACAAAATAAATTTTTCTTGCACTATTAGACATTGTTACTTACGAGTGAGACTGAAATTGGTTTTCACAAGTATTATTAAATTAAAAGTAAAATTAAAACTAATTTGTGACTGAGAGGGAAATAAAATTGGTTTGTGATCGAGAGGAAAAATGAAATTAATTTTAAGTAAAGGGAGGTGCATGTGAGAGGAAGAGTTAATTATTTTTTAACTGAGTTAATTAATATGTCAATAAAATTATTTTGATAGATTTTAATTTTTTATAATCTAAGTTTATTTTTATTATATTTTCTTTTTAAATTTTGTTTTCTCTAAAATATCAAATAGAGATGAATGTTTTCCTTTTCAATACTTTTCCTTTTCCTTTTTTCAATTTTTGTATATATTTTATTCTAAAACGTAGGATCAGTTTACCCTTTTTCTTTCTTTGGGATGTTAGATTATTTATATATAATATTTTATAATAGTAGTATATATATTCATTTATACTATAGTAGTATCTTTTATAATAGTAGTATATTTATTATATTAAATTTATTTTATTTATAATTATATATTATTAGTATATTTTTTATACGTTATTTTCCCTTAAATATTTATTTGATATATAATTATTCAGTATATTTTTTATTTTAACTTTTTCTAATGATGATTAGACACAAATATATATTTTTGGAGGGAAGATCGTCACCAAAAATTTGATGTTGCTCAAATTTTATGCAACATTGAAGAAAAGGTAGCCTTTTAATTAGGACTAAGATAACAACCTAAAAAAGTCCCCAAAAGTATTTAAGGAAACAATTATCAAGCGTTGTTAAAGAAATAGTATGGTGATGCTCCAAAATCGTCTCTAAAAGTAGTTAAGAGCACAATTAACAATCGTTGATAGAAAAATAAAAAAGTACGCTTCAAAAACGTCCCCATATGTTGTTAAAGGCACAATTAACAATTGTTGCTAGGAAAATAAAAGAGTGACTTTTCGAAAACATCCCCAAAAGTATTTTAGACAACAATTATGCAAATATATTTTTGGCAACTGCCATAAATCGTTGCATATACAAATTTTAGGCAACAATTTTCACACGTTACCTAAATAAGTGTTGCTAGAGACAATAAATTAAACTGAATGTTCTAGACAAAGAATTTGGCAGCGTAGCTGAAATCTATCGGTAAGTAGACAATCATAGGAGAAAATGTTTTCAGCAACATATATTTGGTGGAATTCAAATTTTGTTGCATAGCTTTATGTTGCATATCCAAAAAACACTTCATACCTTATCCATCTTCGTATAAGTTATTTTAATTTCTCCACTTACAATCCATCTTTGAGATCTGATCTTAAGTGTTTCTAAATCTAAAATTTTCATGGTAAGGGACAATAGTAAATATTTCTTGTATTTGGTGTGACTACATATAAGTTATACTTAGGGTAATATATGATAAACTAAGGTATTTATAGTAAAAGATGATTACTTTACCCTCGATTTAACTTAAATGTGAGGTATATTATCTTCTGATTTTATCTATCACCTTGAGCTTTTAAAAATGCTGAGGTGAAATGTTTTTTTTTTAATTTACATTGTTTACACAAAATATAAAAATAAATTGTTTAAAAACCAAATCTTTGCTCATTTGAATGAATATATATTTGTTATCTAGCATCTGATTAGTTAAACTCCCTTTTTGTGTAACTTTGAAAAGAAAATGGAGCTTAACTTCCTTCATTGTCTCCGTGAAGAGAGAATGAGTTTTTCTGCACTTGCAATATATCAAATGAATAAAAATACAACAAAAAAAACCAAAAACAACATCAACACCGACAACTACATCAACACCATTGTGTGAGATAGATTGCAAGGGCCAATAAAATGTTTCGTTCTATTAGAATATTGAAGGTTTTTCGGTGTTGTAATCCATCCCAGATAATGATGCAATTTCGAGTTTGGGGAGACTACAAATAAGTAAGGATTAGTTTACTTTTTATAGTGTATAATATGATTAGTAGACCCCTCAATTATATCGAAACACTGAAGGGGCAGTTAATTTAACTTACAATAATAATCAAAATAAAACTTAAACTACTAAAGTTAGGATTCGAAACATGTCCAGAATAATTTTACCCATCAAATTTATTAGAAATCAAGGTATGTGGATGCTTTTGCCCATAAAAAATATAATACATAAGGCGGATAGGGTTTATACCTCGTTGTTTTTCTGAACGACATGAAAGCACCGTCATGAAAAGCGTTATTTGTTGTAGTGAAATCAAGAAACCAAAAATGGCCACAAAACTTCCCACCACAAATTCCCTAACATCCCTCCACCAAAGAGAGGATTTCAAAAAACCCATACCATTTTCATTACCACATAACGCCTCCAACCCCATACCTTACCGAAATTGAATAAAATTGTACCACACACCTAAACCTCCATCCATTACTATGAAAAGCCTATTTAACAACGGTTAGAAAATAAATATAATCAAGTAGGTCAATGCATTGTTGTGTAGAGTGTTGTTGTAAATTTGTTACTAACAATCAATAAATGAATGTATTTAAATGATAGACTAAACTTCATCTACTATTAACTTGTATAACAATTTAAAGAACAAAATATTATTAAGTCACATGAAGTCTTTTTCCTATGACTTAACAATGTTTTGTTCTTGTTTTGAGAAATAACAAACATTTTAGTAACAAAACATTAACACCAAAACAAAGAAATATCAAGTGGAAGGGTAACAAATCAAAATACTACTATATACCAAATATTAAGTGGGACCGTCACAAATCAAGATATCGAGTCAAGAACGCACCTTTTATTAAAAACAATCGTAGAACTGTATCAAATCAAGATATATTAAGTTCATCTAGTTTGTGATGCTATGAAGAAAAAATATAAGACGGATGAAGTTTATACAATAATTTCATACTTCATATATTTTTTATACTCACAACAAAAACTATATATACCATATGTACCATCACCATACTATATTGTTGCTACCACCATCATCACCATATATCTGTAAGAAAACACTTCAAACTTTAAACTTAACTCTAAAACATTAAAAACATAATATTTTCCACGGCCATAACATAACATTGTTACACTCTATAGCAAAATTATGGTAACAAATCATATACTTTCTTGCAGTTAAATGAATCCAGTCAGAACCTTATGATACCATGGATATCTTACTAGTTTCTTTAAAAAATTTAATCTTTAAAATATTTAATTACCATTAATCATAAAATTTAATTTGAACCCATTATTTGTGTTGAGCATTTAATTGGCTTGACGTTACAAACGGAATAGGCGCGTCTCCATTTCATTGGTAATACTAGTAGTTAAGAAATAAAAATAATAATTCTTTAGGCAAGTAGTCTAATAGTTAGAATTTGTTGAATTTCCTCTTTAAGATTCCTCTTGTAAAAGTTAACTAATTTTATATTTTTAAAGCGGAATCTTAATAAATAAAAAACCCTTGAAACTCTAACTATAAATTTCCGGTTTTTATTATTTTTGTAGATATAAATATCATTGGAATTTTGACTGATAAACTAACATAATAAAAAATATATTCGTGACTGATAAACAGATAAATTTTGAATAGAAAAAGACAATATACAATTAAATTAGAATTGAAGTTAATCAAACCACACAAATTTAAATTTGATCAATCGATTTTACAATCTAAATATATAAGTTGGAGTAGATTAAGGAGATGCAAATTCAATATTAAAAAACAACCATAATTGACAAAAACTCAATAAAATAAATATGTTATACTTAAATTGTGGTATAACAAATTGTAGAAAACACATAAAACGATTCAAATGGAGAGAGAGTAATCTCATTAAATTTTTTTGATTGGAAACATAATTACACATAAAATTGGTAAATTAAACGTCATGTTTGACATAATTAGGAAATTAGGTATGATTTATTTTAATTGGTGACACATCGGATAGGGTAATTTACCCACAATTTTGTATAAATATGTAAGGGTTTATGGTTTTGAAACCCACTCTCTTTTCTATCTACTACCTCTCTTGGGTTTCAAATTGTTATCATAAGAATGAATTTCCTTTCCAAATCAACCACCGACCTAACGAATGTTTCATTGACCCTCACCAGACATTTGTTGACCAAAGAAGAAAATAAAGAAAAGAATATTGTGTTTTCTCCGTTGTCGATCCAAATCATACTCAGTATCATCGCTATTGGCTCTGAGGGATCCTCACAACACCAACTTCTTGAATTCCTTCGTTCTGAAAATTCAGAGCACCTCTTGTGTCTTTCGTCAATGGTGTGTGGATTCAACAATCATTATCTATTCAACCTTCCTTCAAAGGAAGTGTTGCTACTCATTTCAAAGCCAATATTGCCTCAGTTGATTTTTTAACCAAGGTATATGAATCTATTCTTACTGAATTAGTTTAGTATATTTGTTTTATTGAATTAGTTTAGTATATTTGTCACACAAGAAAGCAATTTACCCGATTCTTTAGAATAATAATAACAAATATCAACTTCCTGTAAACAATCAATGCTTTGCTATTAATCAGAATGATCTTTTTGTATTATTAATTATTTTATATTTGATATTATTTTGAAGGCACGTGAAGTGGCAAAAGAAGTGAATTCATGGGTTGAAAAAGAGACAAAAGGTCTTGTGAACAATCTACTTCCACCTGATGCAGTTGATAGCTTAACCAATATTATCTTTGCAAATGCTCTATACTTCAAAGGCGCATGGACGACTGAGTTTGATAAATCAAAAACAAAAGACTATGATTTTACCTTCTCAATGGCTACTCAGTCAATGTTCCCTTCATGACGAGTAAGCAGGACCAATTGTAAGTGCTTTTGATGGTTTTAAAGTCCTTGAACTTTCTTATAAGGGTCAGGGTAGTTTCTCTATGTACTTTTATCTTCCTGATGCAAAGATGGATTGAAAGCTTTGATTGAAAAGGCGTCTTCTGAATCTGAATTTTACGACATTCATGTCCTAGAGAGTCAGTCCCAGTAGGTGACTTTAGAATTCCAAGGTTCAATATTTCTTTTGGCTTTGAAACTTCTAACATGTTGAAGGAACTAGGAGTGGTTTCGCCTTTTGCTGTAGCAGGTGGAGGTTTGACAAAAATGGTGGAGGACTTTCCTGAAAGTTAAGAACTTTATGTTTCCGGCATATACCACGAGGCTTCTATTGAAGTAAATGAAAAAGGAACTGAAGCTGCTGCAGCGACAGTGCCTATACTTAGGGGTGGAGGTTGGGGACCTAGCAAACCACCACCCCCTCCGATAGACTTTGTAGCCGACCACCCTTTCATGTTTTTTATTAGAAAAGAATTCTCTGGAACAATACTCTTTATTGGACAAGTGCTCAATCCAAAGTTATAGAGAGCGGCAGGTCGTAACAAAAAAATACCATAAGGCGCCAATATCAAAAGAATTTATCCTCTTGTCATGTTATCTTTACTTTTCATTCTAGAATAAATTGATCACTTTCTTATCGAATTGATTGATGTTGTTTATTTCGAATACTTTCCCTTTTAGTTTTTTTCTTCAATTGTTCCTGTTTTGTGGGATCACAAGAAAACTTGATCTTGGATTAAGAATCTATTTTTACAGAATGAATTCGTTGCTCATTGAATTTGGTGATGTTGTTTATTTCAAATAATTTCCTTTTAAATCTTTTCTTCCATTGTTTGAGATTTGTGCTCTGAATTTTCATTAAAAACAAGAGTTGAATCAACTCAAATTCTACCATACTAATTCTTAAGTGCGTGTGCGGTATTTTGTAAAAAAAAGCAAAACTAATTCATATCATTAATGATCAACTAATATCTATTATAAATCTATCAAAATGAAAGTACCTGAATTTTACCACAAAACCCGAACTGAAAAAAATCCTATTTGGTCTATTCTTTAAGGGTAATAAAGTATCTTTATAAAATGCTTGCACCACATTCATTTGAATCTGATGTGTCACTCCCACAATTTTTTCCCATTTTTTTATTATTTTCTTTTTAACAATAAACTCCCACAATTTATTCCCATTTTTAAATTTTTTCCTTCTTTACAATAAACAAACCAAGTGGAATAATTAGTTTTGCAACGTGATCATAACCCAACCAATTTCAATATCTGGGAATACCAAACGACTTTCTTTTCCCCATGCCAATTCATTATCTTTTTCTTCATCAAAATTCAAATTGTAATGGAACACCAAAAGTTCTTCTCTCTTTCTTCAATGCTTCCCCACTGTCTACTTATGTATAATCTCAATTGCTTCACACATCCCTTTCGTTTTCATTCACCCAAGCCTTTGCAGAACACATCCCTTTCGTTTTCATTCACGCAAGCCTGTCTGCTCTGATCCACGAAGCCTATCAGATACAATAATTTGAAGAAAAACGAACATCATGAAGATCAATCCATGAAACCCTATCACCGTCGCCGACCCCTTTCTCTACCCTATATACGATCGCTGCTTTCAGGTATCTATCTCCAACCCCTTCTTCTTCTTCAACCTTCATTCCTTTCTCCACCGTGCATTATAGAACGCCTCAGATTTTTGGAGAAAACTGCGAGTTTTGATTTTTGAGTTTTGATTTCGTCTGATTTTTAATTTTAGGTTTTGTCATTACTTGATATTTTTCGTTTTGATTTACCTTTTCTCTACTTCTCAAAATGTTTTACCTCTTAACTGTGTGTTTTGTCTCCAATTTTTCAGTTAAAGATTTCATAACAACGATCAAAATATTTTTATACGAGATTGCATAGATCTGACACTTATTGCTTCATTATCCATGGTGAGTGTCTATTTTCTCTTTGTTATGATTTTATTGTTTGTTTTCTTTTCAAATCTGTTTGGAAAAGTATCTGAAAAACTTGAAATCTTGAAATGTTTTGTTTTTTATTTTGTTGCAGGCGCCACGCCCTTGAATCTTTATAAGCAGAGGTGTGAATTTGTTTGCCCCAATGATGGTTCCTTGAGAATGACATGTGATCGTACCTGACCAGAAGGTGTCTTGGCCCAATCTGCAACGGTGGCCCAAAGTGGGAAAAAAGGGGGGGGGGTACCTGCAATACACTCCGATGCCAAAATAAGTAGAGGCAGAGAGCAAGCAAGTGAGAAAAGAGAGTAAGAATGAGATACCTAACCCTCTCAAGTGAGAGGGTATTTATAACCCATTGGGCCAAGATCCGATTAGTGGGCGGTCAAGCCCACTAGCGGATTGCTAGAACTTGTGTTTGCGGGGAGGCCGACGTGGCCTCCTCCCTAGATTGTCGCCCGGAAATCCGGGTTTGTTCAGTTCTGGGAGACTTGGTTAAGGAAACCTAGTCAGCGGTCCGTAATATCGGGGCACGTGGCGATCGAGGATGGCGGGATCCGTTGGACCGACACGTGCCCACGGACATTCAATCGCCCTCCACGGGCAATCGGGCCTGGGATCCGTTGGGTCGGCCACGTGCCCCCGCGTGGACATTCGCAGCCGTTTTCCAAGGGCAATTGGGCCTGGGATCTATTGGGCCTAGCGGGGCGATCGAACAACATGTATTCTTTGGTTAGTTTGGATTATAATTAAATTTTTTATTGTTAATGCATTTTGATGTTAGTCTGATATTTGAAATTTAATTTTTGTTTACTGATTGTTCAGTTTTGTAAAGAAGACTTTTCTCTTTGGAATGTTAGTCTGATAAAATTTGAATTTATTTTTAAAGTTGATGTTGGTTCGATGTAGGTTTGATAATAAGATGAATTTGATGCGTTCAGTTCAACTTTTGACAACTCAAACAAAATCGGTAATTCTCAAATTTTCATTCTGATAATAAATTGTTGTGGTAATTTTTATTTTGATTGAATTCTTGTGATAAAAGTTGTTTTGGTTTTCTGTAGAAGAATGAAGATGTTTATACAGAATCAACAACTGCATTCGCACAATCTTAGCTGCAGAGTTCCAGAAAATCTTGCCGAACCTGGTCGTCGGAGGTTCATCGTTGTGTTAATATTGAATGTTCTTGCTCGTGGCAGATCACGTATTTTAAAGGATTGGAAATGCTGAAAATATTCAAAAGACATGCTTTGAAGACATCTTTAATTGATGATTTCATGGATGATGAAAACTGTCAGAAGATCATGTAGGATGAGAAAGCCAAGCTCTTTATTAGAAGTGTAGAAAGTCCATTATTCATACAACCATTGGAAGCTCCTCGAAAATTGATTGTTGGCCAACCACCCAACAAATATGAGAAGAATTTTAAGATCAAGGATGATTCTGATAACTTAAACCAGACGTCCATTTCAAGCTCGAGCGAACATCCATAATTCTCATGTCACCAACAAGTCGTGAATGAGCGGTGAGAAAATTGCGGTTCATGAAGATATTCCTTCTATCTTAAAGATCGGTTCGTCACTATTACGCCAAAGCGAGTTGAGACAAAATAATCGCTATTGCCCCAATTATTTACTTTTCTATTGTCACATTTGATATTAAGCGAACTAGCATTTGGGTTAATGTTTTCCATAACGATGGAAGCGATTAAGCCCGTATTTTTGTTTATAAGATTGATAATTCTTGGGATGTACCATTTTCAATGGCTATTGATCTTACTTCTTGACTACCGGTGAATCTTCTACGCTTATCATTTGTCTGCACTACACTTCGGGTCACCAAGCGTTCGAGAGTAATAAAATCAAAATGAAAGCTTGCATTTCACATTATTGGATTACTTGGCTTTGAAAAGATTGAAAGCATTTTGTAGTTTTTCTATACTTTGAAAAGATTGAACACATTTTACAGTTTTTCTATTTCTATAGAAAGTGAGATACTGTGATTGATTGGTTGTTCTTATACTATTTTGGTAGCTTATTAGTCGAACAATATTTATGTATCTTACTTAGAGATTTATATTTTCAGTAGGTGGAATTAGAAATTGTGGTATCTATCTATTTGACATATGTATATTGGATTTATATTCTCATTTGTTGTGAAATTTGAATAAAAATACTATTTTGTATTGATATTTTTTTTATTTTTAATTGCTATAATTTTAGAAACAAATATTATAATTTTAATAAAATATTTATGATTTATTTTTTAAAGTACGACTAATTAATATATTTTTATACAATATTAGAAACAAATAATACGATTTTTTAATCAAATACTACCTTCGTTCCTATATATAAGAGACAATTCAATTTTTAGATTCATTGAATAATCAATGTACCTAGTCTATAAATTGACCAAATACATTGGTTATTCAATGAATTTAAAAATGAATTGTCTCTTATATATAGGAACAATAATATAATTTTAATCAAATATTTGAGTACCATTTAATTCGATACTTTACCAATATATCTTTTGAATGAAGACATTATTATCATTTATTTTTATTATACTTATATGGAAATTATTTTGAATGGTGACATAAATATGTTTTATTTTTATGTATGATTTGATTTTGTAAAATATTATGATCAATCAAATTTGAATTCTCTTTTAATATTATAGGTTTGATAGGTTTGATCATGATAAAAAAATGTTAAATTGTAGTCATGAAATTTTAATGAAAAATGATAATCATAAAAATTAATAATAAAAGGTATAAATTTATTCATACAATCCTTTTTATAAATTGAATAAGTTACATTTTGTTATAGTTTAAATAATATTTTGTTACTAAAAATATTTAAAATCATATATTTTTATGAAATATTAATAAAAATCATGTATTTTAAAGAAATATTTATTTAACTAATCATTTACTCGATTATATGTATAGTAACTTTATTAAAGAGTTAATTGATCAATTAATTCAATTAAATTATTTTTAAAATATTAGTTGATCCATTATAAATCAATTTAATGTAAATAATGGAAATAAAATATATAATATTGGTATAATTTTAAATAGTATTTAGAAAGTAGTTTAAGAAGAAACTATATGATTTTGAATGTTATTGATATATTAAAAAAAATGAAAGTCATGTCATATCCACAAACATTTCTATATGATCTTTTACTATATCGATTTCTCTTGATTTAGTTGAATATATGTTTTGGGAAGAATTTCTCTAATCAAGGTTGTTGTTAGAGCCTACAATATTCACAATTTAGCTAATGTTAAAAGACTACAATTTGTGAGGAGTTGTTATATATTGTAGGAGTTGTTATATATTGTAGGTTTGGAAAATTGTAAATATAATATATTAAAAAAAATTTAAAAGTGGTTATACATTGTCATTTTCATTAATTCTATTCCAATTAAAATCAACGATGCAAACGAACCAATTAAAATAAAAATTATGATTTATTTAAATAAAGAAGATATCTTTTCTTTCTCTCTTTTGATAATTTTTAATTTTTTTACTAATATCAACAATAATAAATGTTAAATTATTATTTAATATTTTAAGCAATTTTCGATATTCTTAGATCTAATTTTTATGTTATATTATTATTTATAGTTGTAATTTTTTTAATTATCAATAATATATTTATATTAAAACAAAAATGATTATATTATCAAAATTATTATTCTCTTTTATTTCCATATTTATAACATAATAAAAAATAAATTATATTTTTATCCATAAAATTTTATAACATGATTAAAAATTATTTTTAATAAACAAAAAAAAAGTTATAATTTTTATAAACGGGAATAAGTTACAAATAATTGTAATTGTAATTATGATAAAAAAATATTGAATAATAATCATGAAAATTTAATGATAAATGTTGATCATAAAAAATTATGATAAAATAAAAAAATTATTGATATAATCATTTTAATAAATTGAATAATGTATAATTGATTTTATAAAGGTGAATAAAAATCATGTCTTTTAAAGAAATATTTATTTAAAGAAATATATTTTACAAAGGTGAATAAAATTCATGTATTTTAAAGAAATATTTATTTAACTAATTATTTACTCCATTATATGTATAGTAACTTTATTAAAGAGTTAATTGTTCAATTAATTCAATTAAATTATTTTCAAAATATTAGTTGATACATTAAAAATCAATTTAATGTAAATAATAGAAATAAAATATATAATATTGGTATAATTTTAAATAGTATTTAGAAAGTAGTTTAAGAAAAAACTATATGATTTTGAATGTTATTGATATATTTTTAAAAAAATGAAAGTCATGTCATATCCACAAACATTTTTATATGATCTTTTACTATATCGGTTTCTCTTGATTTAATTGAATATATGTTTTTGAATATATTGTAGGATATAATTTTTTGGATTCATACTGGTTTGTTAACTCATCTGGATTCACGGATAGATGTGAACATATATATGAGATATCAATTGTACTGATATTAATAACTCATCTAGATTCACGGGTAGATGTGAATGTATGTATGAGATATCAACTGTACTGAGTTTGTTAACTCATCTAGATTCACAGGTAAATATGAACGTATTTATGATAGAGTGTTCATTTTAATGTCAATCTTTTAAATTTGTTTTACTGTTGTTTTATATAGTTGAAGTTAGAGAATCGAATGTACGATTTATTATAAGTACAGATCAATACTTAAAAGTTTGTGTATATTATTAATTTATATTAAAAACTATAAGAATGTTAACCGATTGAAAAATGAATTCAAACTTTACAAATAATGATTTAGTAGACATGTATAAATGAGAATAAACTACATATATTGGAAGTACATTCGATTTTTTAATTGTTGTCTTATATAATTGAAAATACGCTGTCATACTTAAAAAATATAGGAATATTCTATTACATGACAAAGTTAGTTCCATGTTATATAAAATCTCGACCGGCCCCGTGCGACAGCACGGGTTATTTACTAGTTGTATTTATATAATTTTACAGTTGCAAATGAATAAAAAATTACCTTAATCTTTTTTCTTTATTAAATTTTTTTCCTTTCATAATCATTGTGTATTTGTAACAATCTTGTTTATTAAATTGATAGAAATTTATCATAGATTTTAATGGATTTTCAACCGTAATCACTTTTTCATGATTTTCTGAGTTGTTATGTAATAATTATTAAGGATCTTAAAGAGCAGAAACCATTAAACTGAAACGAAGTCTTATGAGAAATGACATAGTAGAAGATGAATACATGTAACTTGTCTTGTCTGGAATACTCTATCATCAATTCAATGCTTACTACTTTATGTAAATTAGAATGCATTTTCTTAAATTTATGTGTTCTTTAATTCTATTCTCACGGTGTTTCATTTTGGATGAGTTCGAGGCAATATGACTCTCTTGTAATGTGCATGATATATATGCAGGGCCGGTGGAGGAGCTGTGCAAACAGATTTGTTGCACAAGGCCTCTCAATGTACAGGGCCTCATAATTTTTACTTCTATTAAATATATATCAAGCCATAACTTCAATATTTAAAATAGTTTTTATCATTGGATATTGATGACATATATAGGTTGTATAAAATTCATTGCATATATAATATCATTAATATTTCAAAACCAACCTCATAAACTTTCATCAAATTCAACTGCTCTTAAAAATTAAAAATTGACTACCCTTACATAATTCTTAGCTATTTGGAACTTTATACTAGAAATAAAAGCTTTTTTTTCTTTTTCTTTTTTCGATTTAATAATATAAGAGATCAATGACATAAATTGAGGTTTTAATGATACAAATTAGTACTTCTAATCTTTTTATAATAAAAGTGTTTATCGTATTATGACTATTATTGTATCAGCTCCTAATAAATTTTTATAAGTAACGTAAATTCTTTTTATATTTATGGTTTTATTTTATTAATTTTAATTATTATTTCACCATATATGTGGTTTATTTTTTGAAAAGTGTATGGTTAGAATATTTTCAACTAATTTTTCTTTTATGTTGTTAAAGTATTTTCAATTAATTATTTTTTAGAATTATTTAGTTCCATTCGTATACTATTTTAAATTATTGTAGAATATGTTGAACAAATCAATTAAATTACAACCAAATTTAAAAATGATATTGAATCTAATTTAAACTAAAAATTCATGTAATTGTAAATAAAATATTCTATAATAAACTATAAGAAAATTTTGACAAATTTAAAGGGTTAAAACTTTAATGTACAAGATATGTTTAAGCATATGATGATGTTGAATTAGAAAATAGATATACTGCAAAAAAATAATATTTAAGATGATTCATATTATAAAATTTTACGTCTAAAATTTGATAATAAAAATATTGAAGAAGAAGTGAAATATATGTATCATTAAACATCGTTGCTATATATATTACACAAAATAAAACTATAATTTATAATATTTTCTTTATTTTTACTAAGGGTTCAATTATAATTTATGAATAGAGCCTCCAAATTGTTTGAGACGGCCTTGTGTATATGCTTTATGGAGAAAATTTTATCCTATACCCCTACAGTTATTTCCGTATCCCTACAAATTTAAAAATATTCCAACTTTACCCTTTTACTATTTTTAATTTTCAGTTGAACTTTTACTATTTTCACTATTCATCTGAAAGCATGCGAAAAAGACAAGTGGTAGCTCAATTCTAAGAACAAGATAACTGAAGATGGAGAAATCTGGTATGTATTTTTTCATAAACCGAATAACCTATTAAAGTTAAATCCGGTTTGTCTTTTTTATCCAGAAAACCTGGCTACGAGTTATCCGGTTAACAACATTAACCAACCGGATAACATGATGTTGTGTGTTCTGGTTTGTTATAAAAAGCCAACTGGATAACACATGGTATAGTTATCCGGTTCGGTTTTTACTAATGTTTTTTATTATGTTAAACAAATGTTATTCCTCAAATATGTGATAAAACGCAGACATGCGTAGATACCACTTATATGTTTACATTTGCACAACGTTTTGCTACAAGAGAAGAGGCGATAAGGTGGATTATAGAGGTTGAGATTAGGAATAAAGTGATAGTTATAATAACTCGTTCAGATACCAAAACAGGCAAGAGAGGAAGAAGTGATAAAGTAATATTTGGTTGTGATAAAGGTGGAAAATACAAAGAAGGAGAAAGTGAAACACAAAGTGTTAGTAAGAAATGTGGTTGTCCGTTCAAAATATCGTCCTCACCGTCAAAATATGGTTTCGGATGGAAGATTGATGTAAAATGCGGAGTTCACAATCATGGGTTACCTGATACATTTGAAGGTCATCCTTTTGTAAGTCGACTTAATGCAGAAGAACATCAACATATTGTTGATTTGACAAAACTTCATGTTCCACCAAGACACATACTTTTGTCATTGCAGGAGCGAGATCCAGAAAATATCACTCGGATCACGTAAATATATAAGCACAAGAGTAAAATACAGAAAGATATAAGGGGACCTAGAACGGAAATGCAACATTTGTTTAATCTGGTAGAGGAATCAAATTATGTATACTGGAGCAGGAAAAAAGATGATTCAAAAGTTGTGAGGGATATTTTCTGATCTTATCCAAAATCAGTGAAGTTGTTGAATATGTTTTATGTCGTGTTGATTATGGATAGCACATACAAGACAAGTAAGTATAGGCAACCTCTTTTGAAATAGTTGGTATGACATCCCGAGTTGATATTTGTTGTTGCATTTGTATATATAGAATCACAGCAGACTGGAAATTTTTGTTGGGTTTTGGATAAGTTGAAACAGTTGTTTACTAAGGAGGGGTTTTGGCCACAAGTGGTGTTGACTGATAGAGATCTTGCCTTGATGAAAGCAATTGAAAAAGTATTTCCAAAATCAACCAATTTTCTTTGTCGATTTCACATCAACAAGAATGTGAAAGCAAAGTGTAAGGAATATGTTGTGGATGACATGCGGGAGTCGATAGAGAAAATGTGGTATGAACATGTAAGGGCTAATGATGAGGTGGAGTATAAACAACGATTGCAACAACTTGAGCATGCATGTGTTGACTTTACAATATTTATTGATTATGTGAAAGATACATGGTTGTCTCTGCATAGACATAGATTCGTCGAAGCATGGATCAATTAAGTGTTGCATTTGGGAAACACCACAACTAATAGGTATGCTTATGTTAATATAACTTGATTTTACTCATAGTTTTTTTTTATATTAATATGATGTGTACTTACTTGTTTTTAGATTTATTTAAAGGGTTGAATTCGCACATTGGAAATTGAAGCAAATGTTGGAGAATAGTTTAGGTGATATGTGAAAATGCTGGGAGGCTATGAATGGTAATCTTAAGATACAATTGGGCAACATTAGAGCTTCATTTCAGAAGAGTTTTTATGAAGTCAAGCATGCACACACTAGCCCATTTTATGGAAATTTGTGTGGATCCGTATCTAGAGCTGCTTTGAGGCTGTTAGTTGGCAATTTCGATCCAGGGTAAAATTGGCATAGGTGAATAAAATATGTTTACTATCACATGGAAAAGATTGATATTTGTTGGTGATAGGTAAACATAAGGCCTTTTCGTTTCATAGGGAAAAGATCTTTCGATTGCCAATGGTGAGCGATATTTTGAACTAAAGTCTTTAGTAATTTTAGGATATGAAGAAATTCCTTTAATAAGTATGTCAACATTGGGGCGGTCCAAACAAAAGGATTAAAGTGAAATACAAATAGTTATAGAATTGAATTTGAATGACTTCAAGATTCAATTTTGAATAAAAGCGCAATTATAGGGACGCGTGGAGATTGGAGAACGAAAGAGACTTGCATGTCTTAAACGTGCAATATTATAGTAAGACCGTTAGGGTCGAACATTATAAATAGGTGTTTTCTATTAGATTTTGGGTGTTCGTTAGATGTACTAAAAAATTCTCAAACACTCAAACTACCGTGAATCGAAAGGAAGCGAGTCAAGGAGATATCATGTACGTTAAGAACATCATGTTATTTTACAATTTAAATGCCGTTTATTATCATTTATTTCCAGTTTCCTGCAATTTTACCTTTAAAGTCTTTCGATTCTCTTCTTTTTACCTTTATTCAATTCGCCTTTAAACACTTATTGTTCTAGAAACCCATTTACTTTCAAACTTTTATTGTATTTCCGTAGATTGTTACTTTTTAAGAGTGTCCTTACCATTACATTCAATTGTTAATGATCAAGTTTAAGTTCAAATCTTTATACAACAGTCATTATATTTCCATAGTCAAACAACAAGATATTTCCGTAATCAAGTTTAAGGATTAATCGAAGATCATGGGTTTGAACATAAAATCTATTATGACACATGTGTCCTAGGATCAATCTAGTCGATCGCAAGTAACCAATAATAAATAGTAAAATTGAAGACTAGCGGTTGTTTAGAAATCACCGTAAACAAATTGCACACCTGGGACAAAGGTCATATTAGAAACTATTTATTAAATTTTATGGACATTGCAAAATTTGAATTGGTATATGAACCTTAGTGGTAAAATAAAAGATAATAATGATATACCCGTAAGACAACGTACCAAAACAATGACAAATACAACCAACCAAGATAGGGACAAACCTCCTTAGGAGGCGTCAGCATCGTTTGAGTTGACCGATGCCTCTAGTACTATCCCTGGGTAGTTCAACGCCCCATTTAGTATGACGAAATACCATCCGCCATTTCAACTATGCCGCACGCAGAAGTCAATCATATTCGACCCCACTAGGCCTCGTGTTTCGACCCTTTAAGGCCCGAGATCCCACACGGGATGCCAACTTCGCTTATGGCGGTTACATAACGCACCCATTTTGTCCCCGGTCCGAGGATCGGGTTCAGAACGAACCATTTCCTTCAAACTCCCGTAACTTGGGAAATCGTAACCAATGGCCTACCCCGACAACTAACAATCGCGTTTAGACAAGATGGATGATAGTAACCATGATATGGTAGGAGTCTTAGCCCGCGAAATGAATGCTATTTTTGGTCCTTTAATTCGAATATAAATCGAACAAACCAAGAAACGACCGGATGTCTAGGATAGCATTTCTTTGGTGCCCCGATGCACAGGAGACGAGGCGTAATCCGGTGGTGATTCGGAACGAAGAACCTACCATCGAACAAGTTCGACCCCTATACGAGGATCAAGAAAGAAACGTGGGGCCAAGATTAAGGCAAGACGTTCAAGAAGACCGGATCGAACACCTAGACCGTTAGTGGTTGTCATCGGGGACGAATCGATTTAAGTTGTCCATAGGGTCGAACGACAATTTAGTGGCGAAAATAATCTAACCGCTATGATAGAAAGAATAATGGCCCAAAATGGTGTAAATTCGATTTAGAAGGCCAAATTATACACTCCTATCGTAGGTTACATTCTACAAGCGAATTACCGGGGTTTCAAAGTCCCCAAATTTACAAAATTCGCGGGTGATACCGGTGAGTCGACGTAGAACACATAGCGAGATATTTGGTGGCAGGATATATCAAATAACGAAAATCTTAGGATAAAATATTTTCCAAGTTCTTTGACAAAACAGCGTTCGTGGTTCACCACATTACCCCACGGATACGTGGATACTTGGCCCTATTGGAAAGACTCTTTCATGAGCAATTCTACATGGGCCAATCCAAAATCGATCTGAAAGAGCGGCAAGCATTAAAAGAAAGTTCTGGAACCTATAGATGACTATCGAATAGATTCCATTGTTAAAATCTAGATGTTTCTGAAGGTGCCGAACATGAATTGGTCGAAATGGCTGCAGGAGGCCTGGATTATTCCATTCGAAAAAACCGGATACCCAGTATCTACGGGATATGGCCCAATTGGCTGATAGAGTTCGACAAGTCGAAAGATTAAAAGCGGAAAAGGCTAGGGCTAGTAAGAATCATAAGAAAGAACGAATAGCCTATATAGAGGCGGAAGAAGAAAACATAGATGATTTCCAAGACCCATACAATTTACCGGTTCGAAATAGATCTTCTTGAACTAAAAGAGGCACCCCTTACATGCGAGTTACGCTTCCTTCCAATGGAAAGGACATCGAAAATGAGAAAATGAGAAATATCCTAAGAAAATATACACTTTCGACATAACTAAATGTGACGAAATCTTGATTTGCTTGTTAAGGATGGTCATTAGTAGTTCCTCCGAACCTTAAGATTCCTCCATTGGAACAAAGGAAGAAGAGGGTTTTGTAAGTACCATAATTTCCTAGGTCATAAAACCTCACAATGCTTTCTTTTGGATTTGATCGTAATGCAATCAAGGATGGCGGGTTGAAATTTGCGGACAAGGGAAAAACCCCATGAAAGTGGATACGGATCCGTTCGATGGCGGAAACCAACTATCTTTGAACCTTTGAAATCAACATGATCGAGTTCTTGAGAACAAGGTTAAAACAAGCGTGGAGTTCGAGGAAGATGGAGGTTTCGTCACGGTTAAGAAAGGAACTACGATAACCCTCCAAAAGTGCTCAAGGCAAAACTAATGAAAGAGGCAATACAGGCTACTGAGGGCCAAGATATCGTCGACAAAATTTAACTAAGAAGGTCTCGGGATAAAGTTCGAGAAGGTCGAATTTCGATGACCCAATCCGAGTAAACATGGTAGATTTCGGCGACCCACGAAATGCAAGAAGTGGGCGATGCTTGGAGAAGAGAGAGCAAAAGAGGAAAGTTTGCCAAAGAAAGATGCAAACTGCGTGAGTACCTATTTCACCATAAGAAGAACCAAGAAGTTCTTTGCCCAAGATGCAGATCATTTGCAACCCAGGATAGTACTTGAATTTGAAAGGGCCCGGGAGCGCCAGAATTAATGGAGACAAGACAATCGGTTATGGTATACGAAAGCTTCGGAGTTTATAGTTCGATGCCACAAGATTGGTACGGAATGTCCGATTTGTCCCGATGTGCGCATTTATGATAAAGGAATGTCGAAGCATTTGAAACAGTCCGTTCGTTTCCGGTTAGGGGCGCCAAAGTGGAATCCTTGATAGCGATTTGGGCGAACCATGCGGAGAAGACCGAGCCCTTATCCTAGGGAAGCAAGGAAGGTATCTTTCAAATTACTGCAAATCCCTCGATAGGTGGGCTGCAGCAAAGAATGACAAAGGAAGGGCAAATGGCGTTTCGACCAAGGCGGAAGAAGCGCTATGGCATCTGAGGAGGCAATTTAATTCAATAGAAGGAGGAAATCAGTGGAAAATTATAAAGGAAAACCCAATGTCACGCTCTCAATGGCGCAGACACCAACGTAACAAGAAGGCGGCGAAGGTCGAAGCCCATGGAAATTGCGAGTCTAGCACCAACAATCAAAGCGATAACTCGGCCGGGGCAAACCCCGGTATCCGAAGTTATTCTCACCAAAAAGGAGATCGAAGAACAAAAAGCGTTGAGCGAAGAAGATCTAATGACCGATGATTTGGTCGGAAGAGTCTTTCTTTAACGCTAATTGTAATGTTGTATCGGTTTACCTTGCGAGTTCGAACATAATACAGTATGGGTTGAGAGGAAACAGACGAAGAGGAAATGGCCAAACATAGGCGGTGTGTTACTATATAATGAATAACGGTGCGATCGAAGAGCGAGCGCTTTTGAAAGACGAGACGAGGAATGAAGAATCATTTGAAACCTCCATTCATCGGCCAAAGTGGAGCAACACGGCGTAAATAAAGTCTTGGTTGACGGAGGCTGCATCAATTTAATGCCCGATTCATGCTAAAAGGATAGGGATGCGGGATTCTCGACGTTCGACCTCATAACATGGTACTCTCAATTATGAAGGTAAAGTTGGTAAGACAGGGGTAATACAAGTGAATCTCACGGTTGGTTCCCTGACTAGGCCAACCATGTTCATGGTAATAGCTGCGAAGGCCAACTACAACATGCTACTTGGCAGAGAATGGATCCACGGAATTGGAGTTGTACCCTCTTCAATGCATCAAAGATTAGTGCTATGGAGAGAGGATGGAATAGTTGAAAATATAGAGGCTGACCAGTAGTTATTATATGACAGATATTAATCATGTTGATAAGAGGAATTTTGACCGTAACATGGCCAACATTGGGCCATGCAACCCACCTGAAGAGTACTTCGAACCAAATGAAAATGCCTACTATTCTCTAACACTTCGTCCTAATGGCTTCCAGTGGGATAGAGGCCTGATGTGGGATGGACAAGAAGTTGAAGAAGGTGAGACTTGACGATCCGCCAAGGCGGGACAACGAAGGGTGTTATGACTGACACCAACTACTATCAGAAGCTTTCGGCCTATCTGGCTGAGAATAAGAAAAAGACGGCTCTCGAAGCCGAGATACAAAATATGGCTGCACAAGCCATAGACACTAAAACAAAGAACAACGCAGCAAAAGCAAGTCCTGAGGGCACCCATTTTATCCCACCCAATGAAGGACAAACTTCCACACCAATGGATCAGCGGCTAGACGCTATCTATGATCAAGAGCCATTAGGTTTCGAAAAAGATCCAGGATCAACGAACGCCAAGATGTCAGCTCAAGACCCCTTGGAGGAAGTTAATATTGGGGATGAAGTCGAAAAAAGAGTAACGTACATTAGTGCTAAACTCAATCCCAGTTTGAAGCATAAGGTGATCGAATTGCTCAAAGCTAATAAAGATTGTTTCGCTTGGGATTACGACGAAATGCTGGTTTGAAAAGAGGCGGTGGAACATAGGCTTCCGATCAAGGATGGCAAGAAGCCCATCAGCGAGCGCCTAGAAGATTCGCACAGCAATCCTCTCGAAGATTAAAGCGAAATAGACGATTGCTCAGCTGCAAGTTTATCGTAACCACGAGTACGTCGAATGGCTTGCTAATATTGTACATTATTAAGAAAAATGGTTCTTTACGCATTTGCATAGATTTTAGGGACTTGAATCTGCTACCCCAAAGACGAATACTCTATGCCTATAGCGAAATGTTAATTGATTCTGCGGTTATGAATACACAGTATGCTGAGCGGATACTCGGCTATAATCGATTTTCATTGAGGATGATGTCCCCAAACCCGATGCCCAGCGCTTTAGGCACATATGAATGGGTAGTAATGCCTTTTGGCTTAAAAATCTTTGAGGCAACATACCAAGAGCAATGAACACAATATTCCATGACTTTATCGAAACATTTATGCGATTTACATAGATGATATAGTGGTCAAATCGGTTTCGATGAGGATCATTTAAATCACTTGAGCCAATCATTCGAGCGAATGAGGAAGCATGGCTTAAAATGAACCCTCTTAAGTGTGCTTTTTTGCGGTGAGGATTTCCTTGGCCGTGGTTCACAAGAAAGGCATCGAAATCAACTGAATAAAACAAAGGCCATCATGGAGACAAAGCCTCCTTCAACAAAGAAAGAAGCGCAATCCCTTTTGGGTAAAATCAACTTTTGAGGAGATTTATATCCAACTTGGTGGCGAACCAAGCTTTCTCTCCATTGCGCATAAATCGTGGCAATTTTGATTGGACGGATCAACATCAAGAAGCATTTGAAAAATCAAGACTTACTTGATGCACCCTCCGATCCTAGCAGCCCTTCTAAAGATAGGCCAATGCGATTGTATATTTCGCCTCTAATGCAACCATAGGAAGCATCTGGCCCGGAAAATGAAGATGGCGTGAAAGAGCCATTTACTATATTAGTAGAGTCTTAAATAATGCGAAACTAGGTACAATAGTATAGAAAAACTTTGTCTTTGCTTATATTTCTCGTGTACAAAACTCAAGTATTATATTAAACACGTTGATGTTTATGTTTCGTCTCACTTTGATGTCATTAAACATATGTTGTCAAAGCCAATTATACAGCAGATTGGTAAATGGGCATTAGCACTCGAATATAATCGCCTTTAAGCCTTTACAGGGCTATGAAAGGACAGTGGTTTCAATTTCATAGTGACCACTCGTGAATGAGAATTTCGCACTAGATTATGTCGAAACTCAGCCATGGAAATTATATTTCGATGGCTCAACACATAAAATGGAAGCGGTGTGAATATGTATCATTTCGCAGAAGGAATTCCAACAAAATTCAAGTATAAGTTGGAAGGCCCTTTATGTTCGAACAATGAAGTGAATATGAAGCACTAATTCTTTGGACTTGAAGCTTTGTTGGAATTGGGGCAACAGTCGAAATAAGAGGAGACTCGAACTAGTCATCAAGCAAATAACCAAAGAATACAAATGCATCAAAGAAAATTTGATCATGTACTTCTTATTGCTAATCGATTAATCAAGAAATTTGAATATGTGGATTTAAAACACATTCCTAGAAGTGATAATCAAGAGGCAAATGACCTGCTCAAATAGCCTCGGGATATAGGATATCAAAGAAAACTCCAATACCTCATAGAAGCTAGGGGAAGAATAATGGCTACAAAGTTATCACCCTTAGATTTAGAAAATCGAAATTAGGTTATTCAAACCGGAGGAATTCAAGTTTTAACATAGATGCTTTAGCGGATCTGATTAGCGGACTCCTATAGTAAACTATTTGAAATCCTTCAATAAATACTGAGAGGAAAGTCAAGTACAGAGCATTGTCTTACGTAGTGATCGGGAATGAATTATTTAAGAAGACCTCAGAAGGAGTGCTACTCAAATGTTTAGGGGAAAACGAAGCATATTTAGCCTTGTCTAATGTGCACAATGGAGCATGTGGGGCACATCAAGCAGGCCACAAAATGAAATGGCTCTTGTTCAGATATGGAATGTATTGGCCCACTATGCTCAAAGATTGCATAGAATTCGCCAAAGGTTGTGAAGAGTGTCAAGTCCATGCTGGCATTCAACATGCTCCGGCAAGCGAGCTACATTCGATTGTTAAGCCTTGGCCTTCCAGGGGATGGGCATTAGATTTGATTGGTGAAATTCGGCCAACATCATCTAAAGGACATAAATATATTCTTGTAGGAATAGACTATTTCACAAAGTGGGTCGAAGCGATTCCTTTAGTGAATGTAGACCAAGAAGCTATTATAGAATTTATTCAGAAGCAAGTAATATCAGATTCGGGATACCGAAAGTATCACAATGATCAAGGTTTTTTCACAGGCGAAAAATGCAAGAGTTCGCACAAGAAATGGGATTCAAACTACTCACATCAACACCTTATTACGCAAGCAAGCGGTCGGTAAAGCGACCAATAAAGTCATAATAGGTTTGATCAAGAAGCATAGGTCGAAAACCAAGAAATTGGCACAAACCTTAGATCAAGCTCTATGGGCTGTCGAGCGTCTCCTAAGGAGGCAGAATACCACCCGTTTAGACTTACATTTGGGCGACGCGGTGTTGCCGGTCGAAATACATCTACAATCGGTCGGAATCCAAAGGCAGGAAATACCCATTGATCAATGGGAAATGATGATGAATGAATTAGTGGATATAGGCGAAGAAAGGCTACGTGCTTTAGAGGTTATGAGAAGACAGAGAAGAAAGAGTAGCTAAGGCATACAATAAAAGAGTTAAGAACAAGAAATTTTCAACCAATGATGCAGTGCGGAAAGTTATTTTGCCTATGGATAAGAAGAATAGAGTACTCGGTAAATGGTCACCCCATTGGGAGGGACCTTTTCGTATTTAAAACGTTTTGAATAATGCCTATGAAATAGAGGAATTAGCGGAAGGAGAAGAATCTTAAGAGTAAGGGAAATACTTAAAAGGTATAAACCATACTTGCGAAATTCAATCACTTGGACTAAAAGATATTGAAGATGGAATAGAGCTAGAGAGAAACATATAAATAACAAATATGAGTCATGTTCGAAATATAGGAATACATAATAAAGTTTTCTTTTAACTTTTCCAAGAAGTAAAAGGAGCATCTCGTTTCAACCTAGCAAATTTGTTTTTGCACAAGTTGATTCTACATTGATTCGTGTGTTTGATCCTTTCAAGCTCTTCGATTTCTTGGCTTATACCTTCAGCCGTCTCCATCTGTTTAAGACTCTGTGAGATCAGCCCTTGATCATCAGTGAGACTTCATGGTCGTTTGCGAGTTATCTGCATTCACCTTTGCAGCCGCGATTTTACATTTAAGCTCCTCGATCGGATTCCCGAATAAGATAGACCGACCTAGAACATCGTGCCTATCTTTTCTTTGCAATTTTATGAGACTCTAAACACGCCCTTTTAGTAAGCTCGAAGTGCAGTCATAGGCGTTAGATAAAGCTTCTCGTTTGGTTCGAGTTTTAGCTTGATACCATGAGCACGATGTATCTGATATTAACTTCATCAAGGAGGAGTTGTAAATCATAAATGATCTCAGCCACGTCAGAGGGGCAAATACTAAGATCTATTTGTGTCAGAAGATTCTTCATCGAAAAGTAAACCCCAGGATTGTCTTGTAAGATAGTGAAGAAATCAACTTGAAAAATAGTAGTATTAACCTCTTGAAGAAGCTGGTCAAGAGAAGGGAGAGGCGTATCCTCTTTTGATTGACTCGAATCACTAGATGGAATCGCGCTCGAAGAAGGACCACATTGAGATAGCATCAATTTGAGGTATTTTAAAGGATTATTCTTCTTCATCTCTGCCTTTTGCTCTTCAGAGAGGACTGGAGGATTTGGCTTGGCAAGCAAGAAATAAATTTCCATTTACTTTGTGTTTCCTCATCGCACCTCTACCTCCATTCTCCCATCTCCACCTTCCGCTTGCATCCCTCATCTTCGTTGTCCTTTGGCAAAGTAGTGACTCACAGTGTGTGATCGTCTCCATCGGCTTGACCAAGAATCGCCTTTTACGGAGAAGAGTCACTAGGAATATCAATGATAGGGTTTCGACCCCAATGTTTGGTTCATCTACCCTCAAGTTCTCCACCAATGAAGGAAGTAGCCGGTGATCTAAGGTTTCACCCAAAGTTACTTGTTGATCTAAGGCTTCGGTCTCCACGGGTAGCCCAGTAGATGAACCTTTGTTTAAAGCATCCTCATTTGAGCCTTCCGGTTGAGGAGAAATACAGGTTCGAACTTTGGATATTAGGAGGATTGGCGAGAGCGGAAGGAATACTACGTATATATAAAAAAAAAAATAATAATATCGGGGATCGTGTGTGTTAAAGTTGTGTAAGTTAGTAACGAAGGCATCAAGTAATCTTTACCTTTTGTCCATCGAGTAGCATTCTTTGTAATTTGTTACGAGCGTGATTCTTGAAGGTAGAGGATTCGAAGAGACTTTAGATTTGGTTTGAGGAGCATTGGCAGGAACTTCTTTGCTAATGGACTTAGCAACTTGAAGCTTCACCATTGTGAAGGTTTTTCTTCTTTTCTTTTGAGGATTGAGTATCGTCGCTTCCTTGTGTTTCATCTTACGGTGAAGAGTTTCATGCTTTCGTTTCTTGGGGACTTTGGGGCAAGCCACTTGCTGAAAGTGTGACTAAGATGATTAACCAATTTAGAAGGAATTTCGAAATAGTAAAGAGGTAAGCACGAAAATACCTTCTTTTTCTTTTTCTTCAAAGTGTTGTCCACCTCAGCAGGAGGATTTGTAGTGATGGTGGTCGGTGTTTGTGAAGTTGAAGTTGAGCCAACTTTAGGCGCGACTTTGTCTTTCTTCGATTTCAAATCAATAGTGAAAGGATTGAGATCAAGTTTAAAATAAGACAAAGTGAAAAATATGGAGGAACTTGATTTTCTTTCGGTTTGCACCTTCGCATTCCAGATTTATGAGACATGGTCGACAAGTCGTGCGAAGGTGCCCTTTGAAGTTGTATAAATCATGTTTGCCCGTAACCTCTCGGGCAAGTTTTTGGTATCATTTTCGCGAATGAAGAGATCCCTAAAATATAACCACCAGTGGAGGGAAAAAGGCAAACCACTCAAGTAGGCAAGTTTGGAAATTTAGGTGGTTTATGCTTAAAAGCCCAATTGTACCTATCTTGATTTCACATAAGGAGGACATCGAACTGTTGGAAGTTGCTTTTCAAATTTTTCTTTTAAAGTTTTTGCTGCATCGCAAACAGTTCGATGTATGTCCATTGGATTATACACAACTTCAAAATATTTTTGGAAAGCTCGAATTTCTTTGACATGAGTAAGCCTACCTTTCTGGATGTTTTCCTGCACAAGAGAAAAAGTTGTTGTTAATTGTTGTTGGATTTCGATGGTACCAAACATATTACTCGAATAATAGTCTGTCCACCAAGTATGAAAATCTCTTGTCTTGTAGAAGGAAGGGGTAAAACAAACTAATGCGAACTCAGCAAAATCTTCATGTTGTTTTTGTTTGATTTCAATTTCCTTGGAAGGGTAAGGTACCCCTGCCAGACATATGTCTCTCTCTTGTCGAAAAGAGGTTCGGGAAGGATCGACACAAACCAAACTGTCGAGCCACAGTTGGGGTGATAGGCGATGTGTGCTTGACTTTTGACAGGGTTATCCTTGAAGCAATTAATCTAGGGGTTAGAAAAGCTTTCCAGATATCTCTTGTTATTTTTTCCAAAATAGCCTGTTCCAGAGGTAGGGTGAACCAAGATGGTCCACAGTTTCGGGTAGCAAATGGGGCCATCGAAGAATCACAATCATGTCTCTTCGAAAAGATCATCATGTATTGAATGAAGCTGGTTTTGAAGTTTTCTTTTTCATCATTTGGAGTGAGTTTCGGCAATGGTTCCCTCAATGCTACGATTCGCAACATCAGGATGATCTTCATTAAGTGTTCCTGAGGTTGGTAGAGATGATTCGAAGGTAGCATTTAACCAAAGTTGCAACAACCAAAAAGGGCCAGCTAGAAGAAGATTTGTGCCGGCTTTATAGGTTTTTAATTTCAATCAGACAAATGCTTTCGTCTGTGGACAACGTGAGTTCGATGCGACTTTTCGACCATGGTGTAGTTGATTGGCTAGGGTGATGAATCTACTAGCCACTTGAAGGGATTTGCTGCAGAAAACATATTTCGATAGCCATAGTGCTAAGAAGGCTATGTGTTCAACTTCCAAACTTCTTCCTCGTGAGAATGGTAGAAAGCAATATATTTGGAGAAGGCGGCATGCTTGAGCTCAAATTCAATGAGGTTCTCGCATCCTCATTAGGATCGAAAGTTTCTCCAATAGGTGAAAGCCTGTAATGGCTGCTATGTCAAAGAAAGTGGGTGTCACCATCCCACAAGGAAGATGGAGCGTGTTGTTGTAATCTTGTCCCGAGTATAAAAAGCCAACAAAAGGGGTGGCTATAGCTAAAACCTAATTTGGACATTTGAATCATATTAAGGATACCTAAGCTTTCCCATTCCTGAGACTTCTTGTTTTCAATCTTGGCAAGCCAATTTTGATATGACTGGTCAGATGTAGGGCAAGAACGGAAGGGTTTGAAGTTAACAGTAACGTAATCTAGGTTAAAAGGGTCTCTTTTTAGTGCCGTTGTTATACCTTCACTGGCTCCTTCTAGGGTTTTAGGCAATTTGGCAGCAGAGTCCTCACCCTTAAGATTTAAGGGTACAGACTTATTAAAAATAGGTTTTGTTAAAAAATAGGCGGGAAAGAATCCCTTCGTCTTCGCTAAACGTTCTGTGGAAATTAGAGGACCCATTACTCCTAAGATTCTATCAGAAACAATGGTAGGGATGATTACCTGAGAAGCATAAATCGCTTTTTGCTCCGGGGTCATTTTGGGAGTAGAGATAAACTCTTGGTTACCCAGGTTGATGATCTTGCCCATCGGTTTTCAACAGAATCCGCGATCTGTTTGGATTTCCAGTTTTTTGAAGCAATTGATGGCATTGTTGAAGAAGACATGGTGAGATGAAAAGTTTTTGATGGAAGAATCTAGTTTGTTCAAAGAAATGGAGAGTAGAAAATCGATTTTCTTGAAAGTCGAGAGGGTTTTGGAAAAGTTCGAATGAAGAAGATGAAGTGTTTTTATAGCTTCTCTAACGGTTGGGAAATTTTTTGACCTTTGGAGGTAGTGGGACACGTGTAATCATTTTATAGGAGAGGAGAAAAGTGAACTTTTTCAACTTCCTAAGAGGTGACGTGTTGTTACCTAAGAAATGATGTGTTGTCACTAATTACTATCATTAAACTGTCATGATGGCACGTTTAGGTGTCTTGGATTAGACATATGCGAAAGTGATATACCTACTCTGACGTCATGTACAGTGAAATCATCATTACTGTATTGAAATTGCATGAGATATCCAAGAACAAATATTTCTCTCTCTATCGAAATAAATGTTCTTGAGGGGCAATTTGTTAGTTGGCAATTTCGATCCAGGGTAAAATTGGCATAGGTGAATAAAATATGTTTACTATCACATGGAAAAGATTGATATTTGTTGGTGATAGGTAAACATAAGGCCTTTTCGTTTCATAGGGAAAAGATCTTTCGATTGCCAATGGTGAGCGATATTTCGAACTAAAGTCTTTAGTAATTTTAGGATATGAAGAAATTCCTTTAATAAGTATGTCAACATTGGGGCGGTCCAAACAAAAGGATTAAAGTGAAATACAAATAGTTATAGAATTGAATTTGAATGACTTCGAAGATTCAATTTTGAATAAAAGGCGCCATTGTAAGGGACGTGGAGATTGGAGAACAAAGAGACTTGCATGTCTTAAGCATGGCGCAATATTATAGTAAGACCGTTAGAATTCGAACATTATAAATAGGTGTTTTCTATTAGATTTGGGGTGTTAGTTAGATGTACTAAAAATTCTCAAACACTCAAACTACCATAATCGAAAGGGAAACGAGTCAAGGAGATATCATGTACGTTAAGAACATCATGTTATTTTACAATTTAAATGCCAGTTTATTATCATTTATTTCCAGTTTCCTGCAATTTTACCTTTAAAGTCTTTCGATTCTCTTCTTTTTACCTTTATTCAATTCGCCTTTAAACACTTATTGTTCTAGAAACCCATTTACTTTCAAACTTTTATTGTATTTCCCAGAGATTGTTACTTTTTAAGAGTGTCCTTACCATTACATTCAATTGTTAATGATCAAGTTTAAGTTCGAAATCTTTATACAAACAGTCATTATATTTCCATAGTCAAACAATCAGTATATTTCCGTAATCAAGTTTAAGGATTAATCGAAGATCATGGGTTTGAACATAAAAATCTATTATGACACATGTGTCCTAGGATCAATCTAGTCGATCCTGCAAGTAACCAATAATAAATAGTAAAAATTGGAAGACTAGCGGTTGTTTACGAGAAATCACCGTAAACAGAGGCATATTGCTGAAGAGTGGGTAAAGGTTGATATTGTTGGTACAAACACCAAAAAGTGTGGGTGTACTCGTAGAAAGGTTTATGGGTTATCTTGTGCTTGTGAGTTAGGGAGATATACACTGAGTGGTGATCCGATACCAATTGAGGCTATTCACATTCATTGGAGAAAGCTAAGTATGGAAGGCAAACAAGAGGATGCGATGATGATGGATCGAGGTGAACATGACAAATGCAATTGAGGAAATTTGCAAAAAGTTCAGGTCATCAGATGTTGTTGGGAAAAAAAGCATTAAAGAGTAGGGCGTGTGAAATTGCTTATCCCACTACATCAAAAATGTTTCCACCGTCTGAAAAAATAAAAACCAAGGGAGGAGTGAAGAAGAATGAGAAGAGACCTGCGGGATATGATGTTTATCGTGATCCTTTATATCATGAGTATGTTGATCGAGCACACTCGAGCTCCCAAAAGTCTTCAAAGAGGGTATGCTCACAATTATCCCAAACCTTTGAGAAGAAACCATGTAGTAATTTCATTACACAATTTCCAGTACATATCAGACCATTTATTGATGACATTGTTGATGTGATGAAAGATGGAAATTGTGGGTTTAGAGTCATCACAATGTTGCATGGTTATGAATCGGATGGATGGCCAATTGTTCGTCGTGATTTGGATAATGAACTTAAAGGTACTAGGAGTAAGCTGTATGAACAGTTATTTGGAACTCGTTTTTCAATAGTGAGAGATTCTTTGATGATATCAAAGTTAGGTCATCAACCACAAGAAAATGGATGACATTACCTGAAATGGCTTATGCAATAGCTAATCGGTATAATGTCATTGTTGTCTCTTTGGGTTTTCCTTCTTTAACGTTCTTTCCTATGACGACTTCACATTCACCTAATGTGTCCATTTACTACATTGGATTTGTAGACGGAAATCATTGGCTTGGAAACAATTTCGCACAAAAGAGGCGACTTCTTGGATGATAGGATTTGGCGGACGACTAAAACATTGGCAACGTCTTACACCTGTAGTAGTGCCACATATTATTAAACTATAACTGTTATGTGTTTGTTTTGTTTTATATTCATTTCACATACGACTTTAGTGCTACATTTTGGATTCAGTTGACATATATCTTTAGTTGACTTTCATGCTACATTTTGGATTCAGTTGATATATATCTTTAGTTGACTTTCATGCTATATTTTGTATTATATTATAATTTTTATATTTTGTATTGCAGAAAGTAGTAATATTAAAAGAGTGCACAAAATAATACATAAGTTTTACAAAAATACATAAGTCATGCGATAATACATAAGTCACAAAATTCAATATAAGTCTCAAAAAACAAATAAACAAGGTAAATCATTGAGACGGATAAGGTATCGGTCATCCCTAGGATAGTGTTCTTCCCTGAGCTACACGTAATGATAGAAAAATCTCAATAAACTCATCGTCTTCCTCATTTGCACCATGACGCTGCAAGTAGCGATGAAGCTCACCTGATATGTATGCTAACCTCTCGTCTTCTGGTCCCTCAGCATAAACATGCACTGAAATCTCTCTCACCTCATCTTGTGGCGGTGCTACCAAACAAGGATGTGACACCATATAATACCAACCCAAATACTCATCAACTACATCATATGGTCGGGCAGCAAAAACAACATCACGAATAACATTTAAAACACCCTGAACATAACTTAACCAGTCAACATCCACATCAAGAGTCTCAACAGTAGGAGGATGGTGGGGTATGTACTATTTATATCCAAACTGACACAAACATCTGTCAGGTAGATATAACATTACTGTACCATACCATTTAAGACCACCCTTGTAGAGACATATATCATCAAATGGACGTATATGTCGGTGATCCTCAAAAGGATGCCAAATAACATCACCCGGTGTCAATGCATCTAAATACACCCTGAGCTCATCGACCTTGGTAGTGGATTGCTTGTAATACCACTTCATCGCCCTTGGAACTGCACTACCCACACGACAAATACCAGATAGACCTCTCTTTTCAATAGAGGGAAAATACTCGTGGATCCAGCACTATTACACACCATGAATAATATAAATAAAATTTAGGAATAACTAAAGATAAAAAAGTAAAAACAAAATTAAAAAATTTTGTACCTGTAATAGAGAGGCATATCCACCCAACTATTTGCAGGAATAGAAAGAAGCATCACCTAAATAACGGTAAAGATTAACCAGTGCCGCAGCTCCCCAATAATATCTACCACATCCAGCCAAATCCCTAAATAGTGGTATTGATCCGTAAGGGATTAGCTCTTAGCTCGTACACGAGAGTTGAAGAGGACATCAAGATGGAATTTTAGGCACCAAAACCACTCAATTTTGACGTTCCAACCAGAAGTTATGAATTTTTTATTGTCCCGTAAATATGGTTCAACCATAAAACTCATTTTATTGCACTTGAAAGATAAATTCCATCGGAGGATTTCTTCACACCATTAGCTCTGTACCTGAGAATGAAAAATGGAGATGATATCGAGATGGACTATCTATTCAAAAATTATCGAAAACTACCCAACAAGCTGAGAGTTATGAATTTTGGAGCGTCTGAAACACA